>BPLQ01008434.1:600000-969992 GCA_021605075.1 Caerostris darwini | reverse complement strand
TTGATTTTCACTATGGATATTTTTATTGTTTTTTTTTTTTTTTTTTTTTTCATTCGGTCAATGAGAATTTATTAATTAATTTAAATTTCCATTTTTTTTAATTTATACTTTTCAAATCCTTTAATTTAGTGACGTTGTATTTACATTTTAATTTATTTATTAACATAATAAATTTTTTATAATAAAAAATTCATTTTTTCATTAACTAACTAGACAAGAAAAAAAAGGCAATTTTTTGTTATTAGCAATTTTATAGACGCATTTAAAATGATGAATTTTATAATAGTCAGTTTCCCCTTGCAGTGCGTTTTATTGCGGCATGTAAAATAGAATTCATGGTAGAAGGCTAATTTTTTTTCTGAAAGACCCCTATCGAATTTTTTGAATAAGCCCACATGTCGGGGGAACAATCGGTGAAGCATAACGCGAGCTACTTCAAAAGCTATGGCGAAATCTGAACTTTATTTTGATGTTCAGATCAATTGTGAAATTTTGCTTTCTTCCTACCAGCCAGTGTTCCTACGACCCTTTTTTAAAAATTCTGATGTTTTATAAGGGATTAAATAATATGAAGTCCCAAACCAAGCTATATATAATATGTGTAGATTTTATCTATACGATCTTAAACATTTTCATGTGTTATGTCCATCCTAATAACTATCATTTTGTGCATTTGATTCGAAGTCTATTAAATAGAAATTTATAAAAATTTATTTTTGTTCAAAGTGTAGATTCTATTTTATAGATTTGAATGAACAAAAATCTTTTCAGTCTCACTAATCTATTTGAATAGATCAATAAATGTCTATGACATGCACTGCTTGGAAATAAAAGTCCAAAACAGAGTCATGTTTCATCTTGCTAAAATATAGTTGTCCATATAATAATCAAAATTATGAGCAGAAATGTGTTACTGATTTTCTTAGAATAACTTTTATAATATTTTAAAAAATTGATAATGCTTTCAGCAATGAATATCAGAGTATTTCAACTTTTTACACTATTCATTAAAAATATTAATAATCTTACAGCAATGAATATCAGAGTATTGTAACTTTTTATACCATTCATTCATTCAATCCTACATCACCATTCAATAAAAATAATGATAATCCCTTTCAACAATGAATATCAGAGTATTTCAACATTTATATCATTCATTCATTCCTACACCACCATTAAAACATGGATTATCCTTTCAGCAATGAATATCAGAGTATTTCAACTTTTTACACTATTCATTAAAAATATTAATAATCTTACAGCAATGAATATCAGAGTATTGTAACTTTTTATACCATTCATTCATTCAATTCACCATTCAATAAAAATAATTAATCCCTTCAAATGAATATCAGAGTATTTCAACAATGAATATTAAAACAGAGTATTTTTTCAACTTTTTACATTCATTCATTTATCAGATTCATTCATTCATTCAATCCTACATCACCATTCAATAAAAATAATGATAATCCTTTCAACAATTATCAGAGTATTTCATTTATAATTCAAACACCACCATTAAAACATGGATTATCCTTTCAGAATATCAGAGTATTTCAACTTTTTACACCATTCATTCATTCCTACACCACCATTCCTTAAAAACATTCATAATCCTTTCAACAATGAATACCAGAGTATTTAAAATTTTTTTACACTATTTATTCATTCCTATACCATCATTCATTAAAAAAGTTGAGCTATCCTTTTAGCAATGAAAATCAGAGTATGTCACCTTTTTACAATATTCATTCATTCCTATATTACAATTCACTAAAAACAATGATTATCCTTTCAACAATGAATATCAGAGTATTTCAACTTTTTACACCATCCATTCAAGTGAAACAAACGTTACAATGAGAAGGAAAGAAAAGAAGATATATGTTTTTTACAATGAAAAAACAAACAAAAAAATCTTAATCTAAACTTGCAAATCAATTATTTTATACATCTGAAATTTATCAGGTCTGAAAAGGTCACAATTGTGGTTACTTAAAAATTATGTGAAAGTAAAATATTTGTTTTATTATTATCAATATTCCCTATATGAGGACACACACAAAAAAAATGGATTCCATACTGCTAGCAATTTTTTTCTGAGCCTAATATTGATCTGTCTGGAGAAATGGATGGAAAAAAGTTAACTATCAGAAATAATATGTTCATTACGAGATGGCCATCTGCACAACGAAAAAGGCCTTCCCCAAAGATTTTCCTTATGACTTCTTGTATTGATCAATGGATGACCAATAGGGCTGATGTCCTGTCATCTCCTGAACTTATAAAATGACTTTTTAAAAGAAGTGTTTTATATGTTTTATATAATAAAGATACCCGAGATTGTTTCTCCTATTAAAAGGTCAAAAATATTATAGAAAAATTAAGTAGAAACAAGTAATATAAAAAAAATTTCAAAGTCAATTCCTACATTTTTTTCACTATATTGCAGAAAGTCCTTTATAAATAATTTTCATTCATTTTTTTAAGTTTATGTGGAGCCATCTATTGGTAGATACATGCAACTTAAATATAAAAAAACTAAAATTAATTAATTAAATTTAATTACCGAATTAATATTTGAAAAAACTGTATTAACATCAAGTGTCATCCACTACAAGTTAAAAAAAAATGTATTTGAACTTGAGTGGACGAATAAAAAGTATTTTATGAACGATTCAAAATTTGAACAAGATATATATAGGAAGAGTGTGAGCTAATAGAAGGAATTGAAAATTATGATTACTTTGAACATAGTTTATATTTATTATAATTCGTCTACTAAGAAATATGATATGGTGGTGCTTGTTTCAATAAATGTCATAATTTATTTTATTTTGGTAAGTATAAAGTATTTTTATAAAAGTAAGTATTTTTATGAAAGTAAGTATTTTTATGACTTCTTATATTGATCAATGGATGACCAATAGGGCCGATGTACCGTTTCCTATCATCTCCTGAACTTATGTAAAATTACTTTTAAAAAGAAATGTTTTTATGTTTTATATAATAAAGACACCCGAGAATGTTTCTTCCATTAAAAAGTCAAAAACATTATGGAAAAATTAAGTAGAAAAAATTTCGATTACTTTGAACATAGTTTATATTTATTAATAATTCATCAACTAAGAAATATGATATGGTGTTGCTTGTTTCAAGAAATGTCATAATTTATTTCATTTTGGTAAGTATTTTAATTATTTCTTATATTGATCAATGGATGACCAATAGATCTGATGTACTATTTCCTGTCATCTCCTGAACTTACATAAAATGACTTTTAAAAAGAAGTGTTTTTATGTTTTATATAATAAAGATATCCGAGAATGTTTCTTCCATTAAAAAGTCGAAAAAATTAAGTGGGAAAAAATGATAATTACCTTAAACATAGTTTACATTCATCAACTAAGAAAATGACAAGGTGGTGTTTGTTTCAATAAATGTCATAATGTATTTTATTTTGGTAAGTATTTTTGGATACAAAAAAAAATTTAATAATTTAAAATCGGTATTCTGGAAAAGTCAACAAATATATTCTGTTAGACTTAAATTATAATCTATTTTATAATCTACAATTATAATCTATTCTTAATGAAAAAGGTCAATAGATAATGAAATTTCTTCGACAAAATTCGATAATGAAATTTCTTGAATAAAACCAATTTTTTACCTTTATTAGATAATATAAAATTACTTACAACTCTTAATATAGAAATAGTCAAATTTTAAATTATTTGTTGAAATAGGATATTCGTTTTTTTATTGTTTTTATTGATTTATATATTTTAATAGTAAATTATAATCATTATTAACTATCAAATATTAATTATTATTAATTAAGTATAAAGGAACATAGCAAATTTTTTATTAAAATGGATTAAAAAATTTAGAAGCTAAAAATGCTTAGCTTAAGATGTTAGAAGCTTAAAATGTCATTTTTTTTTTTTTTATATTCTGAAGGCAATTTAAAATAATTTTATGTGTGTCGCTAATTTATTTGGATTTTTAATTTAGATGTATGACATTTCAATTTAGAATTTAAAAAACAATTGCATTTTTTTATATTAACATGAAAATTTTTAAACAATAACAATAAAAATTACAATAATAATTTTAAATAATAACAATTGACATATAAAAATAATAATAATTAATTAATACATAATTAATTTTTATAATTTCAGCTATAATAGTTAAAAATATTCTCATTTTTATTTAGCGAATTTTTTTCCTTTTCCTTATTCTAAAAAATTGTAAATTAGAATCGATAAATATTTTTTTTATTTAAAACTTATTAATAAAAATATTTAATTTTGAAAGCAGACAGATTTAATTTTGAAAGATTAAATCATTATTTTAATGTTTGTATTTGAAAAATATAGAATAATTTTAGCATAATAAAAAGTTAATATTTTAAAAATCTGAATTCAAATGTACCAAAACTTTTAATACCTTTCAAAGTTCTTAGACACATTTCATATATTTTTTCATGGATTTTTTTTATTTAAACTGGATTCTTTGTAAGAAAAAAATTGTAAAAATTGGGGGAAAAAATAGTTCATACATTGTCAAATTAAAATAAAAATTATTCTGTGCAAACGACAGAGAACTTTTCCTTCGCACTTGAACTCAATGCAATAAAAAAAAAATGAGAATTCATTCAAGTTGAAGAGTTGCCACTCACCTGAAAGAAAAAGAAGTATTGAAATTCGTTTTGTTGCGAACAGCAAACGATCCACTTTGGTAGACAATATGCTCTGTTGATATATTATTAAAATAAAAAAATAATATATATTTTATTTACAAATTTGTAATTAAAATTAAATAAGCTATAATAATTAAAATTATTCTCATTTTTATTTACTTAATTTTTTTTTCTTCTTTTTATATTAAAAAATTGTAAACTACAATCAATAAATTATCTTTTTACTTAAAACTAGTTAATAAAAAAATTTAATTATGAAAACAAATGAGTTTTATTAAATAATTATTTTGTTAGCTGATTTTAACGTTTGTATTTGAAAAATATAGAATAATTTTAGCATAATAAAATGTTAATATTTTAATAATCCGAATTCAAATCTACCAAAAATTTTAATACCTTTCAAAGTTCTTAGACACATTTCATATATTTTTTCACGGATTTTTTTTTAATTTTTTATTTAAACTGGATTCTTTGTAAAAAAAACTCCAACTTGTAAAAATTGTGGAAAAAAAAATAGTTCATACATTGTCAAATTAAAGTAAAAATTATTCTGTGCAAACAACAGAGAACTTTTCCTTTGCACTTGAACTCAATGGAATAAAAAAAAAATGGGAATTCATTCAAGTTGAAGAGTTGCCACTCACCTGAAAGAAAAAGAAGTATTGAAATTCGTTTTGTTGCGAACAGCAAACGATCCACTTCGGTAGCCAATAAAAAAACAGTAAGAAAAAGGAACGCAGCTCTTTTTGAACGGTTATAAATACTCTTGCTGCTCACTTTAACTCCATTCCATAAAACGCTTGAAGAAAAAGAAAACGATGAATAAATTGTTTTATAGGGAAAACTCTCTCTTTCACGTGTGTACTATGAAGAAAAGAAAAACGGTTTGGAAATACAACCGAACCATTGTTGTTACATGGGTTTATTTCGGTGAGGGATGTAATTTATTGTCAATTCGTTTCCCCGCCGTATAGGCCCTGCGCTGCTGCTGAAATGGCAAAGATATTAAGCGGAAATATGGAACGCTCTTACTTCACCAAATATTTACATATATCGAAAGAAAGGCAAGGAAAAAGCTTAAATCCTGGATTAAGTATTATAGGGGAACTAAAATGCATAATAGTCCAAACGGAGCAATGTCTCTGAGGACTTTTCGATCGAATCCAGCGGATTCTATTTCTAATAAAAACGTTTCTCATATTATACGAGAAGTCATTTTTTATAATAAATTTCGAAATAATGCTACTGCATTATATGTGTTTTCTCACAAAGAATGGAAGTATTTAAGGCGAACTGCAGCTTAAATTATTCAAATTGTGTTCTTTTGATTTAATGTCTCACATGCATTTTGAGGACAAAAGCTTTAGAGTGGTATGAATTTGCTAAATGCTACGTTGAGAATAATAACATTAATTTTTTAGTTCCTAATTTGAAATTTTCTGAAGACTTTTAACGATTATCATAAATTTTTTTTATCTTATTTATCACTATAATAATAATATAAATAAATATTTTTATTATTATTAAAAAGTTCATTAAATTTTAGAATATCATTTCATGATATTGAAAGGAAGATTTTATTTATTAGAAAATTTTATTTAGCTTCAAGGTCTGACCAGAAATGATCTACAAGTTGCTGTTTAATTATACTCAAATAAAACATTAATGACCATTTAATTTAATTGTTTATTTAATTGTTATTTTTATCTCCATTTAATTGTTATTTTTATCTCCATTTAATTGTTATTTTTAACTCTATTTAATTGTTTATTTTAAAAAAACTCAAAGATGGGAGTAATTTTTAACGTAACGTATTTTAAGCGAATGAAAACTTCATTTCTGAAAGAATAAAAAAATATAGTAAAAATGAGGTGATTAATATTTGTGCCACTGAATAATTTTTTTTTTTTTTTTTTTTTTTGGATTAAAAAGCTTGTGTATTAGTTAAAGTGTTAGTTATTGATAAAATAAAAATAAAAAAGAATAATTTTCCTGGTCCTTATATCTCTATATATCTCTTCTACAGAATTTTTTTAATCAAAAATTATCATAACTGCTCCATTTACTTATTTTTAATTGAAATTTTAGTTAAAGTTAAAAATAATTGTTACAATAAATATATTAATTTTTAGAACATTAGTATTTACTGAATAATGTTTAATGTGCAACAAAGTAAAATTTTTATTTTCAGTTCTTGTAAGATATTTTCTTTTCTTATAATTACAATACATGATATTTGCAGCACCGAATTGATAATTTTTTGATTAAATTTTAAATTTAACAAATAGTAACAAAGCTGAAAAATGCAATGTCGCTCTGAGATTTACTTAGTCTGCTTATAAACGAGAAAAATCAGAAAATTCATGTATATTTCATATTGATTTTAACAAGAATATTATATATTTTATTAATTATTTTCCCTCTGTTTAACAAATATTTAATGTTAATTGAAAGTAATTTTTATGGTTAAAATATATGATGGGGTAAAAGAACTTTTAGAAAAATTCCTAATAGCGATCAAAATATGAATTCATATAATTTTAGAAAAATACTTTTAATAATTTGCTTTAAAAATTATTTTCAAAGAAATTAGAATTTTAATGTAGTAAATAATAGATAATATTATAGTAATAGTTAATAATATTGTAGTAATAATATAATAGATTCGGCTAACCTATAACCTATTTGAATAAATTTTAAATCAAAATGGTTTGAAGAAAATTAACAAATGAGATTAGCAATGACTACTGACTCTGGTCCCTTCCAATTTGCGTCCTATCGCTAAATTAAGTATAAACCTTCATTATTAAGTCAAAAATGCTGAATCTATTGCCTGAAGGCTAAGGTTTTCAGTATAAGCCCTCAATTAAAAAAAAAACTTTAATTTGGAGATTTGGCTGCTTTCCTGGAATTCCAACTTAATTTAAAGGAACACTTTCCTGCAATAACTTTTTAACTCTTCATTAAACAGCTTTACTGTAAATTTTAAGCGTCTTTCGTTTGAAGAGTAATATGCTTTTAAAAGACTTTCCATTGTTAAATCTTTTCTAAGTTCTCCGTAGTACCCTGAAGACAATTTCTCTTTTAGTGTTCATAATAAATAGTAATTCTATTTCGGAGAGGAGAGAGAGAAGGTTATTAGTTCTAAAGAATATTAAAAAGGTCCATACACACACACATACACGCGCAGCTGTCTACTGATATCGCTTAACCTCTGAGCTCACAAATATATATATTTTTTCTTTCTTCATCCTCTTTTCCACATTGTTATTATCGTCATCATCATTACTGCTCCTTGAAAATCAGGAATTTCAGCCTCATTTCATCCAAGTTAGAAACCGGGCCGTCAAATACGGTCTATAAACCTCTTTACCCCTTTCGTGCCCGGCGGCCATTCAAAAGTAGTGTAACGCTCAAAAATCTTACGCCGATTAAAATAATTTAAAAGCATTTAAAACGCGCGAATGTCAAGAGTATTTCGTGAAAATTTAGCTGGTACACCTGGGGCGCAAATCTTTTCTTCCCCTAACAATCCCGCAGTCTCTGGAAATAAATAAATAAATAAATGATGAGAGTTTTAGGAGCAAGAGAGAGAGGGAGTCGAAAGAAAAAGTAAGAAAACCGCGCTGCTTGTTATCTGGGAGAACTATTTGTGCCTCGGGTTACATTACAAATCCATCTGTCAATGTCGTTTTCCACTTGCCCCGTTAATCGCACATTCGCGAAGCTCTAACAACTCTCGGATCGATGAAGCAGATTCACTCCACAAAGATTCGAAAAGTTAATATCGTGGTGCTGGCGCCATCTAGGATTGGGTGATTGAAATTCTTCCAAATCTCCCGACACAAATTTAAAGGAAACGGTTAAGAAATTGCTAATTAGTTTGATCCGAATAACTTTTAAGGTCAGTTACGGAATAGATTTAAGGAAATTGTTTAATAATTTTATTTAAAAAAAAATAAAACAGCCACCACCAGTAGTATTATATAGGATTGTATGTGATATGAAATTTGAAATTTTTCGATTCCAATCCTATCAAATTGAAATAAAAATTACAATAATAAAATTTCATACACCATGCAGGTTTATATGCCGTATTAACATTGCAATTTTGCATGAAATTATTGTTATTGTTACCTTGTAACTATCTTTTTTTTAATTTTGAAAACTAATAAAATTAATAACTAACTTCAGTAAAGTTAATTATCGAATTACTGAATCATTTAACCAACGGTAACATGCACCGGCTAGAGTGTAAGAAGGTTATATTTGCTGGTGGCGTGTAGTCTATGTTTTAACAGGCAGGAGACTCTGAGGTGATTGAGGCAACATATGTTAAAGTCGACAGTAAGTTTGCAGAATTCTCCTGCCTGCTGAAGCGGCCAAGTGGCCAAGTAGCTAGCTCTCTGGCCTTTGCTATCACGGGCTTCAGGTTCGAATCCTGATGTGGCATGCATGTTTGTTAGTGGTTCGGAATTCAAATTGTATGTTCCGGTCTGTTTAGCTCTCGTGTGCACAAAATAACCGTAGAGTGACAAACCAAACCTTCCTGCTGAATCAGAGATTCTAAAGTGATTGAAATAACATGTGTTAATGCCGACACTAAGTTTTCGGAATTCTCCTGCCTGCTGAAGCAGAGATTCAATGTTTTCGACAACATGTGTTAATGTCAAAAGTAAGTTTTCGGAATTCTCCTGCCAACAGAAAAAAAAATCGAAAGTGATTGATACAATATGTGTTAATGTCGACAATGAGTTTTCGGAATTCTTCTACCTGCTGAAGCAGAGACTCTGGAGTGATTGAAACAACATGTGTGAATATCGACAGAAGTTTTCGGAATTTTCCTGCCTGCTGAAGTAGAGACTCTAAGGTAATTGAGATATCATATGATAATGTCGACAGTGCGTTTTCGGAATTTTCTTGCCTGCTGAAGCAGAGGCTCTGAGGTGTCTGAGACAGCATGTGTTAAAGTCGATAGTCATTTTTCGGAATTCTGACTGCTGAAACAGATATTCTGAGATGATTGAGACAACGTGTTAATGACGACAGTCCTTTTTCGGAATTCTTTTGCCAAGTGAAGCAGAGGCCCTGATGTATTTGAGACAACGTATGTTAATGTGGACAGTAAGTTTTCGGAATTTTCCTGCCTGCTGAAGCAGAGACTCTGAGGTGATTGAGATAACATGCGTTAAAAATCGATGGTAAGTTTTCGGAATTGTCCTTCTGCTGAAGTGATTGAGACAACATATGTTAATGTCGACGGTAAGTTTTCGGAATTTTTGCTATACGACACTAATTGCAAGACTTTGTAAAATCCTTCATGAATGTAATAAATTTCTTCTACCTCTATGAACTGTTAATAGAACACGAGATCTCCAAAGTAAAAAAAAAAAAAAAAAAAAAAAAAAAATGAAAATATTTTCCTGAATAATAAGTTTTAAGCACTTATTCATTTTAAGATCTGGAGGTATTCGCGATATATTTTACCACTTAGGAACTATATAATTGCTGCGTCCGTTACACGGTGGATGGGTAAATGCAGTTCTTTGCTGCCAAAAATGCAACATCCATTAAAATATTTATTTAATTCAGAAATTTTTGCATCTTGAATCATCATTGAATCTTTTTAACTTATATATTTTGCTTACATATATATATACATATTAAATAAATTTGTAGTGTTTTTTTTATCTTTATAATGTATTGTGCCCATTTTACTTATTATCAGCAAGAACTTCCCATCAAGATTTTTGTTTTATCATTTTCATTTTCATTTGCTTTTTTATTAAACAATTTCAATTTTGTATATATATTTTTTTAACAACTATTTTAAATCTTTTATATAACTTTGAGAACTCCTCAATCAGCTTTTAAAATTCATCAATAAATAAGTCGTTCCAAGCCTAAAATACGAACAAATAAATTCGTAACATTATTTATTATAAAATATAATCAATATATAAAAAAGAGGGACCAAGTTATATCTTTTTGAGTTTACCAAAGAAAAGAAAGAAAAAGAAATTATTTTTTAAAAATTAAAATTTATTAAAATTTTTATTTTATTTATTTTTTTATTTTTTATTAAATTTATTCGAATTATTTTTAAGAAGATAAAAAATGTAAATGCAATATAAATGTATAATAATTCTCGCCCCCCCCAAAAAAAAAACTAAATATAAAACATTACTGGAAATCAAAAATCTCTGAAACTTTTTTTTTTTTTATTTCAATAATAATTATTTTTTTCTCAAATTATGTGAAATAATTAAAATTTGTTGACAAACACGTGAAAAATAACTGAATGACTCGAATTTAATTTTGATTATATTTTTTTACTTTTTAAATGAGTGGTTATTAAACAGAAAAAAATTTATCCTAAATCAATTAGAAAAAAAAACCAAAAATTGAAATAGGGAGAACTTTTCTAGAAAAAAAAAGTTTCAATGATTATGAATTTCAAATTTTCTAATGATTTCTCTCTTCCAGATTCGTAAACAATATCCAACTTTTAATTTTACTTCGCAACAATGTGTTTATGCCACCCTATGCCCCCAAACCCATTTTTTTTCAAGAAATTCTCTTTTCAAAAGAACAGTTTTAAGATCCATAGAAATATTTTATCCTTTTTTTTTTAAATAAATTTTATTAAAATATTGATCCCTCACTAAATTGCCTATCAGTAACATTCAAAAGAATTATTCTTTGCACGCGATGTTTAAAGGCTTGTTATCGTTTTTTTCATTATACATATTAATTAATTAGGAAAAAACTTTTTTGGAGCTGAATTTCTGAATAGATTAATTTTGTACTTCATATATTCCTGATCTTTTTCATTGACGCATAACCCCATGTTGGGTCAAGGACGTTTACCTACCGGCAGATTTCAAAACAGGAAATATTTTTCTTTTTACTGGACAGGGTCTATCCTAGCCTAATGACCAACACTCATATTAGACCGCGACCTACGGTTTAAAGTGGATTCCAAACCACTACAAACATCCATGGCACCGCTGGGACTCGATCCGAAACTTACGACACCAAGCGCTAGTCACTCTGCCATCAGGCCCCTATATTCTTAATAGAATAAAAACATTCCAATTAGACATCAGAATTATATATACCGCATTACAGATCTATATTAATTGTACCAGAATTATAACTACGACTTAATAATAATTACAAGAATTAAAATTATAACCATTATTATTAATTATACCTTTTTTATTATAAACTAGAGTTATATATACCATATTTTTTTTTTGCTATTGTCATTTTGTCAATAGTAAAAAAAAAAAAAAAAAAAAAAACTTCTTTATCTTAGAAATAATTTCAAACGTTTTTTAATGGATATCACTTAAAATATAGTTCAAATTACTAAAAAAAAATTTTTAAGAAAAACGAGAAGCCACAAAATAAAAATGGGAAATATGTTTTCAACAACCATCTGGTTACCCAAAAAGAAGAAGGCCATTCAACCTGCACGAAAACATTTTCTCTAAACCTAACATTATTATTCACTTGAACCCCAGATACCGTTCACAGAGTCATTTATTCATGTACAGAAAAAAAATTATAAAAATTTTATAATAATGCCGCATAACGGCCAATTTATTATTTATGCAACAACTCAAATATTCAAACCCCAGCTAAAAACTTGTGTAATGCATAGTTAATTAATTGTTTGTGCTCTGCGCTCATGAGGTAAAAAAAAAATCGCTAAAAATCAAGCAATAAGTTTAAGGAAGGGTAATAAATAGTAAACCGTTGCGTCGATATGAGGATTATTTTACACTTTTATGAAAGAAAAGGGTGAAGGTAAACAGGGTGGTGGATAGAGGAAAGAAGAGGAGGTATGGTTTTAGAGCACGGTATTTGATTTTCTCCTTTTTGGAGGGCCTACTTTATCCAGATAATGAGCTAGAGACTTTTTTTTTTTTTTTTTGTTTTTTTATGTGTCCGCCGTCTCTGATTAATTAAAGTGGGGTCGGTATCTATTAAGCTCCTACCAGTGGCGATGGAGGAGATGTTTTTGCTTCCTGCCAAGGCTTGTCGATTTGCACTAATGGCTCTATATGTTTGCTTTCGACGCGAAAAGAAGGAAGGTTTTGCGGAATTCAGAATTAAAATATTAATTCGGCCTGCCTACCAAATGTGTAGGGTTCTTGTGGGTGCATGAGGGAATGATTTATCTCTCGCGAGGATTCCGAATTCTATCTGATGCAAACTAATTAAACAGTTTTTGATTATTTAACTAACCGTTTATATACTACGCTATTGGTTAACGCTTTTGTGATTGCATTATAGTATGGCATGATCCAGTGGCGACCAATACATAATTCGTTACAGCAATATTGTGAAAGATTATTTATCTATTTCTTTGCTGGCATTGTAGAATTCAAACAAAAATAAAAGCGCACAAATTTATAAATATCTGGAAAAAAGTGAATAATTATATTTTGAGGGATAAAATGAGCATATACTGTTGCTGTTTTTAAATGCCGAGCAATATAACGCCAGACCATTTATCTTTACCCAGTGTGCACTAATTGACATTTTGTCAGTAGCAATAAAAAAAAGTTGGAAAGTATGATAACATTTTCCCTTGATAAGGAGATAACTTTTTTAGCCATTGATTGAAATTATTAATTGGTAAATAAGATTTAAAAGTATTTTAAATGTTTACCACAAACCAAAGCTATAACAGATTATATTTATTTTCAATTAACAGATCACGAAAAGATTTATCCTAAAAATAATTTCAAACGTTTTGTAACGGATATCTCTTAAAATATACTTCAAATTACTTTAAAAAAAAAAAAAGAAGCCCCAAAATAAAAATGGGAAATATGTTTTCAACAACCATCTGGCTTACCCAAAAAGAAGAAGGCTATTCAACCTACTCGAAAAACATTTTCTCTAAACCTAAGATTATTATTCACTTGAACCACAAAATACCGTTTGCGGAGTCATTTATTCATGTACAGAAGAAAGAAGAACAAGAAAAAAAAAATATATAAAAACTTTATAATAATGCCGCATAACGGCCAATTTATTATTTATGCAACAACTCAAATATTCAAACCCCAGCTAAAAACTTGTGTAATGCATAGTTAATTAATTCTTTGTGCTCTGCGCTCGTGAAGAGAAAAAAAAAGCGCTAAAAATCAAGCAATAAGTTTAAGGAAGGGTAAAAAATAGTAAACCGTTGCGTCGATATGAGGATTATTTTACACTTTTATGAAAGAAAAGGGTGAAGGTAAACAAGCCACGGACGCAGAGCAACAATACCCCCGCCACGCTCTACGATTATAATAGACCTGACCTACGATTTAAAATGGATTCCAAACCATTACAAACATCCCTGGAACCCCCGGCACTCGGACACGAAACCTGTGGCACAGGCCGCCAGAGCACTAGCCACTCGGCAATTGAGGCCCCTGACTGAAATTATAAATTGGTAAATAACAAGAACTTTAATAGATTTTATTTATTTCCATTTAATGGATCGCAAAAAGGTTTATATTGGAAATAATTTCAAATGTTTTGCAACGGATATCTCTTTAAATAGGCAAGTTCAAATTACTAAAACAAATTTAAAAAAATAAATAAATAAATAAAAATGGGAAATATGTTTTCAGCAACCATCTGGTTTACCCAAAAAAAGAGAAGCCATTCAACCTACTCGAAAAACATTTTCTCTAAACCTAACATTATTATTCACTTGAACCCCAAGATACCGTTCACGGAGTCAGAAGAAGAACAAGAAAAAAAATTATAAAAACTTTATAATAATGCCGCATAACGGCCAATTTATTATTTATGCAACAACTGAAATATTCAAACCCCAGCTAAAAACTTGTGTAATGCATAGTTAATTAATTGTTTGTGCTCTACGCTCATGAGGTACAAAAAAAAGAAAAAATCGCTAAAAATCAAGCAATAACTTTAAGGAAGGGTAAAAATAGTAAACCGTTGCGTCGATATGAGGTTTATTTTACACTTTTATGAAAGAAAAGGGTGAAGGTAAACAGGGTGGTGGATAGAGGAAAGAAGAGAAGGTACCGTTTTAGAACGCGGTATTTGATTTTCTCCTTTTTGGAGGGCCTACTTTATCCAGATAATGAGCTGGGGCTCTTTTTATGTTTTTTTTATGTGTCCGCCGTCTCTGATTAATTAAAATGGGGTCGGCATCTATTAAGCTCCTACCAGCGGCGATGGAGGAGATGTTTTTGCTTCCTGCCAAGGCTTGTCGATTTGCACTAATGGCTCGTGATGTTTGGTTTCGATGCGAAAGGAGGAAGGTTTTGCGGAATTCGGACTTAAAATATTAATTCGGTACTCCCAAATGAGTAGGGCTCTCGTGGGTACATGCGGGAATGATTTATTTCTCGCGAGGAATCCGAATTTTATCTGATGCAAACTAATTAAGCAGTTTTTGATTATTTAACTAGCCTTTTAGATGATACGCTGATGGTTAACGCTTTTTTGAAAGCATTACATTATAGCATGATCCAGTGACAATTAATGTATAATTCATTGTAGCAATATTGTGAGAGATTATTTATCTATTTCTTTGCTGGTATTGTAGAATTCAAACAAAAATAAAAGCGTACAAATTTATAAATATCGTAAAAAAAGTGAGTAATTATATTTTGAGGGATAAAATGAACATACAGTGTTGCTGTCTTTAAGTGCCGAACAATATAACCCAAGACCATTTATCTTTTCCCAGAGTGCACTACTTGACATTTTGCCAATTGCAAAAAAAAAAAAAAAAAGTTGGAAAGTGTGATAACATTTTCTCTTGCTACGGAGAAACTTTTTGAAGCCACTGATTGAAATTATTAATTGGTCAATAAGATTTAAAGTATATTAAATGTTTACCACAAACCAAAGCTATGACAAATTTTATTTATTTTCCATTAACGGACCACGAAAAGATTTATTAAATAATTTCAAACGTTTTGTAATAGATATCTCTTAAAATATAGTTCAAATTACTAAAAAAAAAAAAAAAAAGAAGCCACAAAATAAAAATGGGAAATATGTTTTCAACAACCATCTGGTTACCCAAAAAGGAGAAGGCCATTCAACCTACTCGAAAAACATTTTCTCCAAACCCAACATTATTATTCACTTGAAGCCCAAGATACCGTTCACGGAGTCATTTATTCATGTACAGCAAGAAGAAAGAAGAAAAAAAAATTATAAAAACTTTATAATAATGCCGCATAACGGCCAATTTATTATTTATGCAACAACTCAAATATTCAAACAACAGCTAAAAACTTGTGCAATGCATAGTTAATTAATTGTTTGTTCTCTGCGCTGATGAAGGTAAAAAAAAAAAATCACTAAAAATCAAGCAACAACTTTAAGGAAGGGTAAAAAATAGTAAACCGTTGCGTCGATATGAGGATTATTTGACACTTTTATGAAAGAAAAGGGTGAAGGTAAACAGTGTGGTGGATAGAGGAAAGAAGAGAAGGTACCGTTTTAGAACACGGTATTTGATTTTCTCCTTTTTGGAGGGCCTACTTTATCCAGATAATGAGCTAGGGCTTTTTTTTTCTTTCCTTTTATGTTTTTTTTATGTGCCCGCCGTCTCTGATTAATTAAAGCGGGGTCGGTATCTATTAAGCTCCTACCAGTGGCGATGGAGGAGATGTTTTTGCTTCCTGCCAAGGCCTGGCGATTTGCACTAATGGCTCGTAATGTTTGCTTTCGATGCGAAGAGAGGAAGGTTTTGCGGAATTCGGACTTAAAATATTAATTCGGCCTGCCTCCCAAATGAGTAGGGCTCTCGTGGGTGCATGAGGAAATGATTTATCTCTCGCGAGGATTCAGAATTATGTCTAATGCAAACAAATTAAGCGATTTTTGATTATTTAACTAACCTTTTACATGTTAAGAATCAGTAGAATCAAATATCTTGGTTAACGCTTTTGTGATTGTATTACATTATTACATTGGCAATCTATACCTCATATGTTATAGCAATATTGTGAGAGACTATTTATCTAGTTTTTCACTGCCATTGTAGAATGTAAACAAAATTTTTTTTGTTCTAATGCAGCTGGCAGACACTTAGTCAGTTGTCTTGCGCGCTTTAAAGCAACCGCCAGACAGACGGACGCGGAGCAACAATACCACCGCAACACTTTACGATCATGTTAGACCGGAACCTACGGTTTAAAGTGGATTCCGAACCACTACAAACATCCATGGCTTCTCTGGAACCTATAGTACCGAGCTGCAGAGCACTAACCACTCGGCCACTCAGGCTCCTGACTGAAATTATAAATAGGTAAATAAGATTTAAATGTTTGCCGCTTACAAAAGCTGTA
The DNA here is from genome assembly GCA_021605075.1 of Caerostris darwini. Taxonomy (NCBI): domain Eukaryota; kingdom Metazoa; phylum Arthropoda; class Arachnida; order Araneae; family Araneidae; genus Caerostris; species Caerostris darwini. The sequence goes on along the minus strand of BPLQ01008434.1, from coordinate 952,934 downwards.
AGAAATTTTATTTATTTTCAATTAACGGACCACGAAAAAGATTTATCTTAAAAATAATTTCAAACGTTTTGTAACGGATATCTCTTAAAATATAGTTCAAATTACTTTAAAAAAATAAAAAGAAGCCACAAAATAAAAATAGGAAATATGTTTTCAACGACCACCTGGCTTACCCAAAAAGAAGAAGGCCATTCAACCTACTCGAAAAACATTTTCTCTAAACCTAACATTATTATTCACTTGAACCCCAAGATACCGTTCGCGGAGTCATTTATTCATGTACAGCAAGAAGAAGAAAAAAAATTATAAAAACTTTATAATAATGCCGCATAACGGGCCAATTTATTATTTATGCAACAACTCAAATATTCAAACCCCAGCTAAAAACTTGTGTAATGCATAGTTAATTAATTGTTTGTGCTCTGCGCTCATGAGGTAAACAAAAAAAAAATCGCTCAAAATCAAGCAATAACTTTGAGGAAGGGCAAAAAATACTAAACCGTTGCGTCGATATGAGGATTATTTTACACTTTCATGAAAGAAAAGGATGAAGGTAAACAGGGGGGTGGATAGAGGAAAGAAGAGGAGGTATCGTTTTAGAGCACGGTATTTGATTTTCTCCTTTTTGGAGGGCCTACTTTATCCAGATAATGAGCTGGGGCCTTTTTTTTCTTTTCTTTTATGTTTTTTTTATGTGTCCGCCGTCTCTGATTAATTAAAGCGGGGTCGGTATCTATTAAGCTCCTACCAGTGGCGATGGAGGAGATGTTTTTGCTTCCTGCCAGGCTTGTCGATTTGCACTAATGGCTCGTAGTGTTTGCTTTCGATGCGAAGAGAGGAAGGTTTTGCGGAATTCGGACTTAAAATATTAATTCGGCCTGCCTCCCAAATGAGTAGGGCTCTCGTGGGGGCATGAGAGAATGATTTATTTCTCGCGAGAATTCCGAATTCTGTCTGATGCAAACTAATTAAGCAGTTTTTGATTACTTAGCTAACCTTTTACATGTTAAGCATCAGAGGAATCAAGCCTCGTGGTTAACGCTTTTGTGATTGCATTACATTATTACATGATCAAGTGCATAATTTCTTATAGGAATAATGTGAGAGATTATTTATCTAGATTTTGACTGGTATTGTAGAACGGAAGAAAATTTTTTTTTCGTTCAAAAAGCAGCTGGTAAACACTTAGACAGCTGTATTTGACGCCTTAAGGCAAGCACTGCACCGACGTTACTCACTTAGCACTACCCAGGAGGGGCGTGTAGCTTGAAGATAAGCTACGGACGCGGAGAAACAACCCCGCATTGCTCTACAATCATATTAGACCGGGACCTACGGTTTAAAGTGGATTCCGAACCACTACAAACATCCGTGGCACCACCGGGACTCGAACCCGAAACATGTGGTACCTAGGGCTAACCACTCCGATATTCAGGCTCCTGAATGAAATTATAAATAAGTAAATAATATTTAAATGTTTACCACAAACCAAAGCTATAACAAATTTTATTTATTTTTCATTAATGGATCACAAAAAGGATTTATCTTAGAAATAATTTTAAACGTTTTGTAACGAATATCTCTTAAAATATAGTTCAGATTACTTTAAAAAAAAAAGAAGCCACAAAATAAAAATTGGAAATATGTTTTCAACAACCATCTGGTTACCCAAAAGAAGAGAAGAGCCAATCAACCTACTCGAAAAACATTTTCTCTAAACCTAACATTATTATTCGCTTGAAGCCCAAGATACCGTTCACATAGTCGTTTATTCATGTACATAAGAAAAAAAAAATTATAAAAACTTTATAATAGTGCCGCATAACGGCCAATTTATTATTTATGCAACAACTCAAATATTCAAACCCCAGCTAAAAACTTGTGTAATGCATAGTTAATTAATTGTTTGTGCTCTGCGCTCATGAGGTAAACAAAAAAAAAATCGCTCAAAATCAAGCAATAACTTTGAGGAAGGGCAAAAAATACTAAACCGTTGCGTCGATATGAGGATTATTTTACACTTTCATGAAAGAAAAGGATGAAGGTAAACAGGGGGGTGGATAGAGGAAAGAAGAGGAGGTATCGTTTTAGAACACGGTATTTGATTTTCTCCTTTTTGGAGGGCCTACTTTATCCAGATAATGAGCTGGGGCTTTTTTTATTCTTTTTCTTTTCTTTTCTTTTTATATGTCCGCAGTCTCCGATTAATTAAAGTGGGGTCGGTATCTATTAAGCTCCTACCAGTGGCGATGGAGGAGATGTTTTTGCTTCCTGCCAGGCTTGTCGATTTGCACTAATGGCTCGTAGTGTTTGCTTTCGATGCGAAGAGAGGAAGGTTTTGCGGAATTCGGACTTAAAATATTAATTCGGCCTGCCTCCCAAATGAGTAGGGCTCTCGTGGGGGCATGAGAGAATGATTTATTTCTCGCGAGAATTCCGAATTCTGTCTGATGCAAACTAATTAAGCAGTTTTTGATTACTTAGCTAACCTTTTACATGTTAAGCATCAGAGGAATCAAGCCTCGTGGTTAACGCTTTTCTGATTGCATTGCATTATTACATGATCAAGTGCATAATTTCTTATAGGAATAATGTGAGAGATTATTTATCTAGATTTTGACTGGTATTGTAGAACGGAAGAAAATTTTTTTTTCGTTCAAAAAGCAGCTGGTAAACACTTAGACAGCTGTATTTGACGCCTTAAGGCAAGCACTGCACCGACGTTACTCACTTAGCACTACCCAGGAGGGGCGTGTAGCTTGAAGATAAGCTACGGACGCGGAGAAACAACCCCGCATTGCTCTACAATCATATTAGACCGGGACCTACGGTTTAAAGTGGATTCCGAACCACTACAAACATCCGTGGCACCACCGGGACTCGAACCCGAAACATGTGGTACCTAGGGCTAACCACTCCGATATTCAGGCTCCTGAATGAAATTATAAATAAGTAAATAATATTTAAATGTTTACCACAAACCAAAGCTATAACAAATTTTATTTATTTTTCATTAATGGATCACAAAAAGGATTTATCTTAGAAATAATTTTAAACGTTTTGTAACGAATATCTCTTAAAATATAGTTCAGATTACTTTAAAAAAAAAAGAAGCCACAAAATAAAAATTGGAAATATGTTTTCAACAACCATCTGGTTACCCAAAAGAAGAGAAGAGCCAATCAACCTACTCGAAAAACATTTTCTCTAAACCTAACATTATTATTCGCTTGAAGCCCAAGATACCGTTCACATAGTCGTTTATTCATGTACATAAGAAAAAAAAAATTATAAAAACTTTATAATAGTGCCGCATAACGGCCAATTTATTATTTATGCAACAACTCAAATATTCAAACCCCAGCTAAAAACTTGTGTAATGCATAGTTAATTAATTGTTTGTGATCTGCGCTCATGAGGTAAAAAAAAAAAAAAAAAAAATCGCTAAAAATCAAGCAATAACTTTGAGGAAGGGTAAAAAATAGAAAACCGTTGCGTCGATATGAGGATTATTTTACACTTTTATGAAAGAAAAGGGTGAAGGTACACAGGGTGGTGGATAGAGGAAAGAAGAGGAGGTATCGTTTTAGAGCACGGTATTTGATTTTCTCCTTTTCGGAGGGCCTACTTTATCCAGATAATGAGATGGGCCTTTTTTTATTTTTTTCTGTTATGTTTTTTTCATGTGTCCGCCGTCTCTGATTAATTAAAGTGGGGTCGGCATCTATTAAGCTGCTACCAGTGGCGATGGAGGAGATGTTTTTGCTTCCCGCCAAGGTTTGTCGATTTGCACTAATGGCTCGCAATGTTTGCTTTCGATGCGAAAAGAGGAATGTTTTGGTGACCTCTTCACACAAACTAGAGTTGTTGTATTCCCGATTGTTGCTGTATTAATTTTTGTATTCTTGAATAAAAGCAGCAGAATTTCAACGGATTTTACCAATACCTTCAACGCCAAAATTGGATGTATTTAAACTTATTTTATTTCCTATTTTTATTATTTATTTTATTTTATTTATCTATTTATTAGAAAGTTTGTTGTTGTTTCTTATCTCATTTGGTGGACAGCAACATCTAGACTAAGTCCATGAACCTGTATGAAAGGGGGCGGAGGGAAGGAGGGAAAGGGGGCGGGAGGGCAGATTCTGTTGTGCTGGAGCACCCGTAGGTGGGAATCTGACTTGGCTCCGTGTCGCTAAAGAAGGAGAGAAGTGCCTTTCGGGAAGACTTTTAAGGGAAACTAACATCAAGACAAAATCCAAGAACCCGTGTGGTCTCATGGCAAGAGGGAAAGGGGGGCTACTTCTGTTGTGATGGAGCGCCCGTTGGTAGAAGTCTGACTTGGCTCCGTGACGTTGAAAAAAGAAAGCAGTGCTTTTAGGAGAACCCCCCCATTTGTATATCGTATGGGACAAAATCCGAAAAACTCCTATCAGGTAGTCAAACTAACAAGGTAAGATGCTGAACATCGGGTTTTGAAACAGTATCTGCAACAATGCCGGGAGAGGATTGAACCTCAGCCCTAATGTTCACCACTGAGCCACAAGTAGAGCGGAATTTTTTGTTAAAAATGGAATAAAAGGATAAAATATTGTGAAGTAAAAATTTGTCAATTATTATTATTTTTAAGGGGAGTGAAATGAAATGTTTTCCTTTGTGAATATCGTTTATATTTAACGAAAAAAAATCTATTAAAAATTCCACAATTAGAAATTTAAATCGCTTTATTTTAACAGCGTGCATTAAAAGTTATAACTATGATTTTAATAAATTCTCAAGATATAATTTTCACTGAATGCAAAGTGAGTAACGTCTGTGCAGAGGTTGCCTTAAGGCATCCAAGACCAAGCTGTCTAAGTGTTTGCCAGCTGCATTAGAACAAAAAAAAATTTTCACTGAATAATTAGAATTAATTTTATATACTTTTTGAATTGAAACTGATTTCTTCATTTATGTGTTTAGTCGTGATGTGCAATATTTCACATATACTAAATTACTATAAGCAGAAATATTATATCACATTTGGTAATGTGCTAATATTATTTAACTGCTATATTTAAAATTTTTGGTAATGTATTAATGACGTTTAACCACTTTATATGGTATTTTAGATAATGTGCAAATGACAATCCTATACATTTAACCTTATTGAATACGTTACATTTCTCACAAATTGTTTCTGAATTGGATAACGTTTAAGTTAAATTTTTTGGTATTTTTTCTTGATCAGTCAATCTATTTTAATATCCATTTATCCACTTTAATATCCAATCCCTTTATTTTACAAACTGAAGTAAAAACAAGTAATATAAAAATATATATTTATATGAATTCCTACTTTTTTTTCACTTTAATGCAGAAAAGTCCTTCATAAATAAAGTTGAAATTTTCCTCTTACATCTGGCGCCATCTATTATTAAATACATGCAACTTAAATAAAAAAAACTAAAATTAATTAATTAAATTTCATGAATTAATTAATATTTAAACAAACTGTATTAACATCCAGTGTCATCCACTACAAGTACAAAAAATATATTTGAACTGGAGTGAATGAATAAAAAGTATTTTATGAACGATTGAAAATTTGAACAAGATATACATAAGGAGAGCGGGAACTAATAGTAGAAATTGAATGCTTAATTATCTAAACAGAAAATCCAAAAATTATGCATAATACTTTTAAATAAAAGTAAATTTTAATAAGATTTGGTTATATAAAACTATATCGCATTTTTAAATTAAATAGTAGAAACTAATTATATCCTTATAAGAGAATATTACCATAAATTGGTAAACCGTGATCATGCCAGAGTCGTAGGCACTCGGCTACCAGCGCTCTTATATATTGTCTTGAATTTGAAAATAAAATAATCTTAAAACATTTTGCATACAATAAAATTCTTCATTTCATCATTTTATTTATATATCAGAACTTCCATTAAATTTTTATTGGAATATGTATGACAATTTGAAATACTATCAATTTATCAAAAATATAACTAATGTAATTATATACTTATTATAAGTATATAACATAATATTCTGCAATGTAATAAACTTAAAAATAAAAAATAATTCTATAATTTTTGGCATAAAATAAAATGTTTACATTAGAAATAGAAATAAACATTTTTTTTAAAAATTAAATTTTTATAGCACAAATTCTTTAGCTTATGAATTTTATAAAAATATAATTTCATTGGTAATAATTATAATTTTATAATTAATTTTAAACACATTATATATCTTAATCATCACAATGTGCATTTGTATCTGAAACGCGTGATATTTATGTGATGCAATCGAACGTTTTAGATATGTCGTACTAGAGTCGTCATATTACATGGAAACTGGCAGAACGCGGGACAGATTTGGAAAACGGATTTATGTAATAATATAATCCCTAAATATTAAATCGTGATCATCATTAGAGATGATTACTATTGTAACCGGGAAACATGGTGCTGAACTTCATAGGATGTGAGCTGTGCCCACTCACTGTAGTTTTGATCGGATAGCTAAAGCCATCCTGCATTCATCTATAGTAATACGATCATATAGATTAGCCACCTACACACTATTCCAAACTATTTCCTGGATTGTATAAGCAATAGGTTGCAATAGAGTTGTGTTTTGTTTTACAAAACGCTTGATTACTTTTTTTTACCAATAGTTATGTAGTGTTCATAATCTCCACTTTTTTATAAATTTCATCCCTTTTTTAATTGTTAAAATTCATTTTAATGTAAAGCAACAAAAATAATAATTTTGTATAAAACTTTATTATTTCGAAATAAGCAATATTTTAGACAAGAAGCTGTCATACACATAAAAAAACATAACTCATTTAAATTAAATCAAACATAAATGCTGTTTATTTCTAATATTCTCTTAAATAAATAGTATATATTTTTAATTTTCTTTAAGAAAAACTTATAATAAAAAATTGAATTTATTGTTTAAAACCATATCACCACTAAAAAAATTTTTTTTTTCTCTAATATTACTTTTTTGTTTTTTAAATTTTATGCTAGTTTTCTTGTTTTAAGATTTAAATAATGAGTTAAATTCTTTTTACTATAAAAAACTTTTGTTGGTGATGTTGGTGTTGATGTCGGTGGTGATAGTGTTGGTGCTGTTAGTGGTTCTGGTGTTGATGGTGGTGTTGCACATATGTGAGCCCCGTGTTTCATTTATGCATGCCACGAAAAGCTCACCACCAGGCGATAAAGGGAGGACATTGCCTTCCTGGGAGACTTTTAGGGCTAAATGCCGCTTATTTTTCTGTCGTATGGGAAAAATCCTGAAAATTTCCTCTAATCAATCTATTTATTCATAGATGTGTTACACAGACATTGCCATAATTTCCATCTACTTCCTTTGTTTTTAAAAGCAATGATTGCAATGGCCCGCCCTATTGCAGAGGTAACACTAGACCACGAATCTCGCCAAAAAAGATATATTTGGAAGAGTAAGAAAAATAAGCATTTTTAAATTTTATAATGTACACGTTTACACATAAATATCTTCATCTCGATCACATATTATTGGCATATTTATATTATTTTGACATAAATGTGCATAAGTAAGAAATTTTCTTTATAATTCTTGAGAAAGAAACTTTATTTTGTTCAAATTACAAATGAATGTAAATAATGCTATAATGTACTTTTTATGGTTTGTGAGACAAAATATTCTAATATTAATATTTATATCGCATGTAAAACACTGAAAGTAAAGGATTTTTTTTAATAAATTAAATGCATTAATAAATTAATTAAAAAATAATAATTTAATTGTTAATTGAATTATTATTAAAATGAATAAAATATCTGTACGACAAAGAAGAAATGTTACTACGATTTAATGATGCATATATGCAAATTATTATGCATAAACACTAATAATTTTTTTATTTCAAACAGTAATATTTGTTATAATTGATACATAACAGTTTTTATTAAATAAATATTTTAAAATATTTAAAAATTCTTTTAAATTGTATTAGCTTAATTCTGACTTTATTTTTGAATGATACAGATAATTTAAGGATTAAAAAATGCATAATGTAAACTACAAACTTTAACTACAGTCTTGAATAATCACTAAGTGAAAATTTAGATAGAACAATAAATGTTCAGATATTTGTATATATAATCAACTTTCATTGTTTCATAAGAATTCATTGCATTTCATTAAAAATCAATGAATTAATGAAACATAATCAATTAATTAATGAATCGAATCATTGAATCGAAACTTTCAGTAATTGAGTAATAGGCCTTTTTAATTTAATGCAATTACCTATTCATACTATAAATAACTTTAACTATACGTATATGATAATTATGTTCAATACACGAAATAAAATTTCCATAAAAAAATTTAAAGGAACATGTTTCCAACGATATTTTTCTAAATAAAAAAATTATTGTCCAGTTATTATGATTGAGTTTAGAAATATGTATACGCATATAAAATGCATAACATATACACAAAATACTCGCATAAGCATACAAAAGCATTCGAATTTTAATTGGCTGATACAAAAAAAAACCAAAACTTCTTTAATGAACTCTGGTATTTTCCTAAATTCCAAACAAATAATCTGTAAAAATAAACAATAAACATTTCGAAAACTTTATTGTATGCGTATTTAATGCTCAGTTATAAAATACGAAAAAAAAAGAAGTACATTTTAATAAACTGGGTAGAAAAGCTTTTGAGAATTTAGTTATTATGGTAATTTGCATTGAAAACTATAGAACTCTCACGTTTGTGGAGTCTCATTTCAAAAAAAATAAAAAAGCAAGGAAATTATCAAGATCTTCAATCACAGCATGACAAAAGACGAATTTCCTCATCCTTCTTTCTATTTAGCCTTCAAAAAAAAATAAAATAAAACAACCACAAAATCAACTAAAGGATGATAAATTCAGACGTCGAGAGCTCATTATGAACGTTAACTTGCCGAGAGGTATTGAAATAAATTATACTCCCCTATCCCATTATGAGTACACACGATGATTAATTGATTTGAATGAAGAAAATAGAGTTAAAATAAAATTTCTTTTTTTTTTTTTTTTTCTTTTCTTTTAAAAACTCAAAAGTCCCAACAGAGGAAAACCGTATGCTTTTAATGTTTAATAAATGCTTTTATAAAAATACCCATAACAATAACCAAATGATGGTGGATATAAAAAAAAAAAAAAAAATGAGGAGCACACCGCAGCTAAACACTTAAAACTTCAATCCTTTTTCATTACCTTTAGAATTTGTAAAAGTTGGTGGGGAACGTTAATTCGCCAAATCATGCCTTCAGGGTAGGGGGGACGGAAGCAGATAGAAAGAACGAAAGAAAAGAAAAGACAGGGGGGGGGGGGTGCAGTGGAAGGCCCTTGTGAAATTTCAAATGCTTCAGGAACCCTAGGCGCATTTGGGAAAAGACAGACGGACTAGCTAATTGGTCCGAAAAGCTGGAAATCTTTTAAGAGCTGTCTTAATTGGAACGAGGCACAAGTTAGGTAATGACCGTTTTCAGGCGTATTTAATTAGCTTAGTATGAAATAGCTCAGAGACTTGTTTAACAATGGTTTAAGTGTCTGCATGCAGTTTTTGACTCTCCCTTTAACAAATTGCTTGGCTTCTTTTTTTTTTTTTTTTTTTTAATAATATGTTTTCTTGTGTTGAAAATCATTGCTGGCTTTAATTTTCAGCAAAGATTTTTTTTTCTTTTTCTTCTTCGTCTTGTTATTGTCCTGCTGTCTCTTTTATTCTTTTTGTTATTATTCTTCGTTCTGCTGAGTTTTCGGTTTCTGGAATGCACTCGTGGCATTTTGTTTGTAGAATGAGAATAATGAAAGAGAATTATGCGCTCTACATTAATATTATGTTTTGAGTGAGGCGAGGTATTTTTTTTTTTTTTTTGTTAGTGGTAAATAACTAAAATATGAGTGTTGCTTCACTTTAAAAAGTGACGAATATCATAGTGCTAACTAGGAGAGAAAAGTGGTTGTCGCTCTACTGAAAGCAATCATGGGATTTATGTGGAACAATAAAAATATTTTTTAATGTTGAAACTAATTTTTTTAATGTTAGGAAGTTTTAAAAATTATTAACTAATTTTAAAACTAGTTCTTTGTTGATTTTTGTCTGTATATTTATTATATATTTTTTTTTCCTTTAATTGTCTAGACATAAATACGAAATAAAATTTCGTGCTTATGTATATTCGTATAGAAGAATAAAATTTTAAAAAAGAAAGTTATAAAACAGTTGAATTTATTTTTTTAAAAATAAGGATTTGAAATATTTATCAATCTTTAAAAATATTTTTGCATAAATCTTCTGTGCACAGGCGTGAATGGTCGAGTGTCTAGCGCTCTGTGAGCGACAGAGAGTTAGACAGACAGGCAGGCAGATAGACAGACAGACAGGCAGGCATACAGACAGATAGACACACAAGCAGGCAGATAGGAGAGTTAGACAGACAGACAGGCAGGCAGATAGACAGAGAGTTAGACAGACAGGCAGGCAGATAGACAGACAGACAGGCAGACTGACAGAAAGACGGATAGACAGACAGACAGACAGAGAGACAGGCAGGCAGACAGGGACAGGCAAGCAGGTAGACAGACAGGCAGGCAGACAGACAGATAGATAGATAGACAGACAGGCAGACAAATAGATAGATAGATGTTTGTAAATAAAAATTGAAGTGTTCCCATGAACCTGAAAGTGGACCCTCTTCTTGAAGCCATTATAGATCTAGTATTGGCCGAGACATTACACTGTCTACTATCCATTTAATTTCAGTATTAATTGCTCCCGTATTAGTGTGTCGTTGGAAGAAAAACCAGAAAAGTTTTAACCGAATCTGTGGGAGATATTATGTCATATTCTTCATCTAATCTTTTAAAGAAGTATTTACAGGTTATACCATTGGCGAAATCTCTGTATAAATTTACCTAATAGTTACTCATTCGGCCACTGACACGACCACGAGTCATACTATTGAATTAATATAATAATTAGATTCTGCACTTGAAAATTGACAATTAGTTGAAAATTACTGACTCGTTTTCAAAAGTCTCAGTTTCGTTCAATTGGCATAAACTTAATATGCTTATAATTATTATTATTTCTTTTCCTGTACAATTTAAGTATTCAAAACCTGAATTAATTTTTGAAAATCATAATCGGCATGGTACCTTGTTTTCTTTTCTTATGACCATTTTTTTACTAAAAAACTTTTAATTATTAATAAATTCTGCTGTTTAAAACGAGTGTGTATAAAGAAATAAATTCAAATATAATGACATATTTCCTTGAAAATGACTAAATTCTTTCTAGTTTAAATTCTTCTTAAAGAGCATTTACAAATGATCTCTTCATGTTTAAAAAAATAAATGTAAAAATTCGGACATTTATTTTTGAACAAGTTTAAATAAATGTTTCCTTTTAAATAACAAGGGTTTTTTTTAAATAATTTGACGAATATTTTGTGATAACTTATAACGGACTGCAGCAAGGTATAAGCACTTACCATTATCTTAATAAGCAAAGGAAGTAAGAGTTGAGTACGTAAATTCCTACTATTATCATTATTATATATATGTATATGATAATGATAATTTGATAATTTGGCAATAAGCAGGTGGCTGCATATGATACTTAGTACGTTAAGGCCAGGAGTCGGGTGCTCCCTCTCATCCTGTTTAAATAAAAAATATAAAAAACCCTGGAAAAATTCTGACCATTTTTCTGTGCAGAATTATTTCAGGCTTTGAATTTGGAAAAGGAGCAGAGAGCAGGACGAGGATGGTAGAAGATGATGACGATGTTCACAATAGAGTCCTGGTAGTTTCAATAGAGTTCCGAGAGTTCGAATCCTGGTAGTTCCCTAGATGTTTGCAGTGGTTTGGAATCCACTTTAAACCGTAGCTCAAGGTCTAATATATCTGTAGAGCATTGGGAGTAGGGCTGACAACCCTAATCCGTAAAAAGAAAATATCTCCTATCTTGAAATCTGTCAGTAAGCAGACAGCCTTGGCCCACCATGGGGATTTTGCGCCAATGAAGAAGAAAATAGGTGGTGATGTTAAATTTTAAATTAACCTTTTGAAATATGTGATTGTAAATAGTTTGCATTAAATTTAATGAAAAAACGAACAGCCTGTTTCTTTTAAAATTGCCCTAGACATCGCCCACATCCATATATATGTGTGCGTATATATATTTATTTATATATATATATCACATCTTTATATAGAATCCATTTATTTAGCGCTTAACTGCCAATAGTCACATAAAGCTTTTCATTGAAAATTCACCTTGTCTAAAGTTTCCTGCCAACTGACCAAATTCTTCAAACAAACACGAGAAACCTCTTCTTTGTCGACGATCCCCCATTATCTGCAACAAACATAAACAGCACAAATCTAAAGACGAGGGGGAGATAAAAAAAAAAAAAAGAAGTAGAAGAGCAAAGAAGAAGAAGAAGTAGACAAGAAGAAGACCAGAAATCCCAGCAATCTGAGAGTGACAGAGCAAAGAACCAGAAATAGGCGTAACCCAAGAGAGGGAAGAGAGAGAGAGAGTTGTCCTCTAAGACTTCACCACAAGAAGAACTCAATCTTAACAAAAGGATGGAAGAAGACAAAGTAAAAGCACAGAAAGAAAAAAAAAAGAAGACTTCTCCTAAATGCTCCGAGGAATTGATAGAGCATTTGAAGGAAGGTAATTGGCTGAGATGGAGACGCCTGAGGTGGGGGGAGGGAGAGAAAATAAGTCTTCTTTTTCCCCCGCCAGCGTCCGTGACAATTAAGGACTATCATTGGCTCCTCGTTACCCAAGCCGATGAGTTCTGGGATTGTGTGGAGAGGAGGCAAGGAAAAGGGGAGAAATAAGATCGTGCCTAGATTTTATTTATTTTATTTTATTTTTTATATATATCTATATCTATCTATCTATATATTTTTAGGAAATGTTTAGGGCACACAAATTAGCGACACCATAACAAAGTTGAAAACACATTTTATATTGGGGCTGGGTTTATCTTTTTCCGAAATAACTACTGTGTCCAAAAAGTGAGACAATTTCAATTAATTTCAATTTCAATTTATTTTTTCAGTTTAAATTTCCCGGGGCTTATGGTATTTAAATTTTTTTTTTTTTACTTTTTTAGGTTGTTGACACTGTCCTTGACATCTGTGTGAAATTTTATGTCAAAATATTCATTAGCGTTTGAGTGACGCTTGGTTTTGTGAGATGCTAAAACTGATTCCGGCGATTTTTGAAATGTCTCTTCAATCGACTCAAAACGGTGTCCCCGGAGTGGTTTTTTGAGTTTAGGGTATAGCCAGAAGTAGCACGACGTTAAATCAGCTGAATACTGTGATTGTGGAACGATATGGATTTCAGTTTTGGGAAAAAAGTTTCGAAGAATCAATGCATTGTGAGCCGGCGCAATCAGTGTTTTCGGTACCAATCGAGATTTGATGCCTTTGAGGTCCAAAGCATCTTTTAAAATGGAATTTTGAATTCCAGCATTATCAGCAAGGTGGGGATTTAGGGAATAGCCTAATATTATATATATTTATATATATATCTTTTAGGAAAAGTTTAGGGCACACAAATTAGCGACACCATAACAAAGTTGAAAACACATTTTATATTGGGGCTGGGTTTATCTTTTGCCGAAATATATGTCTTCTAGCAGATTTTCGTTTTGAGTAATGGATAGATTTCTTGTACTCCATTATAATAAGGCTGGCAAATTGACGCGATGCATTTATTCTCGTTTAGAAAGCATACTATTTTATTTATCCTTAAATACTTTCTTCTTCAATTTTTTTTTTAAACTTTAATGTCGCAAATAAGGGAAACACGATCTCGATAGACAGATGAAAGTACTTTTATATGAAGAGATGGAAATCGTATTGAATAAAATGAAATCAAATATTATTTAAAATGATTTATGTTCTGAATTTGTCTATATCAAATATATCTGTTTTCACTAACGTCAGACATATTTGGAAATACTGTATTCAGTTTCATGTAATCAATGGATAGAAAAAGACTGAAAATTTGTACATTAGTTCGAAGAATACTTGAAATGCATTTAGTCATGGAATCGGATATCATGCTTATGTAGTTACTCAGTAATAATAACAACCAAAATAACGTCAATAACATAACGTCAATAAAATTCTAATAATGCTCAATATTATCATATGTTGACATCATAGTATTTCGCCATAATGGTGAAACTGTATTTCAATAATGAATGACACGTGATATTTAATTGAATTTGAAGACATAAGAAATATGAGAATATGCAGGAAGTTAATGGAAATTTAAATTTAAATATCCAACATCACAACCTACGAAAAATAATAATAATTTAGCGGGGGCGGGTTCTCTGATTTTTGTAAAGGAAAAAAATTTTTAAAAAAAATTAGTTCACATTTTCTAAATAAAATAAATCACATTTGTCTAGTGCTGAAATTACCAAAAATAAAACCACATACTCCTGACTAACCAAGATTGCATTTATTGGACGAAAAAATATGTAATAATTAAGTCATTTAATTAACCAGCATAATAATTTAAATGTCATTTATTAGCAAGATTTCGATATCTTCCTATTAATTGTTACGAATATCTGCTAAATTATGTAAGTTAAATAGTTTTTTTAACTTATATTAATTAAAAAACTAATTAATTAATTTATTTAATTTACAATTATTAATTTATTAATATAAGAAATAGTAAATGTTAATTATTAAATATTAATTAATTATTTAATAGTTAATTAATTTAATTTAAATTAATTAATAATTTATTTAATTATAGATCTGAACCATTTTACATCTGAATCAATATGATTCAGATTATATTCAGATTCAGACGAATCAATATGATTCAGATTCAAAAATCAAAATCTTTGTAATTAATTCATTAAGCTTAAAGTTTTCATTAAAAACAATAAAAAAAAATCACAGTATTCTATCAGTCAGATAAATAAATTATATATTTCTAAAATATAATTCAGAATGATTTTGTTGCATTGGAATAAGTGATTTCAAAATCCATCATATTGTATCAAAATGGCATAGTTATCCTAAATAAGTAATTGCGATTACTTGTTATTAATTCATTATTTTTAACTATTTATTATTCCAAATAATAAGTCATTTAGTGATAAGGTTATTAATGTGTAATTAGAAAATCATTAAAATCTTCAAATGCAATCTTCAAAGCTAGAATAATATATTTTCATAAAGATTAGAAATCACAATCTCTCATATAAGGATTAAATATAATTATTTCATATTAAATTATTTAAATATATTTATAACTAAAAAGGGTAAATTTAAAAAAAAAAATTTGCTAATTATATAAATTTTAAAAAATTAACCAAATATTTCACCTAATTGCATGTATTTATAATCAAATAAAAATCACTTATAATTTTGTTATCTATTTGATTTGATGATAAGAATATTGCAAATTCGATGTATAATGAGTATTATTTTAAGGAATTAAAATAATTTATATAAGATAAGTGAGAAAAAAGAAATTAAAAGATTAAGAATAAAGTGAGATTTTTAATAAATAATATAGATAAATAGATTAAACTTGATATTGATGATTTTTTTAAATGACAGTTTATATGTTTAAATAAATTTACCTTTTTTTAAAAGAAATTATGAAATGTTGTTTTTAAATGTTGGGCTCTTCGACTTATGTCATTCCTTAGAAAATTGGCAGATACGTAACAGATTCAATGTTATCCATGGTACCTTACTACGACCTGCTAAACTACATCTACATTGTGTCACTGCAAGTTTGAACGAACATCCCCAAAGGTAGCAAGTTATGAGATTCTAAAATATTACTTTTTTCTATATTAATAACTATACTTAGGAAATTTATAATTTTTGTTTAAATAAAGAAAATTATCTTTATTTAAAAAAAAAAAGTAAATTATAATTTACAAATCAACTGTAATAAAAACTGTCTCAGTCATTATGTAAAATTGTTTGGTTATCAAACTTTAAAAGCACGAAATTATATTTTTTTTACATATATCAGTTAAAAGTAATAAATTTAATGTTTAAATCTCAACTAAAGATAAATGTTATGAAAACTGTAATTTTAGACTTTAAAGCTCTTAGCTAATATGTATTTCCAAAATAAGAAATAGTCTACAAGGTTATATTTTACCAACCCATCACCATCCACTTCGAAAATTATTTAAAAGCCATCAGATTTAGAAAAACACATTAGATTTGTATGCATAATGTCGTAAAAAAGTTATTATTTTAAAATTTCAGTATCTAAGTAAATATTTTTTTATTTTTTTTTACATAAAATAAAACAGGATCCGTTTATTTACTTTAAATATTACATTTCTTTTCCAACGTTAAACTTTCTAAAATACTTTACAAAAACTTTTTCTTTCAAAATAGGAAATAATTTGTTATTAAACTTCTACCAACATTCGTTAAATTTCCAAACGGGTTTTTCCTAAAATTTACAATTAAGGTATTCATATAATGAATAAGAAATCTCATTTTAATAAGTTAGCATTTAGCTTACATTATTTTATTGTTAGTATCATTTTTTGATCTTTTTTCTTATTATAAAGAGCAAGCGTAACCATACAACTAATTATATATAAGTAATTACTATATTTTTATATAATTTTTGTAGACTTTGATGTAGAAATAAGTAAACTTAAAATGTTCAGTTAACTGAAAAAAACCGTTTGATTTTTCTTTATATCGTTTGACATACAATTTTCGTAAATTTTTAAAGTAGAAGTACGCAAACGTAAAATGTTTATTAACTGAAAAAAATCGTTTGATTTTTCTTTTCATTATTTGATATAAAATTTTCGTAGACTTATGAGGTGGAAATAAGTAAGCGTAAAATGTTAAGTTAACTGAAAAAAAAAATCGTTTGATATACAATTTTCGTAGACTTTTGATGTATTAATAAATAAACGTAAAATGTTCAGTTAACTGAAAAAAAAATCGTTTGATTTTTTCTTCATGTTGTTTGATATACAATTTTTGTAAACTTTTGATGTAAAATTAAGTAAGTAAGAAATGTTAAGTTAACTGAAAAAAAAAATCGTTTGATATACAATTTTCGTAGACTTTTGATGTATTAATAAATAAACGTAAAATGTTAAGTTAACTGAAAAAAAAATCGTTTGATTTTTTCTTCATGTTGTTTGATATACAATTTTTGTAAACTTTTGATGTAGAAATAAGTAAGCGCAAAATGTTAAGTTAACTGAAAAAAAAAAAAAATCGTTTGATATACAATTTTCGTAGACTTTTGATGTATTAATAAATAAACGTAAAATGTTAAGTTAACTGAAAAAAAAATCGTTTGATTTTTTCTTCATGTTGTTTGATATACAATTTTTGTAAACTTTTGATGTAGAAATAAGTAAGCGCAAAATGTTAAGTTAACTGAAAAAAAAAAAAAAATCGTTTGATATACAATTTTCGTAGACTTTTGATGTATTAATAAATAAACGTAAAATGTTCAGTTAACTGAAAAAAAAATCGTTTGATTTTTTCTTCATGTTGTTTGATATACAATTTTTGTAAACTGTTGATGTAGAAATAAGTAAGCGCAAAATGTTAAGTTAACTGAAAAAAAAAAAAAAAAAAAATCGTTTGATATACAATTTTCGTAGACTTTTGATGTATTAATAAATAAACGTAAAATGTTCAGTTAACTGAAAAAAAAATCGTTTGATTTTTTCTTCATGTTGTTTGATATACAATTTTTGTAGACTGTTGATGTAGAAATCAGTAAGCGTAAAATGTTAAGTTAACTGAAAAAAAAATCGTTTGATTTTTCTTTATATCGTTTGATATACATTTTTTTTGCTTATATAGATATGTTTAAAAAAATCATATTTTTTGTAATCGTATAAATCGTCTTTTTACATAAACAAATTATTATAGCATTAATTAAATAAACTGACATCAACATATTAAAAAAAAATTCAATTATTATTTATACACGACAGAGCGATAAAATAAATATGAAAAATTTTTTAGCAACCAAAAGAAAAAAAATAAAACATAACGTCGACAGAATTAATGTCTCAGAAATGACAATTACACGGACAATAAATGAAATAATTTAAAGTCAAATAATCCTAATAATTTCATCCTTAATTCAGAATTCTTTGAAAAAATC
Organism: Caerostris darwini; assembly: GCA_021605075.1. Classification (NCBI taxonomy): domain Eukaryota; kingdom Metazoa; phylum Arthropoda; class Arachnida; order Araneae; family Araneidae; genus Caerostris; species Caerostris darwini. Next base: position 934,700 of record BPLQ01008434.1, on the reverse strand, counting down.
ATTTGAATGATTTGCACAAATAAATTCAATAATCCCCTCATCACAGATTAAAAATTAAACAATGGAGAGAAAAAGATATAAGAACCGAAATATTTTATTGAATTCTTTTCAAAAGGAAATGCATTTGATATTACTCTAAAGACAACAAGTGGTACGATGAGAAATGGAATTTTTAGAATAATACACATTCATGTTAATTCACTCGGAAAAGAAAATTAACAATCACCACGCAACGTTTTGGTAACCACATTTCAATAATCAAAATACAAAAGAGAATACTCCTCATTATTCATTCTCCGAAATTATTCTTTTGATTTTTTTTACAGTTTAAATGAGAGTAATGAAATCTTTTACTTTTTATTTCAAATCCTTGCTACAGATTTTTTTATTTTTTAATTTTATTTACGTTCGTGAATAAAAAAAAAATAAAAAAATCCCTTTTTTTCTTTCCCCCTTTTCTTTCTACTTAAGAACTTTCATTAAATGCGCAAATAAGATATTAATTTGCAGTTAACACTTCAGATTCCCTGAATTAAAAAAAAAAAAAAAAGGGGAAAAAAAGTCGATTTTTTTTTTTTTTTCTCCCTCATCCATTTTTTTTTTAGTCAATTTTAGGGTGAGTCTTCATTCATTATAACTCAATTAAGTCACGTAGGGGGTAGGGGCATGAAAGGGCAGTAACGGCAATGCAAATTAAAAATGTATACACTTATTGTATTCACTTTTTTTTACCATACCAGCGATGAAAAAATAGCAATAAAAGGAAACCAATTTTTTTCAAAAAAAAAAAAAAAAAAAAAAAAAAATTGAAAAGGGCTGCTCTTTTGAATCACAGTTTATTAGAAAAACATGATTGAAGGAAGAAAGAAGGGAAATATATAAAAAAAAAAAAAAATATTTAAAAAAATTATTAATTTCAATGCATTGAATAAACGTTGTTAACCTTCTCGATTACGACTGGTAGTTTTTTTTTTATAGATTCCCAGGCTGTCGTTACGTTATAAGCTGCCACTTACGGTGAAGTTTTAACGGCAATTAAAAAAGTACTTCGATAACCTTTTGTCAGTGCTTTTCTCTCTCTTAGCTTTTGAATGGGAAATTAATCAAAGGCTGGAGAGAGAGAGAGACTCCGTGCTGTTGAATTCCGAGTCGGGATTCTTTTTACCGCATCAGCACGAACGTGATTTGTAAGATTCTATCTGCAAAGAATCGCTGCATTGACATTTCTCTCGGTCTGTCCCTAACTTCTTCAAAACAAGGAATGTATTTTTGTCCCCCCTCCGATTTTGCGAGGAACATGTGAACAGGTTCCGTTTGTAGTACGAAAAGGCGGCGAGTCCACCCTTTCAAAGGACAGCTTCAAAAGCGAAACTTTGCTGATGTATTTCTTTTGCGATATGCTCAACATTTAAGGGTGGTTATTAATAAATTATTTGCTTGATATGTCTCCGGTTAATATTCCATTTTGCCTAGCGAAATATTAATTGTAGCAAAATAATAAATACATATTTAATATTTGTAGATCAATTAAATTATGAATAATGAGATTTGTTGATGAAAGATTTTATTCTTTAAAATAATAGTAATAATAATAATATATATATATATATTGCTTTCGTAACGTACTATTGCTATATATTGCTACAATTACTACCGTACATGGCACAATAATCATATTTATAAATTGGTGAACGGCAACAAACATATCAACGAATGCTGTAAAAGTAAATATGAATTGTCTTTTTAAATGAAATCAGATACAAAAGAAGCAGTAAACATAAATGGTGAGTCGTTATAAAATATGCTCTGAAACTTTCTGATGAAAAAAATTTAAAAGAATTGTTAGAAATGCTATGGGGAGAAATTATGACATCAAATTGTTAGAAGAAACTAAGAAAAAGTGGAGGAATTCGATTTGTAAAATCCCAGACTCCCCTAGATCCATCGTAGGTAAAATCTCAGGCCTTCCGCCTGGAGACTGGACATGATTGGCTTGATAAACATCTACACAGCATTGGTATATATAACAGCCCTTTGCAACCAGAACTCTGAGATGGATAAAGATCATTTGCTAAGTTGTTCTTCGTTGAATGAAGAAAAGTTATACAGCTGATATTGGCGGGCTAAAGAGTTGATGCAATTGGCATCTAGTGACTAATTTTCTTTTATCTTTATGTAGTCACAGTTTTGGATGTAATTATTGTTATTGTTATAAATTACTGTTTTGCAGTTTTTTATTCCATCTTTATGCATGATATAAAATGATGATGTAAAATCAAGTACTTTTGCAATTTAATAAAAAAAAATAAAAACTTTCTGATGTTCTATTAGGAATAAAGTAACAAGATCTTGCAAAATCAAGATAATAAATAAAACACCAGAATTCAGGTTCTGAAAAGCGCCTTTTTTTGTCGGGGGAAGGGGGGGATCTTGGCTTATGCTTTTCATTACAGATATGCTCCTGTTGCTCCACACTTTTCAACAATAAATACTTTTTATGGCTTCTACAACTGGTCCTAATTGTGCCGAATTTTTTAATTTAAATTCTTTTTATTTTTAAATTGTTATTTTTTATTTTTTTATCTTACTTTTATTTTATTTTAAGTATCTTTTATTTTTCTGAGTACGAAAACTTTAGAAATTTTATTTTTTACCTCACTAAAACTTAAAGCAGCCAACTATTAATTGTGATTTAAATTTATGAATTAAGATGAGGAGGTTACGGGGTTTTATCCCCATTGGTACTCCGTAATCGGTACACCATTTGCCAGTCTATTTGGAGTACATAAAACATCTGCTTCCACATGTCTACATTTACTTCTAAGAATATTCTTTATACTTTTAAGAATGTATTTAGAATCTTGCTCGTTTTTAATAAAATATGCTTCTAAGAATATTCTTTAAAGAATATTCTTTAAAGATTATTCTTAGAAGCATAATCTTCTTCTTCTTCTCTTATTCTTATTTAATTAATTCTTTTCCTGTCAAAATATAGGTAACCGAACACGTACGAAGACACAATCTTTAAATAATGTTTTATGGGGATTTTTTTTTCTATTGTTAAAATAATTAAAAAATATTTACATGAATATTTTTAATTAAAAAGCCACAAAAAATTTATTTTTCGATTTTACGTTAAAACTCTTAGCCAAAATAATACATACTACAGACATATCACATTTACTAGCATAAATTTAGACATACATATATTAAACAAAAAGAATGAGGATATTCTAAAGTAAATGAGCTGAGTTACAGCCAATAGAGTAAATTAGAGCAAAAATACAAGAAAAAAAGTTATGTTTTAAATAAAAATGCCAATAACACATCTCTAAATTAATATATTTAAAACCTTCTACTACAATGCATACATAACACCATTAAAAATATATAACTAAATTTCATTAAAACCTGACAGATATTATAATACCTAAGACTGTTATTGCATTGTAGTATAGCAAAAAATAGCATGGTATAGTAATTTTCAGAAATTCAATTTAAAGTTTTTAATGTATAAATTCAGTATCTTAACAAGCCAATAATTACCTAAAATTTACGTGCTTCATAGCATATAACTTCCCCCAGTTCATTAACAGTAAATTTATTTATTTGTGACAGCTGTAAATTTTTTCTGTGCAATTTTGAACAGATATAGAGGATCTCACTGAATCGCTTATACGAAAAATATCTAACTTTTTATATTCTTATAAAGTAAAGTAACAAAGATCAATATTTAATGTATTAAAAAATGAAAACAATCCCTTGAAATCATCATTGAATTTCACTACAGCAACACATCCCCCAAAACCGCAATGTTTCAATTATAGCAAAAGTATCTTTTTTTTTCCCCACAGACTGTTATTGAAGAATTCGTTTGCAAACTGAGTCCTTCCACGAAGATATTTCATTAATTATTTTTGATCGCAGAGTTTCCTATAAACTGATTTTATTTACAATTTTTTTGTATCAATCTAATCTATTTTTCATCATAAACCTTCCCAGATGGTGAAGCTCATAAAAACAAGTCTGGAAGGTACTTACTATGCATAGGATGATTTACATTTGAGTTTGAGCAGCAATAAAATAGAGCAGCTATTACAGCTAACTGAATAATTTTGATCAACTTTAATTTAATAATTATCACCAACATTGCTGCTTACGGCAATTCCATAATAGATATGCAACTTATTGATTAACTTATTGGTAAGTTTGTCTTTAACACTTAATCCAGGTGTACAGTTTTTGGCCAAATCGCAAAATAGAGCCAGTTGGGATTTGGCGACTTTTTCGATTCCAACTGAGGGGTTAAGTTTGCAAATGCTGTAATCAGATTTTACAATCGCAACTTGCAACTTGGTGGATTTTGGCGAAAAGAATTTTTGACTCCAAATCCCAACGACCCCTATTCTGCGATTGTACCCATTTTTTTAATTTACAAAGGCAATGCCCGACTCTCTTCTTAATGTGCCCTATGCATTCGAGTTCTTCAGAATACATATTTTTGACAACCAGAAAGTTTTTCAAGTCTCCTCAACATAATATTACATATATTAGAAATTATACGATCATACGATATTTAGGCGTTACAAAATGCATGAATTTCATAAATAAAAATTTTTACCCATATAAATCGTAATAATATTATAACAGAGTATAATAAGTGAAAGATATACAGAAAATATAAGCCTGGATTATCAAGCTATCATATGTTACGAAATTAACGGCCAACAACTTTGTCTAAATTGCCACATAATACTACTAAATTATTGTCAATAATCTCGTGCTAGATGTGTTTTATAATTTGATATATTCCAAAATATGCTGCTGTGGTTAGTTTACTTAAATTACAGAGTATAATAAACTATTTTTTTCACATTAATATTCATATTCCTGTCCTTTAACTTCCCACTTCCGGTTTTACAGCTCGTGATTCAACTCCATCTCGAATTCCAATGACTAAAAACAAACTGTTCTCAAAGCTAAAGCTCTGTTCTGTAAAATAAAACAACAAAAAACTTCTTTTTTTTTTTCCTCACGAAAATCTTGATTTGAACGCGGTCGGTTACCTTAAACTGAGAGAAACATAATTTGAGTCTTGTTTTCGAATTCTAAAAATTTTTCTATTCGTAGATATTTAATTGTGTATGTTTTAAAAGTTTTTAGGATTGAAAAATATTAGCTTAGATTACATGCAGCACACCAAACACTAAGTACATTTAAAAAGAGTTTTTAAAAAATAAAAAAGTTGGTGAAGTTTATATAAATGTGATAGATTATAAAAAAATATAAACAGGTATATAAGATAAACAGGTAATATAAACCAGGACTATCAAACCGGCTTCGCAGCATTGTTATGAGTGTTGTCCGCGGAAAGGAAATGGCTAATAACACAAAACATTTTTTTGTGTACTCATTATAGATAATTTGAAAACTCTATTAACATGAAAATGTAAATAAAATAATGAAATTTAAATGAGGCTTTTATTTTATTTTATTTGAAAACCAAACTAAATTTGATACTTTTATTTTCTAAAAAAATTATTATTTGAGTGTATAAAAGTTATCATATTTTTAATTTATTATTAGAGATTGATTAATTATTTTAGGGTTCAACAATTCCAGTTCAACTATTTCCTGTTCAACATTTTTTTTGTTTTTTTAATTTCAAATGATCAAAAATTATTATGCTACACTTTTGCTTATTTATCATGATGGGGAAAAAGTAGATTTTATATTTTAGCTTATTATTTTTTCACCTTTATACTTTGTATTGGTTATTCTCGAGATTTTTGGCCCTTCCCTTTAAAATTTACACAAGAAAGGTTAAAGGTTGGACATCACTAATATAGACAAGACAATAAAAATAAATAAAAGAAATTATTTTTAACAACTAAATAGTTCATTTGCATATTGTTCAGTAAGATTAGTATTTCAAATGCACACATAAGATAAATCAGACACAATTAATTCATATATTTATAATAAAATACTCATTATTAATATTATCATAAATTATAGTATTGGAGAAAAAGAAAACAAATAAGGGTGGCATACAAAAATAATGATATAAAATAATATATTTATATATATAATAAATATATAATCATATATTTAAAAATAATGATATTTGTTAAAGGAAAAAATCATTTTATTTCTTGTACAATGCCATTAATTTCATAAATATTAATATTATAAGAACATTAAAAAACACAAATTGAAAGAAATTGTTTAAGAATAATTATTGTTTGTTTTAAGTATAATTTAGGAAATGACATTAGTATACAATCGCTTAATTGATATTTCCAATTCCTCTTTTTTTTTTATTCATTACAATAATTCCTCCCCTCCTCTCCAGAATACATGGTGATAAAAAAATCCTAGTAACTCTGCTATATATTGAACTAGATGACCCGGCCACGCGTTGCTGTGGCTTTCTTGTATTTCGTTCAATTATTAGATACTATAATTGGTATTAAGGAAGTGATTGGTAAAGAATGATGAAAAGATGAAATTAAGCTTCAACGAATAGAAAATGTTTAATTTTTATTAATTTAATGAATGAGGCAGATAATGTTGATTTTTAACACTGTTTTGTAAATGTGATATTGTTGCAAAACTTGATAATTCAAAAATAAATAAAACATGAATAGTTTTTTTCCTTTGCAAGTTTTTTTATGCTGGGAATATCCTTATGTAGGTAATATACTGTTTTCAAATTTATACATTTTTGTATGCTTAAAGTTTGTCGACACAAACTTTTTTTTACAAATTTACAAAAATTCTTAGTTTAAAAACTGAAAAAAAAATAATTTATGAATTTAGGTTAATTTTCATGTGCTATTCCTTTCATACATTTAAAGAAAACTTTTACATTAAGTTTCAAAGCATTTAGAACAGAAATTCAAATAAGAAATAATTAAAATCAACTTTTAAATGTAAATAAAAACAAATGTACATACATAAAAATGTTATTGAGCTTTAAATTCTCCTTTATTAATATAAATCCTTATTTATTTATTTTGTTTTCTTTAAATAACTTCCAATTTAAAAGTACCATTTATCAATTTTTCTTCGACAATATTTAAATCAATCAAATTTATAACTCAAATTCTTTGTTTTTCAAATAACAAAAGTTTTTTTTAAAAAAATGTACTTGATTTTCAACTTGCAACTATTATAATACCTTTTATAAAATTTTAATGTTATCATTATATCAAATAATTGCAGAGTTTACTTCATTTTCACACTTTTCAAAAAATCCTTAAAATTCATCATATTTCTTTAAAATTATATTGTCTATATTATATTATCTTGCAGATCACATTTCATTTTAGAATTCTTAATCAAATAAAACACATGTTGACAAACTTTAAGCATAGAAAAGTTCAATGTTTTGATTCACAACTTTTCATTCCATATATTTTATTCCAATTCAAATTCAAACTTAGAAAATAAAAAAAAATGTTGATAATCAAATCAGGTAATACTTACGTACATTTGATTTATTTCGCAAAGAAATAATATAAATTTCATACAATATAATTTTCAGAAAATTTAAAGTAGTACATAAAACAATAATATTCAGAACATGAGAATTTTACGGTTATGTAGTACAGGCATCGAGACACGGCGCCGTCTAAAAATAGTCATTATATTGTTCGAAAAATGAAGCTACAAATTCCTCTAATTGCAGTATTGCAACCCTAAAGAAATTGGCGGAAAATTGGCGAAAATTCAGTGTTGCAAGATTGGCGCCTTCCTCAATGCTAGATTTTAACCGATTTTGCATTTAAATACAAAAAAATCTGAATAAAAACTATCCTATTTCTCAAGTTGGAACAAAACACACATTTAAAAAAAAAAAAAGTTAAAATCGGATGGTTAGTTTCAGAGTTCATCGCGAACAAACATCGTGACACGGGAATTATATATAATAGATAGATAGATATAGTTGACTACCACCATGGTTTCAAGACGATTTTTTTTATCTATCTGTAATATATTTTTAACATTTTGTTAACTCGTTTTCTCTCAAGATTATTTTAAACAATTATGTAATATTTTAATTTTTGTCTTATAAAATGATAAAATATACCGAATTATTTACTTGAAATGCAATGTAAGTTGCAGGAATGGAATTGTTTTTCCTTTTTAAAAGAGGAAAATTAAAAAATAATTAATCAAACGATTTTTTAAGAAATTAGTTGCCATTAAAATTGCCATTGAAAATTCTCGGATACTAAAAGCGGAATGACAGTTACATAAAATATAACACTAAGAAATATAATGCTTATAAGAGCTTTCATACGTATAATTAGGATCATGTATTACAATGGTCGCCAACTAGTGGTCCTCAGATAAACCTTGACAAAATACTATTAATGACAAAAAATTGACTTTTAATAACAAAAAAATGTAAATAATAAAACAAAAATATTCCAAGAAAAAAAATCTATATAGTCCGAATGATGATTTTCACTTTTATTTTGCCCTGTATATTTATGAAATATATTAAGACTACTACAGTGTCCGTGAAATAGGCGTAGTAAAAGTCTTATTTGGTTCAGCTTTCCCACTATGCGCTTCAAAAACGAATGCTAAGCAGGCAAGCAAATAAGACTTTGTACAGGTAGTGTGCAGCTTGGGCAACCAGTTTGTAGCTGGGTGTGGTTAAGTTGAGATACTTGCACAGGTGGGAGAACTGACAGCTTTGTTGACACACGCACAAACACCCCACGCATATAATTAGAGACATGCAATATTTAACACATTTAAAGACAGTTAATTATAGATTAGTGGAAGGATTTCACTTTAAGCCGAAAACCCGATATTCAGCTACGCCCAGGATGCGCGAAATATACTTCCTCGCCGGCTAAGTCTGTAGGCCAACTAATGCGCTGAATATATTTCCTCTAGGGATGAAATATTATAAACTAAATGTTTCTCAGAGGAAGAGCAGGTTGCGCTGTACTTCCTCTCGGGTAAGAGTCTCGAGGCCAACTGATCATATCTCCTAAACACCAAGGAGGCCAAGTGTAGAAAAAAAATCATAGTTACACAGAGTTGTGTTTATATTTGTTCCCATTATAATCACCTTCTTATTCAGGCTGATGTGATATGGCAGTCGAAAGGAAAATACCAACCCTCCTTTTCGTCCTGCACAAAGAAGTCAAATTATTTTTCCAGCAGCAAAATAATTAACAATTGAATAAGAATCTGTAATTTTATAGCATTTATAATTTTGTTATATTAAAAAAGTGCATGCTAAATAAATGAATTGAAAAAATTGTCATTATTTTACAAATTATTTAATATTAATTAACTCTGATATAATTTTTTTTAATTAAAAATTGTTTGCGTATGAAACAAGAATTACACTTCTGAGATTTTAATGGAGGAATTCTTTCAGATTTTCACCAGTAAGTCGACTATTCTGAACCAATATTTTTTTTTTCTAAAGGAAATTACGACATCAGCCTTTTTTCCTTTAATGGACAAAGAATAGCAGGTGGGCCTAATGGCAGAGTGACTAGCACTCTGGCGCTCTGTACCACAGGTTTCGGGTTAGAGTCCCGAAGGCGCCATGGCTGTTTGCGATGGTTCGGAATCCACTTTAAGACGTAGGTCCCGGTCCAATATGTCTGTTGGACGTAGGGCTGACAATCCTACCCCCTAAAAAGTCAGCGTCACGGAGCCAAATCAGACTTCTACCTACGGGTGCTCCATCACAACAGAAGCTGGCCTCCCCCCGCCCCCTTTCCGTGAGACCACACGGGTTCTTGGACTTGGTCCAGACGTTGCTGTCTACCAAATGGGATAAGAAACAACAAGAATAGCAGGGAGGATTATTGTTATTAATAACTTCATTTTCAGAATGTTATAAAATCAAAATTAAGTCTTTAATAACTTGATTGTGATGTATAATAAATTATTAAATTTTTAAATAAGGAATGGAATTTTTGAAATAAAAATTATACGAATATTTTTGGTTATTTGAATTCAAGAATTACAAAATATTTAATTAAAAAGTTTTTAATTTTTAATATTTTTATGCTTTTTAGTTTTGTCAAACAGTTTGTATTTTTCTTTTAGGGCTATGATACACTGAATGTTCTCTTAATAATGTATTTTTAAAGATTCTACAATGATTTGCATCGATCTTAGTAATGATATTGGAAAGAAAGAAAAAAACAAACATCCACAACTATTAAATAATTGCACCAAAAATATAATCCCATATAAGCAATTTTTATACATTCCTAACCTTTACTTATTTTTTCTTTTAATTTCGTTATCATTATAAAGTTGACAGCATTGGGGTTTTTTAATGTGAAAAAAAAAAACTTTTTTTATCTCGTCGTATTGAAACCATTATAATAACTACTCTTAAAAGATTAAAATAATTAAACATTATAATATATAATGGTAATTATATAAATTTCCTGATATAAATAAACCATTTGTATTCATGATCAGATGATAGTGAACTTCAATTGGCATAAAAAAAGGCAATATTTTGATACAAGCTAGCAATGTTCGTTACAAACATAAATATCTGAAAAACAAGCAGATGGAGGAATAATTGTAATAAAATATTCGTATTCGCAATTAAGTCGGATTCACACCAAGGTGTAGAGGGCAAACTTCTTCGGTTGCGGGCCAAAAATCAGAAAAAAAAGTTTGGCGGGCCAAGATAAATTTTTCTAAAATTTTAAGAACAATATACAGGTATTACAATTTAAATATGTTAATGAGATTAATGAAATTGCAATTTCATTTTAAAAGTTCCTTATATTGAGGTTCGAAGTGAGATGGACTGATTCTAAGGAACGAGGCTAATTGCTCCTCTGTCAGTTTACTTCTGAAACAATTCTTTCTAAGATTCATAGTTGAAAACACTTGTTCACATATATAAGATGAAGCAAACATAGCACTGATTTTCTGGGTGTGAGATATTAAATTTGGGAAATTTACTTTCTATAGTGATTTGTAAAACTCTTAACTTGTTGGCGCCAATCTACAGCTATAACTAACAAAGAACTTCCTCTTTTAACACTTTACCGATTGAAAGCTGTATTTGCTTGCTATATCCGTCGATTTTTGTTTTGTAGAACAAAAATAGAGAAAGTAAAAAGTTCATTAGTCCTTTGAAAAAAAAGGAAGAAAAAAAAATCATATTTAATCAAAGTAGAAAAGGCGATGGATACATAATATATAAATATATATTTCTTTTAATTTGCCTCGGACCGGCAAATTAAAATTCTATCCGCGGGCCGGATAGAACCTTCCGGCGGGCCGTAGTTTGCCCATCCCTGGTGTAGATGCTTCAAACCTGACGTAAAGCATTGACCAATCAAAAGTTTCAACGCGTTACGCCTGAAATCATCGCCAAACCATATTAGCTCTATTCAAGTCGCATGATGGATCAAGCGTTTGAGAGTAAAAAGCTAGCCAACTTCGAGCGTTTAGGTTTATGATTGGTCATTGCCTTGGTGTCACTGTGGGTTTAATGCGTCGAATGCTTCTATGTGAAGGAGCCTTAAGAATCGAATAGCTTTTACTATTATTTTTCTTACAATTTATTCATGTAGTAGCTGGATAAGGTCTCCCTCTCCCCTGTATATGTTACGTTGTAATTAAAATGTCTCTTTTGACAACGTCAATGGCTCTCTTTCAATGTGATATAAAAGTGTTTTAATTTATGATTTAAATCATAAAAATAAATACATGAGAGAAAATGCATGGCAGACACTTAATACTTTAAATGATTTTAGATTTTTTTGGATTCAGCATGAAATTAATAAATATTTTAGACTTTAACTTTTAAAAATATTACATAAACTTTGTGCATTCAAACTCAATGTAAAATCTTTATAAAAGTAACGATAAAATTATGCCATGCATGTTACAGCCATATGAAATACTCAAAATACTACTTATTATATTTACATTCACATATATACATAAAATATAAACATAATCATAATATATATATATATATATATATATGTGTGTGTGTGTGTGTGTGTGTAATGTCATGTGATTTAATATTCTATTATTTTCTTAGATCACGCCAATAATAAGATGTTTTATTTGCCATCGAGATAATTTTCATTTATAATCATCTACGAGTATCTATTCATCTATGATATCTATTCATTTTTTATGCAATTCATAAATCAATACTTTCACTGAAATCGAATTATATTATACAAAATACAGATTGTTTTATAAATCAAAGAAAACAAAAGCAATATACTATCAAACAATGTATTTAATTTATGCTATTTAAGGCATATTATTTATTAACATACAATATCATTTTTGAACAAAGCAAATTGAGATTAAGATAAGAAGCTTGTTACTTACAAGATACTTTATTTAAAAAAATCAAGATAGCTTCGATTTTTTTTAAATCTTTAATTAAAGATTCTCATTCTTCAAATACTCAAAAATTTGTCTGATTAATACTTTAAAAGTTTTTAATACGATTCTAAGATTTTGAATTGGACCGATTACTTTATCTTTTTTTCTTTTCTCCAAGCATACAACTTTCTCAACTCTAAGACAGTAAACAGAATTATTTACTTATTTATTTACAACTTTAACATAAAATACAGTTTATTAATGAAGACAAGACTAAATACTTACCAATTATTAAAACGCCAGTGTGAACTATAAATAGCTGGAACCTGAAAATTTTAAATTTGAAGTGATTGATAATTTTAGTTATCATAGCTCAAACATTAACACTCTAAATGATATAAGTATTGAAATAAAGAGATGTACTCTCGCAGCTCCCCGCTGTTTTCATAGTTTTAAGAATTTTCTTACAGTCAAAATTATTCAAAACATATGCAAAAATTACGTTATATAAAGTAATCATTGGGCCTGTGCTCACATATAGATACGAGACCTGAATATTGACTAAATCACAGGCAGAAAACGGCTGGCCATCTTTGAGCGAAAGACTCTTAAAAAAATCTTTGGCGCTGTGAAAGAAAGTGGTTTGTGGAGACAAAGACATAATTTTGAATTATGCAGGTTATTCAAGAAGACATATATCATTCAATTCATCAAGATTGGTCGTTTGAGATTTGCGGACCACATATGTTGAATGGACCCCTCTTCCTTAACAATTAAGATCTTCAATTATAAACCTTTTCTAACTAGAACTACGGGAAGGTCCAAGTTAAGATGGATCGATTATGTATGCAGAGGAGGATTTTAAAATGTTAGGAGTTACTAACTGGAGAGCTATCGTGAAGCGGAGATCGGAATGGAAGAAAATTCTGCAGAAGATCTTGACCCACCAAGGACTGCCGTGTCAATAGATTTGTGTGTTCCTGCAATCTTTTTTCGGAATCTTCAGTAGTCCAAAGGGAATGATTTAGGTGCATATAGCATGTGTTTAAAGTGACAAATGACATTAAGATTAGCACACAAACGGAACTCCACAGCCCACAGAAAAGTATATGTATAGTATCGACCACCACAGTCCCATAGACAAATATATGAACTGTGCGTTCTAACATATTCCTTCAGTCGTTACTATTCAATTTTTTGGCAATAGAAACAACTGCTTGGCAATAGAAGCAACTGCAGACATATTTGATATGCATTAACTACTGTAGATGAATAAATAATTCGACTGGAAGTTTCCAAAATTCTGTTAAACAATCTGTTGAAATATGATAAATATTTATCTTTTCAAAAGTTGCACTGAATAAACAAACGAATCTATAATTTGACAGAACATAATCCATAATTTGATTGACAGGTGAATATAAGATTTTAGTACTGAAATTGCTAGATTTTAGTTCACTTAACAACAATAATCTAGTCATTTCAGTGCAATCCAGAAATTTAATAGACAAAATACTTTTAGTTATTAGAAACCAATTGTTAAGACAACACTACAATATTAAGATTTCTCATGCAGATCATTAACTTTGTTATGAAAAAAGAAGTGAAAAGAATTTTAATATTTCTTTCTTTCATTAAATGAATCACTATAATATTACTTTTGTGCAAATCGATTACAGAAACAAAAGAAAATTTCATAGACAATGTCTATCTATTTATCAATACTTTAAAATTATGACAACAATAGCAAAATGAACCATGATTGTACTCTTATTTTGTCAGATTAGGCAGCAACATAACTATTTGGCTATTCATTAGTACCAGTCCTTCAATAACAAATGGTGAAATTGAGCATTCATAAAAAAAAAAAAAAAAAAAAAAATTTAAAAATTAAACTGTAAAATAAATGTAAAATTGTAGAATAAATAAATTTAAAATGTAAAATAATTGAATAGTAGTTAACTTTTATTAGTAATTTTATTTGTAGTTATTTATTTGTTTATTTATTTTATTTTTATTGTAGTAACTTTTATTAGTAATTTTACTTTTAACTTTTATAATTAATTAACTTAAATTGTAGTTATTTATGATTAAGTTACAATATAACTTAAACATTAAACAAGCATATATTTCAAAATTAGAAATGTGCTATCTTAAGTTAAAAATTTTTTTTTTTTAAATGCAAATTAAGAGAGATTATTTTAAAAATGCAAGATTCTCTTTTCAAATTCATTCCTATACGAGTAATATATTTTTATGTTGCATTTATATTTGGTAAGAAAAAAAAATCTTAAAAATTTAAATTTTTTTTTTTATTTATGATGTTTATTTTTTTTGCTATTTCTTTGTTCATACAATAAAACAATTATTATTATTTAAAAATTACTTCTTTGATTCTATCTCTAATCAGATAATAGGAAGAATCAAAGAGATTCTTTTTCTAATTATCAAATTTTATTTAACTTCTTTTTTTTTTTTTTTTTATTTATCTATTTGATAGATAAAAATTTTAGTTTTATTTAGAATTAACATATATTTCGAAAATAATGTTTATGATGCAATTAATGATAAAAATGGTTTATACAATACAAATTGAATCTCAAAAAATATTCACATAATACATTTATAAATAAAAAATTATTTTAGTCGTAACACATTTTTGTAAAATAACGATTTTTAATTTTCTTAATATATTTCAGATTCAAAATCTGTGGAATGTGACAGATGAAGAAAAATTCTAGAAAAAGTAATTTTTTACATAGAAAAATAAAAAAATCAGAATCATACAAAAATTAAAATTTTATTACATATAAAAATCACATAAATTTTACAATTTCATTAGAAATAAAATCATTAATTAGTTTTTATATAATAAAAAATACTGTCATGGAAATTTAAAATATGAGATTCCACTTGATGTAATTATAATACTATAATTTCTTATCTCTGATAGTTACAGTACCATCTGGCTGTCCAAAATAAACTTTAGTAGCCATATCAACAAAAAGACCTGTATCCACAACACCTAAAAATTTATAAATCATATTTTTAACAAAATTAAGTATGTTTATTTAACTGATAATTCATATTAGAAACTAATATAATAAACTAAAAGTCAGTCATTTTGTCAGTTTCACTAACAATAAACAAATTTGCACACTTTATAAAAAAAAAATTATTTATATTTAAAAGAAAATATTATTAAACACAAATGCCACCGCATATGGAAAAAAATATATATTCATAAATTGTGGTTTAATGCTCTTTTTTAGTACAGATACAAAAGATGTCTTTTATTGTAATGCATTCCAATTATATTTTGCATCTAATACATGTGTTATAAAATATAATAAATGTAAAATGTAATATATGTGTTGCTTAATCTCTTAGGTAACTTCTGTCCATATTTATTTAATAAACAAGTAGGTATAGATTTTGTAAAATAATATGAAAATAAATAGAAAATACAAATTTCTAATGGACCAAATAAATAATTTATTTTCAATTCACAAATTATTGTGCATAATTCTTATGCTAAAAAGTTATATATATACACCCAATTCTTTTCTTATACGAACTTAAAAAATATATATAATATATATATATATATATATATATATATATATGTATTCTCTTTTTTGATTTAACACAATCAATCCAAATTTTAAGAAAATTTTGCTTTACTTTTATTTTTATAACTGTGACATTGGAGATGAGGAATGTAATGTGATTTCTATTTCTTTGAATTTGCCGAATTTTATAACCGCAATATGGATTTTTGTCTACTTTGCCTGCATTGTTAAGACAACGCTGAGTTTGGTGTTCAAAGTGAAAAGTACCTTTTTGATGTTAATAAATCTTTGTTTTTTAATTGTAACAAAAATATTTTTCGGTAGCCTTTACAGTTTGGCCCAAATTTATTAAAAACAAAGATTCCATCCTCCCAAATACGACCTAATTTTTGTACATCATAATATTGGCCCATACAATTGGCATAGAAGGATGCTATGATTTATTATTTGATGATGAAATAATAGAGGCTTTTCTTGAGACTGCTGGTCCCAAAAAACATTGTGATAAAGATGAAGAAGATCCTGTTTTAAATGCAAATTTAATTAAAGAAGGGCTAGAACTGGCCAGTAAATTGGGTAATCATTTTATTAAACATAATACAAACAAGGAATGAGGTGGTAAGTTTCACCGTGAACTGAAGTCATTCATATCCTCTTACAGAGAATTATACAATGGACTAGAAAAAGAAACTATTAATTATTAAATTTGTACTTAAATCCACTGAAACATACCACACTATACCACAGGAGGCTAGCCCTAATTTTGTTCAAGAGATTCACCAATGGAGCACGAAGACGATAATCAAGACAGTTCTAGTGATAGCAGTAATATTGCAGTTGTATGCAAACATATAACGTTTATTATCAGAAAATCATAGTCAATAACATTTTTTTATGAGTAACTCATATTATTTTGCCTAATTTTTGTCTTCATGAATTAATTTTTTTAGACATATTCTTCAGGAATGTATCTACTGTGTAAAATTATTATATATATATGTATAAGAATGCAACATATAAATACAAAATTTAAAAGAAAAGTGATAAGGAATGAATAGCTAGAAACATGACAAAATTGCACAACAAAAGCCACAACAGTATTCGTTACACAATTATCGTGTGCTTTATAGAAATACAATCAAATTTTTTTAGAACGAAAGCATAACAGCATTTGCTATTTTAACTTCCCATTCAAACCTCTTAAAAAAGAAAAGAATGAAATTGTTCACAATACAAAGTGTGCATAAGCTGCAGCAATAAAACTGAAAAGCATTAGATAAACACAAATATGCAACAGCAAAATGTGAAACAATATATATATATATAAACTTTTAGGAGTACAGTTTTACAAAGGATTCAAACAACTATACTTGTATTTTCGTTTGGTTCTATTTACCTAGAAATCTTAGAATCGAATTATCTTTCATTTATAGAAGTTTTTTGCCTTTTTTTTTATTTTCAGACTTAATGTTGAAGTGGTAAATGGTTCTAATTCTACATCTTCTTCTTTTTAAAAGCTATCTAACAGACATAGTTTCAATACCACTTTATATTTGGTTGTGAAAATTACTATTTTGCTTAATAAATATTTCCTTCTATACTTCAGCATTGTAAGTGTTTGATTTAATAATTTTAGGCAACATTTGTTGCTATATACATATATATACAAGCCAGATGATATTCTCAATACTTTTTATTGCATCATTTGAACCGGTTCTCTTTAAATGATTTCTTAGCTAGCTTCTGTTCTTCACTTGGGTTTCAGCAATATGCTATTTGATCCATTTTCTAAAATCTCGTTACAGAATCCATGTTGTTATTCTAAGTAATAGTCTTACCAAAGAATGAAGATCATTTTTTTTTTTTTAAGTCTTTCCTCAAGCAGAAACACTATGTCCCATTTTAAATACTCCACAAGCTATATGGCTCTTGATAAAGCTAACTTCTAGTATTATAAGCTAATAATAAAGCTAACTTTCCAGCATTATGTCTTATCTGTTCTGTTTCCTGAATAGATTTAATTTTCTCTTTTCTACTCTTTCTTAAAATTATATTGTATATGTATGTATATATATTATTTTGTTTTATTTATACAATATTAAATGATAAAAAAAATTCATTTACCAGATCAAAATGTAGAAAAACATTTTTATACTAAATAAAAGTCAAGTATGTAAAGCACATCAATAAAAAATATTTTTATATGAATGGCAATAATAAATAAAAGTATAAAAATATATAGCAAATCACTTATAAATAACATTAAAAATGATCAATCACTTGCCTGGAAAACAAGTTATTTTTTGGTCTAAAGCCTTCCAGTCAGGATTTTTTAGATCAAACTTCCAATCCAAAATGAAATTTCCATTGTCAGTTACAACTGGGCCCTATAGAAATTTAAAAAAAAAAAAAAAAAAAAAAAATAGATAAATTAATTAGTAAAAAATATTTTATTTTACATTCAATAACACAAGCTATTATATCTACCAATATTAATCTAAGAAAATGATGGAACACAATCATTGATATCTAATGAACAATAATTTGCATTAAATTAATCAAATTTATTTATTTGTTAATTTCCAAATATATTTGTTTTAGAACATATCTTGATATTTTAAGGAATAAAATTACCCTTTTTTTCCCTTTTATTAGCCCATAAAAATAAAAATTAAAAAAAAACTCAATTTGTATTTTTATAGAATTTGAATAAATTTTTGTGTTCTATAAAGATAAAAATTTCACATGGATAAAGCATATTAAATGAAGATTAATGTTAAATTAAAATCTTAGATTAAATACCAATTTAATATTTCACATTATTTGTTATAATTGCAATTTTAATAACATAACAATCACCTCAAATATTAAAAATAAACATTTTTAGTATATTCATATGACTTTGAGGTGATTGTTTTTATGTATTACCAAGATATATTGTATCATTTTGCAGAATTAAAAATGAAAAATATTTCAGCAGTACAAAATTTAGTTAGGATTTTTGTTTTGAAGTAAGGGGGGAGACAACATATACAATAATTAATGTACAAGTCAAGTATATATATATAAATTTTAAATTTTGTACAAATTATTATTGGCAATACTTTTTAATGTACTTAAAATATGAATTTATTAAACATTATTGACAATATTGCTTCATTCATAATTCAAAGAAGTATTACTGGCATAAATATAACATAATTAAATTATGATAAGTAATTATGATTCAAATTCTTTTCATAACATTTGAAAAAATATGTATGATAAATAAGTATTTTTTTCCTCAAATGGCATGAAAGTAATTACAATAATAAAAACAATAATTTTTGCACAATACAGTTAATATTTTGTCATTATAAATTATGGGTTTTTTTCCCATAGATATGATATTTATGCCATGAATATAAATTATCAATTTCCTCAATTAAAAAATATAGATTTTATTTTTAGTGAAATAGCTTTAATATGATAAAATCGACAAAATATTAAGATAAAAATGTGTAAAAATCATTCTAAAAAGATAGTTCCTATAAATTAAGTTCTTGATGTTTTTTCTATTGTTAAAATATGACTATGTAATATGTATTGTTGCACTAGTATGTATTGTTAACAATGACTTATTTTATAGACAGAAAAGAAGTTCTTAATAAAGGCAATATCTGATCATATTTCCTAAAAATACAAGTAAATGATGACTTACAGCTTTAGATTTAGCCATTCTCAATTCAGCAATCCCTCCCAAAGCTTCAAGGCGATTTTTTATTGGTACATATGCCATTGGTATTACTTCAATAGGTATTCCTTTTTTCCAATTAATTCCAAGAGAAGTGGAATCCTTCCTAACAAAATAAAATAAATCGCAAAAAAACTTTACATAAACAAAATTTAATTTATGTTACAATTGCTACAATAAAAGTAAAACACTGTTGCAATACAATTTCTTCAAATATTCAAGCTAACGATGAAAATACAAATAATAGAGAATTGCAAAAAATATGCCTCTACATTTTGTCTTTAATTCATTTACAAGATTACTATTACATTTGAATATCCAAACAGTTCAAAACAAATGTGAGCTTTTCTTTAACAAAATTGAAGTTAAAAGGGAAAATGAATATTAACTATATATGCTTGTTATTATTTCAAATAAGTGTTTGCACTCTCAAAAATAAATATCAGATTGTTAAAGTTTCTCTGTGAAGTTTCTAAAATAAAGTAAAGAGATAAAAAAAATCACCTGCAAAAATGCTTAGTTAAAGCAAAATTAATGTTTGACAACTTTAAAATAATTCAATAAACATTTTTAATGAAGAAAAGAGAAGTAACTAAAAATGATTATGCTTTTTTTAGATAAATATTAAAACTATATCATCTCTTTAAAGCATTGTAATTAGTACATAATTGGATGTAGATATTTAAAATAAAAGTGAATAGAATGTAATTAGACAGAAAATAGAGTTCCTTTTTTTTTTAAAAAAAGGCAAGTGTTTTTATTTCATTTCAAAGCAAATATTACTTAGAGACCTTTTAATGAATTAACAAATCTCTTAAATTAAAATTAAAATTATACTAATCATAATAAAGAAAAGCATTTTTAATACCAACTAATCATCATCCATTAGTTGGGAGATGATTACATGATATTAATAAAATAAAAATATCTAAATTTGTACACATAAATAGCTTTATTCTCCATAACACTTAACATACATCTAGAACAAAGGGCAAATTATTTTAATATATAAATTTGAATTTAAAACAGTTCAAAAGAATTATAATACAAATAAAAATATAATTAAGTATATATTTTATAAATGGCAATGACAGTAGAAATTTAAAACTTTTAGATACTATAATTATTTATTTAAAATAAGGTCAATAAAATGAAATAAATTTTAAATAATGCTAAAAATTATAAGAGATTTTGTATCAATAGATCAAACAAGTTACTCTTCAACCAAAAGTCTACTGAAAAAATTTCTTTTCAAAGAATAATGAGAAAGCATACAACAATTTATTTACCGATTATCAGCAACAATTATCAATTTTTTTGTACAAGATGCAACGATCTTCTCTTGTGTTAAGCATCCTCCTCCACCTTTAATCAAAGTTAAATTAGAATCTACTTCATCAGCACCATCAAATACAAAGTCTAACTGTAAAAAAAATAATAATTTATCAAAATTATAAGTAATATGTACTATCTCATATAAAAATTATTATTTATTATCACATATCTTAAAGATATATTAAAAATTGCAAATTTATAGATATTTTGAGTTGAGCTACTCTTCTTATCTTGGACTATGAGAGAATGAATAATAAATATTAATTTATAACATGAGCTAATCTAATGAAATGTTTGTAAGATTTTAATACTCTATGATAAATTTTTGAAGGTAACAATTACTTAATTATAATAATGATTATTTATGAATTATTAATATGCTGAACTGTGTACGCAAAAACTATACTGACATGCAAATTTATATAATTAAACAAATAATACTTTACACCTAAATATTAAATAAAATCTGTACTGTGACTAGTTAATTTATGTTGTCAAACTTAATATCTCTAACAATTCTAATGATTTTACAATGAATAATTTAAGATTTCAATACTTTAACATAAAAAAAAATGAATTTCTAGAAAACTTCTAACTGGTGTAAATTATAGAAATAATAATAATATGGGCCTGAATGGCCAAGTCTCTAGCATTCTGTACCACAAGTTTCGGGTTCGAGTCCTAGCGGTCCCATGGATGTTTGTAGTGGTTAGGAATCTACTTTAAACTGCAGATCCCGGTCTAACATGATCATAGAGCCTTACAGAGGTACTATTACTCCACATCTGTAGTTTATCTTCAAGCTACACGCTCCTCCTAGGTAGTGCTAAGTGAGTAACGTCGGTGCAGCGCTTGCCTTAAGGCATCTAAGACAATTGTCTAAGTGATTTTGCCAGCTGCATTAGAACAAAAAAATAAAAATAACAATATAATAAAAATATTTACCTCAGGTGTTTCTTCCAGATCACTTAAACATAATTTATGCATTCGAATAAGTTGTTTTGCCTAAACAATGAAAAATATAACAAACAATATTAATATGAAAAGTAAACCTTTTTTTTATATAAATAAGAAATGTATTAATAAAAAATTGTTTATCTTTAATTGTTTTAAAATGCATTATTTTTTTCCCCAAAAAAATTAAAGCAATGCATAGATTCTTAATTCGGATAAAATATAGATAGAATTTAAAATATTAATTGAAATCAGATAATTAATTACACCATAGCATTAAATTTTCATATATTAAGTTTTAGTAGGTTATATATAAAAATTGTGGAATTATTCATTCTTTTTCAAAAATACATTTCAGTTTATATATTAAATGTTCTGTTGATTGTGATCAGTATTTAAACTAATATTAAATCTATTAAATGTAATTTGCAAGAAATTACTCTAAATTACCTGTATTGAAGTAGGAACACATGGAATATTCAACTTATCTTTCTGGATTATCTTAGCTAAAAAAATTATTTAGCAAATAAATATAATTGTGTATGTATTAAATTCACATGAATAATATAAATTTTACAAAAAAATAGATTGATATCATCTAATTTTACTTAAATTAGTAAAATTCTAAAAATTACACAAAAAGTCAATTTTTATTTGTATTCATGTAAATTTTATTTAAAAATTTTCATTTCTTCAGTTTGATAAATATAACATATTTTAATTTTAATTAATTATAATGATGTGTTTGATATCAGCCTTTATCAATAGATTTATTTATTTTCAAATGTTATGTAATAACATGGTTTCTAATTAAAAAAAATAATAAAGAGTAAAATAAACTCATTTTCAGTTAATAATGTAGATACAAAGATTAAAAAATATTATGGATTCATTGCTTTATAGATATAAAAGAATTATACTGATATTTTGTCCAATAATACTCAGTTTTAAGGAATTTAAAATTAAATTTACATTACTGCATATTCCTTTTTTTTTTTTTTTTTTTTTTTTTTTTTTAGTTTGATTTAGTTACTATAATAATAAGAGTAATAGAAAATAATTAAAAACTTCAAATGTTTTGAATATCAGAAGTAAACATAAATGCAAATGCTTGTTACATATCAACATAAAGGTTTATTTTTAGAGTTTTTAATAAATTAAAATGCTTTTATTTATTATCCTCTAGAATTCCATCCAAATGAGACAAAATTCAACCTTTACAATATTCTTGATACTTAAAAATAAATCATAAAAGTACATAATCTGGCACATGTGTTAAATCCTTAAAATGTTTCACAATAAGAATATAAAAATCATCACTGAAGTTACAGAAAAACCTATGAACACTTGTCGATGACAGCTTATCAAAATCATGAATCCTCCTTTCTATCTCTTTCAAAAATAGATGTAATAGATTGACAGTAGAAAATACATAATTTCAAGCATATGAATTATTATTTAAATAGCTTTGATTTTTTGGACTGACAATTTAGTTAATCTTAACAAATATAGTAAAGACACTATAAAAAATAAAAATGGGCTTTATTCTATCAATTAATTCATGATTAAAATGAATAATAATTTAAATAATATTTTCCGTAAACTTCAAACTTTTGTTCACTTTAGTTACACATTAACTTTAATAACACAAATTTTAGTATTCTTTCATTGCTAATAAAAAAACTTTCAGAAATTGTGCATAGTGTGGATATTCATTGTGTATGTATGGTGTGAAATAATTAAAATTATCAACATATAAAATATTCAATTAAATATAATTTTAATTAATAAATATAAATCATAAAAATGTTTCTTTGTAAATTAAATTTTGATTCATTTTACTACCTGGATGTCTTTCGAAATAAAGCAGTAATAAATTATCTCAGAAACAAACCAATAACAAAGCATGGAAAACCCAATTGTCATTAATCTTACTTCCTCATACTTTTACTAACAGGTTCAAGCATATTATTTAATAAGAAAAAAAGCCAAGGTCACAAGCCAACTTTCACTGTTCACTGATAGATTTCACTTTTCTTCCATAAAACTGTTAGACTTTTATTACATATAATTAAATTGACTGCAAAAACTTGCCTAATTGTTCAACAGCATATACAATAGTGGATCCACTTCCAATGCCAACAGTACAATTTCCCTAAAAATATAAACTTTATTTATTTATTTAATTATGATTATTATTATTTTTTTTTAAATTCATTACTATACATTAATTTTTTAATCAATGATATTATTCTTGCTGAAATACATATAAAAGCTTAATAGAATACAGATGTTCATTATTATGAATTTAAAAAAAATATAAAATAGATTTGAATTGACTTAATTTAGAGGTGAATTGCTCGCCAATTGGATGCTTTTTCCAATTGCGGCTGAACCAGTGAGAGAAAAAGGAAAACATAAAATCAATTTTTATTCGGATCAATTTGATTAACATTTGCTTTATTCAAATATCAAAAAAATCTATTTTTTATATAGTATGACAATCTTCTTACATTATATGTTATGCATTTACCTACAGTATTTTAAAAAAATACTTAACATCTTATTAGTTTTAAAAAGATAAAACATTTTCAACAAATGTAAATGTTAAAAAATGTTGCCTATATTTATAAGAAAAACAAACAAATAATTTTTTAGAAACTTTATAGTTTTTTTCATATTATTTTTGTAAATTTTCTTATGGCTGAAAAGGACTTCATGATCCTAATAATTTCCCCCAAAATAATAATAATAACAGAAAATAAAAACTTATACAATTTTAACACAATTATTTTCAAACTATCAAACTAATAGAATCAAGTTAATGTTATTTATAAAAGTCACAGCTAAGATTTTCTGAATGGTTTTTAGGACAAACAAATGTTATAAAAAAATTTAAAACATTATACCTTTATATGATCATCAATAGCTTTACAAGCAGCTGCTTTTTTCGATTGTTCAGCAAGATCCATTTTCAAAGATTTACAAGAAATTTCCTTTCTAGTTTGGTTTAAACAAGGACGTGATATGTAAGATAAAATTCCTCTACAGGAACTTACAAAAATCCTCATGGAGTTAATCAGCTGATAACAGAAACAAACACTAGTCTATTCACTTCATTTTAGCCATCCTTCTAAACCACCGTCACCAGACAATTAGAAATTGTGTGAAAATTTTTAATCTATAAAAGAAAATAGTTTTTGACGTACTTTTTAGGAATTAGTCACATTTTAATATTTTTAAAATTTGTATGCATTAAATCATTTAAACAATTATATCAGTCTTGGTCTTCAGTCTATGCATAATCTGTAGCGAAGGGAAGACATTTCTGTTGATAGAGAATTCTGATTGGTCGTGATAAATTTGATGGTTCTACTTTTGACCAATTAAAAGTTTTCAAAAGTCAGCGGGATTTTTTTACTCTATTTTTGATTTCAACCTTGGTTTTGTCATTATTATTAATTGTAACAATTTCGAAGTGTAAAATTTTAACTAAAATTGATGCAGACGTACAAGATTCCATGCTTTAAGCATAAAATTTTCGGTAATTAGTTTATATACTTTTTGGAGTAAATTCAAATATTAAAAATACGGAGAATTAACTGATTGCTTATGCTTTTTTAAAGTGTGTTGTGTTATGTAAATAGAATATATATGAATACATTTTTCAATTTAGAAAAGAATATTCGTTATTAAATTTTATATTATTAATTAATAGCCGTATAGTACATAAATACAGCAACTGTAATGTAAATTTTACCAATAGGCTTTATTGCAAATTGTTTACTTTTGATTTGTGGAGTAATCTAAAGTAAGTTAGATTTCGTTCTATGAAAGTTCAATATGTAAAGTTTAAAGAAATTTGTTGCATAGCACACAGCAAATGTTTCATCCAATTAGAGTAATAAATTGCAAAATTTTTAATTGTGTTTATTTTGCAGGAATTCTGTTTTTACCTTTTAGTTTGGAAATTTTTCAACTCAAAATTTTTGTCATTTCTTGTTAATATCAGAATTACTCCTAGAAACATTTGTAAGCTTTTTATTTTTAGCACGATACTAGAATTGCTTATAATTATCACAATTTATTTCTGAATGGTCAAAAAGTCGATTTGTGTTTGAGTATAACTTAATTACAGCAACACTTTATTGAAAATTCCAAAAGTTAGAAGAATTTTAAAGCTATTAATTATATTCAATTATTAAATTACAGGAACTAATTTACAGTAATTTTTTACTTAACACTTTTAAATTTTATCAACATAATTCATTAAACCTTTGGATAATATCACACTATGAAACAGCAAGAATGTTCTTAAAAATCCAAATATTCACTAATCAATAAGATTTTGACAATAATCATATCATGTGTGCAATATACTGATTTCTATCATTAAAAGAATGTCATGAAGAATTTATAGATTTTATTGTTATGATAGAATGAAGAATTTCATGAATTTTTTGCATTCTGTATTTATAGCTATAAAAAAATCACATATGTAGAAAATTATCTCTCTTTAAAAGTTTATTATAAAATTACAACAAAATTCAGAATTTTCTTATTGCTATGATTTTCCCCACTATTTACATGTTGTCAAGGTGTGACTATAAGGGACCTTGGTTAAGAGTGTAGGATATTTAAAAAATGTTTTATGCATGACTAATAAAGAAGTATCAAATTCTTGATTCCATTCATTGAAAAATTAAGAGTTTTTTTCAGCAGTGCTGTTTAAAATGTATAATTTAAATTTTTTTATTATGAAGTTTTCGTTTTCTGATAAAAAGCAAACAAAAAAAATATATTACTTTAATTGATTCTTGAGTATTAACTATTTCTTTGAGTAGGGATAGGGTAGAAACAAAAACTATTATAATAATTAGTTCTTGTGCATTAACTCTCATCTATGCCAAGAATTTTTGCAATTATGCTGTTTTGCCAAGAATATTTTTCTAAATATTGAAAATTTAAATTTCCCTCCGATTTTTAGATTTATTCCCAGATCATTCTTATAACTTAGAAATAAAAACTAACAGTTGAATAATTTATATCTAGTAACTTAAAGTTGCTCATGAGATTTTTTTTTTCTAAGCTGTTATTTAATCAGTATCAATGATCTATACAAATATCTATTACTCTTTCACATGGAATAATTTATATTTTGTATCTGTTATAATTTGGAAATTTTTGATTACTACCATGAAAAATATTTATTAGAAACATTAAAAGTACTCAGTAATATTTTTAATGTGTATAAGGACATTGAAATATTTTATATTTTAACCTATGAGAAGTATTGAATTAATAAATTGGGAAAGGATTTAAATAATATGGTAATTAATCAAAATAAGAAAAACAAATGATTCTTTGTTTTCTCTTTGTGTTTTTTAATGATTCCTATGTAAATTTCGATACATATCATCCGATCTTACAGATAGTCAAACTAAAATTGCTGTTTATGAAATCTCTATTATCATTCATTTGAATGTCATTGAATTTTTCTCAATTAAATATGTTTAGAAATCGCTAATAAAAATTACTGCAGTTTTATGAAAATCTCATAATAATTGTTTTTTGATTTTTAATCTAATGAAATTTTATTTTCTATAATTATTACTCATTTAATTTCCATATTCCATTTATTTCTTAATTTTGTTTAATTCCTTTGTTATTGTGAGGGAATATTACATCACATCTTAAGTTTGACAAATTCAGCACCATTTTTTAATATGCTTATATGATAATTATTTTATATTTTCATACTCTCGTAAACTTCCTTGCTACATTAAGAATAGCATTTGCAGCGATTTCTAAAAGCATCATATAATAATTGAAAAATAAAAAAAGTTACTGACATAAAATATTTCTTTAAAAATGGCAAGATGTCAGATAATAGCATACCAAAAATATAAACCTTCTGCTACAAATAAGGTTTTTTTTTTTTAATTCTTGACTTATTATATTTCAATTAGTGATGATTTGGCTCAAATTTGTACACCTCTAATGGGGAAAGTAGCAAATAATCATGCCTACTTAATTATATGTTCTATAATTTTTACAATTATTGCCAAGCAGAAAAAAAATCTTACTGTGCTTCAATTTTAAATATAGTATATTCAGTGGAAAAAGAAGGAAAAAAAATATTCCTTTTCTTCGTATTTCTTTATTCTATAAATATCAAGATATGATTAAATTTTAGTATGTTTAATTTTACTAGGAAAAAGTTGCAGAATATCAAAAGGTTGATTACAGATATTTCAAAACATTGTAGTTATTATTTTGTATTTTGCTTTTATTACAATTTTTAATCTAATTTCCAATTTGATGTACTTCTGTCATATTATTGCAAAACAATTTTTTATTATATTATTAAGGTATTAAAAAAGGGTAGCAAACACTATTACAACTATTAAATTTACGTTGCCGATGTAATTATATGTTTTATCATATATAGAAATAAAACTGGAAAGCAAACCTCTGTTTTATCATTTTAATATGTATTTTGTTGTGTTTTATTAACATTAAATTTATACTTTTATTTTATGCATTACAGTTAAATGATATGTGATTCCTTGAATCATGGAAGCTATTTTAAAGCTACAAAGATTCAATTCAGAAAAGCTAGTCGAATTTTGCCGCATGCATTTATCCTTTACTTTGGATCTACATGATGATGAATTTTCAGCTTTAATTGACAAAGGCAATGAAAAGAAGAAATCTCGAAGTTACTTTAGTCGTTTTGTGAAAGGTAATTCATTCACTCAAGGGCTTATAAATGGTTTATCATGGAATAAAAATCAAAAATATATTAAATATGAATCATGTATAACTAATGTGAATAAGAACTTTCTACTATGTCCTATTCATATTTCTTTTACAGGTGATTTTTGAACCAAATAGTTCAAACTCACAATTTAATAGTAAACAAATTTATATTTAATTAGTAATTTACTAGTAAGGATATTACACTTTATATAAAATTAATAATAAACTTTTAAAAAATGCATTTTTAAGTTTTTAGAAATTCTGATTGGCATGTTAATTTCTTGCTTTATATGGAGATATTGTTATTTTAATGTAAAACATCTCATCTTTAATGTATTTTAATTACTTAAAATCCTTAATTGGTTAATTTTGTAACTGGAATGGACATAGCATATATACTAATTAAACTGCCTGTCTAATAAGTATACTTAAGGAGTATACTTTGAAGCTTAAGAGTCATGAAGTAACATTGATTTGATTCCTTCAATTAGATGCTATAGGTTGCTTGTTCTGTATTACTTACAACAGAAATTTGGCTTAGTTCTTGTGAATTCGTTGGTTGTAACTATGCTTGTAATCATTGTTCCAAGTTTTCTATTTGAAAACGTTGCATTGGATTTTGCTCCTTCATTTGATCTATAGATAGGATTTATCAAATATCTTCTCATGGGCATTTTCAACTCCTCAATTAATGTGTGTAATAGAAATGATTTATACGCCTAAAGTATTCATTTATACCTGATAAACCTTAACAGCACACAAATGAGATTACACTTAATTAATTTCATTAATAATGGTGTAGCCATTGTAACAAGTTATATAAAGAAACCACTTTCATTTTTGTGATCAGTGGCTTGCCAGCCAATGTCTTGTCTGCTACCTTTGACGTATGCATATTAGGAATAATTTAAAAGATTTATAGTTTTGTAACTGCCTTTAATCTCTAATAGGTTAATCGCAAACTGTTCTTTGTTGAAGTCCAATCATTTTTTTTTCTTATGTTGAAGCACATTAATCATGATCTCCAGTGCCTTATCTCCTCGAAATCCACCCCTTCCATTAGAGTAGACTTTTAGACACCTTAATATTGCTTAGCTACTCAGTAGTTTTAATGATTTGACTGAACAGTGTATATATATTACTAGTATAATGTACATATTAATTATGTTTTAAATCTCTTATAGAAAAATCTATATCTGAAATAATGCCCTTGAATCAAGAAACGATTTCTCACATTTATCAAATTATTGAATTCTTGGGGAGAGAAATTAGTAAGTTAAATTTATGTGCATTACTTATTAAAGCTTATAATATTGATTGTTATTTTAAAAAGCAAATATTTTTATGTACAGTATTTTGTATTTATGCTTTACTGAAAAAAAATCATTTGAAGCCACATTAAAAAGGAATAAAAATAAATGATATGTGAAAATAATATTAATGTTTCTTAATGAAAAAAAAATATTGCAAAAATATATAAAGTTATTCAAATATTATGTGCGACTTTCAAACAGAATGCATATACAATTTATTTTAGAATTTGAAGAAAATCATTTTTTTTATTTCAAAAGAAAGAAAAAAATCTTATCTTTAATTTCTCTATTTCTTTAGTTTAAGGATGCATTACTAAATTGCTTCTGCTCCAATAGAACATATCCTCTTAAAAACTTGTTTCAAATGTACTTACAAAATATTTTAAAATTAATTCCTTGTTGAACTTTAAAAAGTTTTTAGCTAAAAAATAGACCTTTTCTGAATTAAAAAAAATTTCCGGTATTTTAAATATACCTAAATTCTATGTTTCTTCTCGGCATTTAAATTGATCCTATAAGTAAGTAATAAGTTTGATTTTGATATAAATTTGAAAAAAATTAAAAATTTGTTTGTTTTTATGCAACAAAAATATTTTCCTTTTATATTACATTATTAATAATGGATTTCTATTCACATTTTTGTTAAATGTATCATTTGCTTTGTGTTAAGTTCGTTTACTATGTTTCTTAAAAAAATTATTTCTAATTTTCTTTTCAGATATATGTAGAGAAGGATTGTTTCGTAAAACAGGCAGCTTAGTACGACAGAATGAACTGAAAACTTTGCTTAGAATTGGAGAAAATATTGATTTTAGTTCTGGACTATACACTGTGCATGATTGTGCTTGTGTTTTAAAATGCTTTTTAGCAGAGTTGCAGGAGCCACTGTTATCAGAAGCTCATTATTCTGCACATTGCCAAATAACTGGTATTTATTTTTTTTCTTTTAGCTTGATAAAAATTGTTTAAAAATATGAAATATTGTCATATAATCCAAAGTGTTAAAATTCAAATTTATATTTCTTAACAGATTTCTTTGAACCTCCTTTTTTTCCTTATTATTTTCATATTTATTGTATTTTAACTTTTTAAAAGATAGAACAAATACTAAATCTTTGACAAAGAAAAACCAAAAAAATTCATAAAGCATCTTTCTCTTTTTAGATATGTTAAAAGATGACATGTCTCCTAGTCAAAGGCAAAGTATTTTTGAACGACAACTGAAAGCAACAAAATTACTGCTCTTGTTATTACCTGTTGATAATTACTGTCTTTTGAAATATTTACTTTTGTTACTTAATCAGATACAAAATGCTCAAGATAAAAATAAAATGACATCTGAAAATTTAGCTACTTTATTTGCACCGCATATAATATGCCCACGTAAGGTAATTTTACTTTTATTTTTATTCCACGTTTCTTGGGGTTTTTTCCTCTATATTTGCCAATGTTTATAAATTTTATATTCTTTTCTAAAAAAATTTTTTGTTTTAAAATTGTTTCTGTTGAAAAGTATTGTTAATTTTAAAAAAAACATTAAAAAAATTTCTATAAGAACTTCATTAATAAGTGGTTGAAATAAATTTATCATTTAATGAATCATTGTAGACAATTATCAAAACTACAAATATTTCTAGAATACATCTTTATTACTGAAACATTACAGTTAAGTCAAATTAACTCTTTATTAGTTATTTGTATTAATAATGGAAGCAGTTTTTCTAAATAATAAATAATTATACAAACTTTAGGTTAGCTTTTAATAATTGAAATAACTTAATATGTTTTTCTTTTATTAACTTTGTTTTCTTTTTTTAATTATGATTAATGCTTTCTGCTTTGAAATATGAAAGTTTAACATTGTACTGTATCACGGCAAATATGAAAAAACTGGTTATACATTACTTTAAATAAATATTATATAATCATTTAATATGTTGCAGCATAAACTTATCAAAGTATTAATACAAAATTTAATTTAATTGACATCTAAGTTATTGTTCTTTCCATATTAGAATTATATACTTCTATTTCACTCATTTTGTAACTATGTAGGGCTGCAAAAAAAAAATTTCTATATTAAAAACAACATTTTGAAAGAGGTTTTTTTTTTCACATCTTAATTAAAAAGGTGTTTTTTTAATGACAACTTTGTTAATAAATTATATAGTTTTCAAAGTAGAAAATATTTTCCATTAAAAAAAATGCTGGTATACAAAGGTGTATTTTTAAGGAATAGTTGATTTTTCATATGTTTCTTTGAAATCTAATTTAATTTTCTTAGCACTTTTATTCAAATATTTTCTTTATCTAGATTTATAGTCTATATCTAGAAAAATCTTTATAGATCTAGTATCTCTATTGAAATATAAATTTTACTTTATTTTCATAGATGCCACCGGAAATTTTAAGACAGAATTTTCCACGGATGGCAAAATGCATTGCATTTCTTATCAATAATGCTACTAGTTTGTTTGAACCACCAAAGGAATTAGTACAAGATGTCATAGTTTACCTTCAGGAAATGTCATATGAAGGGCCATTAAAAATAGAAGAAATGGTATCAAATTTAATTTGCTATATATATCTATATGCTGATTATTATATTTCAATATAATGCTTAGCAATGAAGTACTATTAATACTTCACTCATTTCTTATATTAAGAGTGCGCTTGTTTTTAGTAAATTAATTCTATTTCAAATTGAACATCACAATTTTTTCTATGATTAAGCAGGGTATGTCTATAAAAAGCTCAAATAATCTTAACGGGATAGAATATTTTTTTAATATACATTGAAATGATTTTTAATTAATCTCATAAGAAATCTCACATAAAAAAATATCTGATTGCTATTCTTTAAGAAAAGAAAAAAACATTTCTATGAATGGTTATTCTGTTACAAGTTTAAAGACCTGCAATTAAAGTAAAATTTGAAAAATAAAATTAATTTTATAATGTAAAGATGGATATTTCTTCAATTAAAATATCAAAAGTAACTTTTTTTATTATATTAACAACATATTTCATGATTTAATATTTTCATCTTCTGTTTAATTTAAATTTGCTTAAAAAAATATACGTTTTGTATTGTTTAGATGTATTTAATTAATCTTGTATACATTTATTTAATGTAAAGGATAAATGCTTATTTTTAAATACTGTTTTTCTGAAGATTATATTGTTAACTTTTCTTTTTAAAATGTGTTATAAATATGCAGTGTGTGTGGTTTTGTCATATTATTCGTAGCTGCCAACTTATACAAATTTTCCATATAAAAAAAGGAAATGCTTATGTTTTATAATACTTGAAACAGTAGAAGATAAAAAAT
This sequence comes from Caerostris darwini, assembly GCA_021605075.1. Taxonomy (NCBI): domain Eukaryota; kingdom Metazoa; phylum Arthropoda; class Arachnida; order Araneae; family Araneidae; genus Caerostris; species Caerostris darwini. The sequence goes on along the minus strand of BPLQ01008434.1, from coordinate 901,333 downwards.
TCTGGTGGTAAGCATACGAAGACTGAATGTTTATTCACAGCTTTTGTCATAAATCCTAATTTACCCATCAATGCTATGAATCAAGCAAGGCAACTGTTCCGCTATGTGATGATGATGAAAGTGTGTGTGTGGGGGGTTGGGGTCTACAAGGTCCAAAACTACAGTAATAATTGAAAATTATGTTGAAAATTTGCTTTTTTTCATAATTCAGTTAAATTTCAATCATATGCAAAATGCTTTTAATATGTTTTGACACCATTCAAATATGACTAGTATTAAATTCTATACTGCAGTATATCTCATTAAAAGTAATGTAAAATTGCATGAAATGTGGGCAGCTATGATGTTATATTTTATAATAATTATGAAAATTATTGATACCAATCTGAAGTTAAATAATTGTCTCAAATTAAACTAAAATAGATGTAATCTATTTTTATTCTATTTTGGTGGTATAATCTATTTTTTACTAACTATAACTTTTCAGAGTCCTGTCAAAACCTTGGTAACTTTTTGTGAACGTCCCACTTCTGATGTGCCAAATCCTGCTGATTACACTAATAAGGCATTAGCTGAACTGCACACATATATTGAAAACTTGCCTAGCTCATCAAAGAAAAGGAAACTTATTAAAAAAGTAAAAATATATTTATATTTCTATAATATATCAAATATGCTATAATTACTAGGCTCTAATAATTTCTTCAGCTTTTAATATAATGTTGTGCTTTGGTTTTAATTATTATATTATTCAACTAGAATAATCCCAATATGTCTTTTAGGCTAAATATATTTGTAATATTCCAAAAATTTAGCTTTTTTTTTTATCTAAGTTTGCTAGTCAGCTTATTAATATACTGTCTTCATAAACACTGATGTATTTAAAGTTCTTTTTAAATCATAGATATTATTCTAAAAGTTGCACTTAAAATATCTATGTAAAAACTTTCCAGCATGTCCTGCATTTGAATGAGCAAAATAAGTATTTAAATTTTAAGCCAGTTTAAAACTTTCTGTAAGACAAATTCAGAAAATTCTGCTTAATTTTCAGAAATTTCTTCAGCTAGGGTTCTTTCCTAATTTAGATTTTGTGTTGGTCCTATAAATGTAAGGTGGCCAATTGGCTAGCGCTCTGGCCTTTGGTACCACAGGCTTCAGGTTCGAATACTGGAGGTGGCATGGAGGTTTGTTAGTGATTTGTAATCCACATTAAATTGAAGGTCCTGGTCAAATTAACCTAGAGGGTGTAAAAAAATATTGTAGAGTGACAAACCAAATCTATAAATGTGAATAAAAATGAGAATGTTTTATCTTAATTGATATCAAAATATATAATTTAGGTTTATGTATATATAAAATATGTTACTAGCAATATATAAAAAGCAGGCAATGCTTGGCATTTTAGGAAGAATATGAAATGCCTTAATTATTGCACGTATTTTCTGAATGCATTTGCAATTATCTATTAATGACAAATGTCATTTAGGTAAAATATTATAAGGTCATAAGAGTTTTTATTGTGAAAACATCAAAAATATATATATATATATATATACATGTGAATATAAAATATAGAACTTCTTTATTTGGGAAAACAGAATAAAATATGAATTTATTTGCGAGTACAAAGACTAAGGAAAGAATTTTAAGGATAAATTGAGGTAAGGAAAGAATTTTAAAATGGCATTTGTTATTCCATAATATGTAAACTATTAGGATATTTCACACTTTGTTTCAAAGTGCCAAACCTATGCATTGCCTAAGTATTCTAAAGAATGCCTGTTTTTTATATATTGCTGGTGACATATATGAGGCTGCTTGGGCACATAAGATACCAGCAAAAATTTATTTTCTGAGACACTTTCTCGGTATGTATAAATATTAAGCTATAAATACTAATAATATTTTACTGCTACTAGTAATTATTTAAAGTAACATTTAACTTAAAACACAAATGTAATAGGTTTTTTCCTCAGAAACATTTCAGATTCTATGTAATTTACTCATTTGAAATGTAATTTACTCATTTGAATTTATTTACAAAATTAGTTTTTAGATTCATTGTACTAAATAACTAAAAAAATATTTTTTATATTTCCTATAGATTAACCAAAAATAAATGTACATAATATTGAACTCAATAAATATTATATATAAACTTCACTTAAATTCATTTTTGGATTATTTTACTGATTTGTAGTATTTTTTAATTTTTAGTTTCAGAAAGAAAACAGTGGTGAATTCAGTAATGAAAAAAATAAAAGGCATGTCCGAAGTCGATCTGTTGGAGATGCTATAAAAGTAATTTCTATACTTTTTCTCAATTCTGAATATTGATTTTAAAAAATTTAAGAGTATTTCTTTTCTGTAACACTTATAAAAACAAATACAACTCTTAACTATATTTTAATTTAGAATCTTATTTTATCAGCCTTTTATTGATAAATTCTTTTTTACTCATGTAACATTAGTTAATCAATAATTAACATGTTAAAATTTTTATGTGAATATTTCAATTCTAATAATTATAAACAGATAAGTATGAATGTTCATTAACTTATATTATTTGTCTCGTTTTAAAAATAACAGAATTTTGGGGACTATTATAAAGTGTAGTACACTGATTATTAGTCAATTAACTATTTAGATGAAATAGTGATTTCAATTATTGTGTATTTCTCTGCTCTAGAAACCTTTAGAATTGTAGTTCATTTGCTTAATTTTCAGAGACATTTGTTGAAGAATAGTCACAAAAGAAAAGAAGAATTAGACAGTCGACAAAATGAATTGGGATATCGCCACTCTGCCTATGATATGGTAAGTTTTGTCGTTAGTACCTTTTATTTATTTGTTCTTCAACCTCAGTACTGGTATTTTGAGTGTTCAACTTTACTTTATAAAATGAAAAATGCATTTTAATAATATTTGTCAAAATTAAAAATATCATACACAAGATATGCATATGCAAGACATACACAAGATAGATGTTTCTATCCTCTTTTTTAATTTTAATATTTTTCATATCAACTTTTTTTCAAAACCTTTTTGTAAAATTAAAGATATGTATACACAATACTTAGTAATATCCTCTATCTATTCTAGTTTCTTCTCTTTCTATATGTTTGTTTTCTATCAATTGTTTAATAATTATGAAAAAAGTACATAATAATGAGCTAATACAAATATCTTATTGAAAAAGCACATATTATCATGAAATGAGCATGTCTCAACTGTCCATGAGCAGTATATTTTTAAGTTAATAACATATGTGAAATTTTATACTCCTTTTTTTCCCAATAACAGTTATTCTACTTTTAGATGCATTACATTTTATAATACTAAAAAAAAAAAACATTATCATATGGCAAGAATATTATATAGTCAATTTTTTTTTCCCCGCATGGTTTACTGAAGATATACATTTTTTTAGATTATATAAATTTTACTAGAGATTAGCTACATTCTATTGGAAAAGAATTTCACCATTTATTTTCCAGTTAAATTCAGTATAAAAGTTTAATGATAATTATTCTGGTACATCAGAACACAAATATATTTGTGAGGCACCTGCTTCACTTATAATATGTTATCAAAGGTTTTGTCCAACTGTAATTTAGAATTATTGTTCACTTGTTTATTTATTGCTTTAGATATTTCATTTTCAATTTTGTCATAAAAAATGAAAAGTGTTTTAAAATTCTTGGATATCTAATTTTTTTTTCACTTCAATATATTATTCTGTAACGAAAAACCCTAAAAAATATAATTGCATCAGTAAAATGTTAGGTTTCCTTTACACACTTCTAACATAAATGTTGACTTATCACAAGAAAACTGACCATATTAAATTACTAAGCAAAATAAAAATAAGAATACATGAAAAGAATATATAGAAATGATTAGAAGTTTTCTGACAAAAAAAATTGACATTTAAGCACTTAATGTATCAATTTGCTCTCTTTAAAGCTTTATATTATTTGGATATTTAATTTTGAAAAGTTTGGGTTTATTGAAAGAGAAATTAATCTCTTTTGATCCCTTACTTTTTAAAAATTGTAGTGTACAACTGTTCAAGCTCAATTAAAGCAAATTTAGGAAAGCATTTCTTCTTTCTTAAAAATGCAATTATAATGTTGTTTTCTTTCTTACTATCTGATCAAAATTTTGCTTATTTTATTAGAATAATTATTTTTAAGAGAAAGATTAGAATTGGGAAAATACTTTACATTTTTTCTAATTGTAGATTATAATTTAGCCATTTTTCAAATTATTTTATTTATATTACCATGATTTTCTTAAATAATAAATCAGAAGCTTTTAGAAAATGTCTCCAAAATATAATCTATGCTTACTTATAAAATATCATTTTAGTTATAGCAAAATAGAATGAATATTGTTTAAAGTCTATGTAATTGAATTTTTTAAATCTTCTATTAAATTTTGGCATATATATCATATTAAAAAACTGAAATGTAAATGCTAAAAATTTTACTATGTTTCTGTATTACTAAAACAACCTTCCCTTCCCCTCCCTCTCATATTTTTTCCACTCAAGGCAAGCAACTCAATTTAGAAGTCAAGTCAATTGCTTTCATTTCAGCAAGGGAAACTTTTATGACACCCATTTTAAAGTGATTGGTTTTGAACTCTATTTCGAAAATTTAAATGAACAACATAAAAAAAATTGCCAACACTTATTTTGTAGCTATCAGCTGGTAAAGAAAGTTCTTGAAATCATTCTCTGCCCTGATTCATTTCATTTGTAATGAAAAAATATGAAAATTGTCAATAAAAGAAAGAAACTTTAACTGTATGCAATTTTACTAAAATTTCTTATATTTATTAGAACAACGTTATTCTTTTTTGTGAGTTTTTTTAAGTATTTTTCTTCTGTTTAAAAATTTATTATTGTAAGGTGTATATTTAAATTACTAACTAACAGTTATTTAAGAAAATGAAAATTTTGAATAACATAAATAATTTATTAATATTCTTTTTTTTTAAGGCATTACCTGTTTCTAAATCTGTTGAAGCAATTTCTTCAAAATCAAAGTCCTATGATGCTTTAAATTTGGAAGAAAAAGAATCCAGTAAATTTGCAGAAATGAAGAAAAATTTTCTACGATCGTCTCGGAAAAAAATACAAAAAGTTGGGAAACCTGAATGATGAGATACAAAATATTTTAACCCAATTTTCAGATGTAGTGATTATTTTAAATTATTTGTATGAATAGCTAATTTTATATATGAACAAATGTATATTTTTTATATTCACTCGTTATATAGAGCAATGATTTGTATAATTGTATAGTTTAAAAAAAAAAAAGGTATACATCAAAAATTGTTTCTGTATTTTTTACTAAACTTCTGAAAATGTCACAAATATAGTGATATGCTTTTATTTTACATCTATTTTTGTATAAATTGAAAATAAATAGTTATAAATGTTTTAAATTATTTAAAAACATATTTCTATCTGCAATATTAAAAATTATGTTCTACATATACTTAATCCATGCTTTGAATCAATTTAAATTCTCCTTTGAACAACTTTGATTGTGGAGAGAAGTAAATTGTTAATAATTTACATAATTAAAATTTATGTAACACAAATTCATTCAAACCAGAAATTTTAATTTTATCTTGGAACATAATTTTTTTTCCTCCTATTAGTAATTGCTGTTTTATTGATATAGTAAATGAAGATATAACTCTAATGAAAATAAAGGCATGAGTGAAAATGATAAGCTTAAAAAAAGTTAAATATTCCTCTCCCAATAAATATATATATATAAATTTTTTTAAGTAATGGTAAACTCTAGAGGAATTGGATTTGAATTGCTCAAATTTATCATAACATAATCATTCATATAACTAAGAAATTTTCTTGGAGAGTAAATAGAGCTCTGTTTTGCAATGATTTAAAAAAATTTATATAACTATAAAAATGCCAGAAAAGTTTTTGAAGTTTCATAATTTCTGAGTCAGTTGTCATGATATTAATGAAAATGTATTTATATTAAAAGTGAATAAACTGAATAAAAGGATACTGCAAATTTAAGAAATTAAAACTGTTGTTCACTCCTTTCAATGAATTTTTTCTCCCAGTTTATGAATTTTTACTTAAGCTTCCTGCAGACGGGCTTTTTATCAGTGTATATATATTCAAATCTATTTTGAGTTCAGCTTTAAATTTCCCTTAAAGTTATGTTGTTTTAAATTTTGCAGTTATACCTTTAATATCAAAAATCTGTTTGTCAATGTTATTTCAAATTCATAAATATAAAAATTAATATTCATTTGAAAATCTAACATGTAAAAAAGCTTGATGTATTGTCTCTTCTGAGTTTTAAGAATTAAAAATTTTATTATTGGATTATTCCATATAAAATCAATTTTTTAATACACAATTTGAAAAGATTGCAAATCGTTGAAATTTATTTAGTCAAAATATGTTCAATTTAGATCAATGCAATTCTGCTATTCATTAAAGAGCATTTTTATTCCAGTTTTGGAGAACACCTTTGATTTAGAATCAATTAATTCAGTAAAGGTTGATTTGACAACTTCAAGATAGACAAAGTGTTAATGAAACATTTGGTATAGTTTTTAAATAATAAAGTGATAGTCAGTAAGATACAAAATTTTAATTGGGTACATTTTCACATCATTAAGCAAATCAATACGTTTTGATCACTAAAATAAGAAACATCTTAGGAATGTAATTTCATATATATTTCATTATATACGATATAATCAAATATGATCATTATATATGATATTCATATAAATTTCATATTTTTAATATATCACAAATGTCCCTTTAGGGTCCGGCTTAGAATAGCCAAACTGTAGCTCATGCATGTCGTAAAAGGCAACTAAAATGGGTATACCCAGTGCCCGGGGGTATAACCGGGTGATGTAAAGTCAGACTTTTCACTTTGAGTGTTGTAAGGTCAAGGACAAAAAGAAGCTGCATTTTTTACCCTTTATTGGGACGGGGTAAAAAATGCAGCTTCTTTTAGTAATTGACCTTGCAGCACTCAAAGAGAGAAGATACGATATTTTTTAGCATGATGGGGGGATTACGTCTATGTGTTCATGGACTTGATCTAGATGTGCTGTTAACCGAGTGGGATAGAAACAACAACATATATCATAAGAGTATATAAAATCATCAATGTTTTGAGGAAATTTACAATCTAATATTGGTCAACATTCTCAGAACTATATATAGGCATACGTTGTGCGCCTATATATTCGCGGAAATTTGCCGAATAGTTTTAACAGAAAAGAAAGAGGGACCAGAAAATAAAAAGATACGCAATTACGCCTACAGCTCATCCCGACGAGAGCACGATTCTAGTCGAGTCACTCCAAGGCGATATCGAATCTCTAGCGAATTTTTATCTAATAAAAAAATATTGAATCAAAATTAATATTACATTGCATATGTGTTTCTTGAATAGTTTTATGAATTAAATCTGTTTGTGAATCTTTGACATCCAGTTATGAGTTTAATAATTACAAAAGAAGTCCATTAGTGATGAAACTGCTCATTATGAAATGATGATTTTTGTTAATGGACTACCATCTACTAAACATAATGTTATTATTTTAATAGATGGTAGTCCGTCCTTGTTTTAAAAAACAAGGCAAAAGTGCGGATGGGCATTTTAATGTCAAGGAATGAATTGTTTCAAAATCAGTAGATAAATGCATGAAAAAAGTTCTTAGATTCATAATAGAAGGTAAAAAAAAACATTAATTTAAAACTAAGCCACAAATAAGTACTGTTGATATTTTTGTATGTATGTGTATATCATTTTTTTATGCGCATCGAGGATACTTAAAAATATTTAATATTTTGGGATTCTATATCATTCTGTTATCATGGGCTATAATGAATTTGAAAATAGTGTTGAGTATACTCAGATTATTTTTTTATCTTACTCTTCATTTTCATAATTTTGAATCAAACGCGGCATAACGGGTTGGAAATCCTTATATTACAGTTTAAACTCTGAAATTTCCCACTATTTAAACATACTTTTCAAACTATAAAAATAGAATATGTTATTACAATTGGACATCATTTTTCTGTTTCACTATTTCTTTCTTTCACTAATCTTTTTTATTTTTACTTAGTTTCTATACGACCTAAATTTTTTCAAGTCTTAAGCATCAGGTATACAATAGGTAAGGTCCGTGACGGAATCAGAGAGCTCCAATAATATCGATAACTACCATTGGTAATCTCCCAAAAGTTGTTCTTATTTCTATATATATATAAAGAAATTTTATTGGTAACAATAAAAAATAATTAATATTGGACACCTATTGATGGAAAATGGAATACAAATTGAACTACTTCTACTTTCACTGTTAAAAAAGGAATTTTCCCGCTAGAATAAAAATAGAACGTAGTTGCGTTCGAAAATGTAGAATAAACATGTCGTAATTGTGAAAATTGATTATCGTCTTTTATTTTGCCGTCTGGATTTTAATAACACTACGCAACCTTTACAATACCGCCACATACTTGGTGACCCGTGAATTGTTTGCAAACAGTGAATTATTTACAAAATGACTGAAAGTAATGAATCGGCGAAAAAAGATGAAGTAGCGCGGGTAAGTGTCAAAATACCTCCTTTTTGGGCAGAAAAACCAGAAATATGGTTCTTTCAAGTTGAAGCACAATTTTCAATTTGTGGAATAACAGCCGAGGATACAAAATTCAACTACTTAGTTTCGCAATTAGAACCGAAATTTGTTGAAAGTTTGTGGGACATTATAAGTGATGATAATAGAACAAAATATACCGCTGCGAAAGAACGTTTGCTGAATACTTTTAAAGAAAGCGAAAATAAGCGTCTTCAGAGACTACTTACAGGACTTGACTTGGGAGATCTTAAACCCAGTCAACTTTTTCAAAAAATGAGAAACCTGGCTACTGACGGAATAACTGATAAGGTACTAACAACATTATTTCTACAAAAAATGCCTGATTCCGTACGGAATATTTTACTAGTTAGTGATGAAGGAATTGAGAAACTGGCATTAATGGCAGATCGTATTCTTGAAATGCAACCAAAACAAGAACTTTACCACGTAAACAATAATGTTTCATCAGGATCAGATGCCATAACTGAGTTACGACAACAAATTGCATCTTTGGATAATAAACTTGACAAACTAAGTGTCACGAGGAACTCTCGTTCCCAATCAAGAAATAGAGGTCGATACTCTTCGTCTCATCGCAGTACGTCTCGGAATCGCTCTTACAATCTTACTGGCAAATACTGTTATTACCATTTTCGTTTTCGAGAAAAATGTTTTGCTGATAAGTGCAAAGCTCCATGTGCATGGAAAAATAATCCTTCGGAAAACCAGAATCAGCAACAGAATTAACGGCAGACTCTGCTGCTGAAAATACAAAACATTGCCGTCAATACCGTCTATTTGTCAACGACAAAAAAACGGGTTTACGCTTTTGGTTGATAGTGGAGCGGACGTAAGTCTTATTCCTTATACTTCTAAACACAAATTTATTAGTGACTATAAATTATATGCTGCAAATAATACTGCAATCGATACTTTTGGTACAGAAATTTTAAATCTTGATCTAGGTTTACGCCGAGAATTTCAATTCCCATTTATTGTGGCCAAAATTAGTAAACCTATACTAGGTGCAGATTTTTTAAATAAGTTCAATTTATTAATTGATATAAAGCATAAAAGATTAATTGATGGTGTAACTAACCTTGCAGTTTATGGTGACATTGCACCCATCTCTATTAATGAATGTGTAAATACAACGAGCAGCTTATGTAAATATTCTGATTTATTTTCTATGTATCCCAATATAACAAAACCAAATTTTCTTGTTTCAAATGTTAAACATAATGTAAAACATCATATTGTAACTAAAGGACAACCTATAAATTGTAAAGCAAGACAATTAGATCCAAAACGGTTGGAAATAGCTAAAAGAGAATTTAAATATATGCTAGACAATAACATTATTAGTCCATCTAGCTCAGAATGGGCAAGTCCATTACATATAGTAACAAAGAAAGATGGTTCTTTTCGTCCGTGTGGTGATTATAGAAGATTGAATGATTTAACTATACCTGATCGATATAACATACCTCGAATCCAGGATTTTCAACATATTTTAACTAATAAAACTATATTTTCTAAAATTGACATTACTAAAGCATATTATCACATTCCTGTAGCAGATGAAGATAAGGCAAAAACTGCCATCATCACACCTTTTGGACTTTATCAATTCAATGTGATGAGTTTTGGTCTCAAAAATGCCCCTGCAACATTTCAAAGGTTTATAAATGAAGTTCTTTATGGTCTAGACTTTGTGTTTCCATACTTAGATGATGTGTTGATCGCCTCTTCTTGCGAGGAAGAACATCGTTCACATCTTAAAATAGTTTTCCAGCGTTTAGATAAATATGGTCTACGGATTAATATTAGCAAATCAGTTTTGGGAGTACCTGTAATAGATTTTTTAGGCTATCAAATATCTGCGGAAGGTTCACTACCTCAACCTCAAAAGATCAAAGCTATCATAGAATATCCATTGCCAGAAACTATGCACGAATTACGTTCCTTCTTAGGAATGATCAATTTTTATCGTAATTATATAAATAATGCCGCAAAAACTCAAGCCCCTCTACATGAACTTTTGAAAGGATCTAAAAAGATCGACGCAAAATACCATGGACCGATGAAACTAGACAAAGTTTTGAAAAATGCAAACAAGATGTTGCTCAAATAGCGTTAATGGCATATCCCAACTCGGATTACCCTCTGGCACTTCTCACAGATGCATCTGATTGGGCTATTGGATCAGTTATTCAACAAAAAGAACCAAATGGATGGAAGCCAATTGCATTTTTTTCTAAAAAACTTAATGATGCTCAGAAAAATTACAGCGTTTATGACCGTGAACTTTTGGGTATATATTTATCCATTAAACATTTTAAGCATTTACTTGAAGGTCGAGATTTTGATATTTATACTGATCATAAGCCGTTAATATTTGCTTTTAAGCAAAACAATGATAAAGCCTCCCCCAGACAACTAAGACATCTACAATATATCTCACAATTCTCTACTAACCTATACCATATCAGTGGTCGAAACAATGTGGTAGCAGACAGACTGTCTAGAATTGAGGACATCGATTCACCTGTCGATTATGACTTGATAGCTGATGCACAAATTAATGATGATGAACTGCAACAATTGAAATTACATTCCAAATCATTACATTTTAAAGAACACCAATTGCCATCAGGAAAGCTCTTGTATTGTGATACCTCTACTTCCAGTATCAGACCATTCATACCAAAAATTTTCGAATGACAATATTTAATACAATTCACAGTTTAGCTCATTCTGGAATTCGAACTACTGTAAAAGAAATAACTAAAAGATTCATTTGGCCAAATATGAAAAAAGATGTTAAACAGTGGACTCAAACTTGCATCAACTGTCAGAAAAATAAAATAACTAAACATACAAAATCAGAATATTCACAATTTCAAGCACCAGATGAGAGATTTAGTGTCGTTCATATAGATTTAATTGGACCTTATTCACCTTCTAATGGATACACATACTGCTTGACGTGTATTGATCGGTTTACCTCTTGGATGGAAGTGGTACCGTTATCAAATATCACTGCAGAAAGTATAGCAAAAGCTTTTTATGAGCATTGGATTACCCGATTTGGTGTACCTACTTGTGTTATTACTGACAGAGGCACTCAATTTATTTCAGAACTATTTCGAAGTTTGCTGCGCTATGTGGTGTTAAAGTAAACCATACGTCTTCTTACCATCCTCAGAGTAATGGAAAAGTTGAACGTCTTCACCGTACCTTGAAAACAGCTATTAGATGTCATAACAACGTTCGTTGGACGGACACATTACCAACGGTTCTTATGGGTTTGCGAGCTGCTCTACATGAGGACTCTAAGTATACAATAGCTGAAATGGTTTATGGAAAAACTATTAAATTACCAGGCGAATTCTTTGAAGAATCCAGATTGCCAATATCTGATGATAATTTTGTAAGCAATCTTCGAAAACAGATGGCTGACTTAAAACCATACCAATCCAAAAACAAATGTAAACAAAAGATCTTCATTCCAAAAGATTTGTACACATGCTCACATGTATTTCTGCGAATTGACAGAGTTAAAAAACCTTTAGAACCCCCATATGAAGGACCCTATTTGGTATTGCAAAGATCCCCGAAAAACTTTCTTCTATCAATTAAAAATAAACAAGTTAATATTTCAGTGGATAGATTAAAACCGGCATATGTGTTACAACCTAATGAACTTCTGAATCCAACGTCATCAAATGATCATACATCTCTGCCGAGTGAACAAACATTTATACCAAGTCAGCAAGTTGCACAACCAAATACAACAACACGTTGTGGAAGACAAGTAAAACTTCCTGTTCGTTTCAATGACATTATTGACTTTTCTTCAAAATTATAATTCGTCCATGTCCATTTTAAAAATTAACTTGATTTATTGTATGTAAATGTTTATATTTAATTGTATTTGTAATTATTTTGTACAATTTAAATTTGTATCAATGTGTATTTGTTCGCTAATATTTGTATAGATATATTAATTCTTCTACCATTTTCAAAGTTTCAACTGGTAGGTAATAAACATGGAGTGATGTAGCGACACCTATTGATGGAAAAAATGGAATACAAATTGTCGCCTGCGATTAACCTGGAGTAGAGAGCATGCATTGTGGACACCGCAACAGTGGTCTTGCGTGATGTTTTCCGATGAGTCCAGGTTTAGTTTGCAGTCTGATTCTCGCCGGACTTTCATATGGAGAGCGTCAGGAACCCGTTACCACCAAGAGAACACCATTGAACGACACCGTTACGATAGTGCAGGATGGCTCGTTTGGGGAGGAATTATTCTTGGTTCCAGAATTGACCTGCATGTTCAGAGTGTAACGATGACAGGCCACATCTATCGGGATGTCATTCTGGAACAACATGTACTTTTGTTTAGGGGCGCCATGGGTGCTGAATTTCTGTTTATGGATGACAACGCCCGTCCTCACCGTGCAAACATTGTAGACGAATGCCTTCAATTGGAGGATATCACCCGTATGGATTGGCCAGCATACTCACCGGACTTGAATCCAATAGAGCATGTGTGGGATATGCTTGGCCGACGATTTGCAGCCCGTCAACCCCCACATGTCAACCGGAACTTCGGAGGGCGTTGCTTGATGAGTGGTGTAATATTCCCCAAGATCAGATTGATAATTTGATACTCAGCATGCCTAGGCGTTGTAAGGCCTGTATTGCATCGTCCGGGAGACATACTCCATATTAACCATCATACTAACCATGTTATACTATTTTTTGTAATTAGGTTCTTTTTTGAAATTTGTTCCAGGGAGTAAAAATCGCAGTTTTTATTAATTATGTCAAACATATAGCATCTTTTTTGCTCTTTACCTTTTGTTTAATAAATAGACTTTACAAATAAGTCAAATTTGTTTTGCTTCTGTCCCTTTCTTTGCCTGAACTTCATTATCTTTAATTTATTTACATGAGTGTATGTTCCTCTATGAAGTATACTTTCCTTTGTATATTATTTGATGTTTTTTTCCTCATGCAGGAATATTTTTCATTTAGGGGTTGATGGATATCAGGTTAGATTTCTGAACTGATAGAACCCGATGTGATCAACGAATCCTAATTGAAATCTATATAGGAAATAATTTCTGCAAGTTAGAAATACTTCAGTTTGAATATGGGGATGGAAGGAGGATGCTAATTTCATTGAAGGAGGGTGCTAACCTCATCATCATTGAAGGTAATGGGGAGTCGCCATTATAGTTATATTTTTTTTTAAAATTAATCATAAAAAATGTTTAAAAAGAAAAAATTGGAGTTCCTAAAAGAGGAGACGTGTCTACTGCATAGAAGAAATAACGACTTTAAAATTAGAGCTGAATCAGAAACATCATTCTCAACCCATGGGATTGGGAGGACAGTACTCAGACCAATGTGCTAATTTATGTGAGATAAGTGCAGATTATGAAGCACAGCAAGGGCCGTTTTGAGTTAATAATGAGAGAATGATCATGAGACAAATTTTGGATTTCAGAATTATTAAAATGAGGAATGTCGTTGTAAAAATCTTTAGCAATTTTAATAATAAAGTTTTTCATGCTAGGCAGTTCAAGAACAAAGCTGATGCTATCACTGAAATGTCAGGGTGAATCAGTAATCATTCTAAAAATTTTGTTTTCTAAAGATTGGATACTATTGACATAACTTTAGCAATGGAGTTACAAAACTAGACTTGCATAAGTAGTTTAGTAAATATAAATAATTAGTTTATTATCTGAACAGAGTGAGAAGTTTTCATCAATAATTGGATACGGCATGCGAAGGCAGATGTTAAATTTACGTTTAATACTATTGATGTGAGAATTATATGTTAATCTTTTATCCAAAATAACACCAAGATATTTAGCTTCATGTCTAGTTAATGCCTATCTCTCGGTGACACAGGTTTCGGTTTCGAGTCCCGGCGGTGCCATTGATGTTTGTAGGGGTTTGGAATAAACTTTAAACCATAGGTCCGAGTCTATTGTAACAGTAGAGCGTTAGTCGTAGAATTGACATACCTACCCAGTAAAAAACAAAACATCTCCTGTCTCGAAATCTACCAGTAGGCAGACGGCCTTGGTACACCATGAGGATGTTGCGCCACTGATGATGATGATGATGCGTCTAGTTAATAGTTTGAAGCATATTTTCTGATGAAAAGGATAGCTTCAATTTTATCAACATTAATTTTCCACAAAATAAACTAAGCTTCAAAAATGGGAATTTATTACTAAAGTAAGTCTGTGAGAGAGTTAATGTTAGATGATTGTGATACAATGTATTAGCAGTGTCGTCATCATACAAGCTGACTAAGACAGACTTTGCAATTGGAATATGATTAATAAAAATGTTAAAAGAAATTAGTCCAATGAGAGAGAGAGCCTTACATTATACGTGTGTTAACGCGTCTAATAGTTGAGAAGTATTTGTTTGTTTTGTTGCTTGTTTAGTACCATAACACATCTCTGATGTATGCCTGAAAGTGATGAATTAAGTAAATCTGAAAATGATAAGCATAAAGTTTGTGAATTACACCTTCAGTCTAGACCCTATCAAAATTCTAAGCAATATCAAAGAACATGACTCCAATAATTGATTTTTTTTACAATAATCTTTTATAATTTTAATTACAATAATATTGAAAAAATGGCAGCATTATTGTTATGTTTATTTACGTAAGAGTGAATTGCCAGGTTTATTGCATCATTGCGCATGTGTAATTGTCATTTTATTGTAAATATTGCGATAACATAGGAAAAAAAAAGATGTTTTATTAAAATTACGACTGTAGAATAATTTAAAAACATTAATTAATTGAAATTTTCTATAAGTAAAGAGAGATTTTAATATATAGAGGAAGTATTGAATTACGCGAGCGTGCGCAGTTATCTAATAAAAACTATGTTTGAGTGTTATTGTGTATTTTAAATATCTGGTGATGTCCTAGGTATGAAAGTTAGTTAGTTGTCGTCATAGAAAAAATCAAATATTTTAGTTTCATTAGCAAATATTTTTCACGTTTTATGAATTTAAAATGTCTGCTGAAAACTCAAATCTCGTTCTAAGTGATGATGACATGAAAACCTTACTTTATTGTAAGGTTTCTGTTAAAGATAGAGAGGTAATGTTTGTTTATTAATGCCTTTTTTCCTTGCTTTTTGAATATTTTTAAAAATTAACAATTTATTTAGTATTTTGTTGTAAAGCTTATAAGATTAACATCTTATATACACTTTGGCTTAATATTTATTTTCAGTTCTTACATCAAAATTTACCTCATTAATCACGTAAGGTAAAAATTTTTGTTAAATAATAATTTCTTTGTTGATATGTATAGTGTTGAGTTGTTTAAAAAAATGAACACATGCATTAATGACTGTTTTAAATGATTACTAATTTTCTCATTGTTTTAAGGAATATTATTAAATAAATGCAAAATGCAACATTAAAAATAATTTGGGGATTTCAAACTTTATTATGTCTATCGCCATATAAATAATATTAATATTCTGTGAGTTACAATTTCATAAAATTATTAAATAATTTATTTTAGTTTTGCCTGAAATATATTGTTTATTACTTAGATGATAGATTCAATTTTTTTTTCTATTATGTCATTATTTCGTATAAAAGTTATGTTATAAGTTTATTTTTTTAAAGTTAATTTAAACGTAATTAATTCAAATTATTTTTTTGGTGGGAGAAGATGTGTAAAATAACTATATGATTTTTTTTGTTAAGTTTTATAAATCTAGATATCTACTATATTATTTTTTGTTCTTATGTGGGATATATTTCATTTTATTACTTTATTCATTAAATCTGTAATTGTACATGTATTAAGGCATATTTTCACAACCATCTTTTTAAATTAAAATTATTATATTCTTCTTTAAAGATAATTATATTTTATCTATAACATAAAATAATTATAATATTTCAAATTATATTCTTATTTAATTACTAAATTTTAGATGCATGAAAAGAATTATGCAGATCAACTTGCTGCTGGTAAACTTACAATGGAAACTAAATTTCAATATGCCTGCTGTTTAACGCATAGTGAAAATCTTCATGATCTTAAAAATGCTTCAATTCTGTTTGAAGGTAAAAATCTTTTAATTTTTAAAGGGAAAAAATGGACATCCTAAGATGTAATTATTTGAGGAAAATAAAGTTGGTAACATTGGGAAATATATTTATATAAATGTAAGCCATTATCTGAATAAAATTTTTTACTGTTAATGTTCAAATTGTTTGTCATCGATAAAAAAGGAATTCATATCTTTTTAAGTAATTAAAATTATGAAATTTGTTGTTGAAAGCCAAAAGCTGTTATTAAGTTAAAATTTTCAATATTTTCCAATATAATTACCTGATTACTTAACCATGCTTTGAATTACATAGCCGACACAACTTTGTCTCAATATTCTCTATTAGCTTTAACAATGTCTTTTGTTTGTTTTTTTCCTCTCCTCAAAAACATCTGAATTAAAAGGATTGAAGACTTGAGCTTAAGAATTTGAGATTTACTGACTAAAAAGAATTGTTCTCAAAGAATAATTTTTTTAATCAATTAACACTGCTATTCTCTCCCCTCATTTAATTGTTATTCATTACCAAGCAATCAGATTCAGTTATAATGAAGGAGTACCAAATTTTAAGTGAAAGCTTCTATAAATCTCTGTAATCAGTATATTTATCAATTTAAATTTCTCTGATGAAGAAGAAAGAAATATGATGGATAAAAAGAAATTACAAAGCAGAAAATAAAATTAATGATAATACTCATTTAATTTTATTTTGGAAATGTTTTTGATGCTAATCAATTTAAGACTTTGAATTTGTCTTTTGATATTTATGTTTGATAATATGGTTTAAATTTTTTGGGTTATGTTATAACCATTATAAAATATAAATCAAATATGTATATTTTTATAAATCAGAAACTTCAAATTATACTTCTATATGATGTTGTTTAAATAAAAACAAATATATCCAGAAATAACTGACTGTTTTAAATTTCTTTTTATATTTAGAAAAATAATTACCTCTAATACATTTTCAATAATATTTATTGCACATAATAAATAAATTCAATCTTTTTGCAGAAATTTTCAAAGGAGGAAATGAAGAATTCAAACGAGATAGCTTATTTTATTTAGCAATAGCTGAGACAAAACAAAAGGTATGTTTATTTCCTTTAAATTTTTGTTCTGTTCCTTATGTAATTGACAATTAATGTATTAAACTTGTTAAGCTTAGAGATAAATAGTTTATTTTTATATATTTTGAAAAAAACTGATGATATAATAAATAAAATATTAAAAATTAATATTTATTTCTTCAAAAGAAATTCTAAGGCTAAGGCCTAGAATTTTTTTTTTTCCAAGTTCTGGTTGAACTTATTTTTAGCAATGACATTTAAAATTTTCTTTCTATTTGATTAGTTTCTTAAAGAGGCATATTTAAATTTTTAACTATTTCATTTTGTTTAGTTTCAAGCTTTAAATTTTATATATGCATATAATCAAAATTCAGTTGCAGCATCATATTTTATCTTCATTCGTTCAAAAGCTTTCTATTTAGATGTGTTTTGTGATATAACACAAAAAGTAAAGTAAAAATTGGTTAAAACAGAATAATTAATTAAAAAAATAATCTTGTACTGTTTTATTAGTAAATGTTTTTAGTTCGTGTCTTAAATATGAATGAAAGATGGGTACTTACGTATTAACGGTACCTTGGCGACAGACTTGGAGGCTTTTAAGTGTCGCCAATCTTTATTATTTGGAATAAAAGTATTTTAAAAGCGTTTTGATTTTAAATGAAGTGTTTCATATATATTTTATTATTTGGAACAAAAATTTTAAGTGTTGATTGGCGCCAAATCTGTAGCTGCGGTTGGTGCGTATGCTCTTTATTGGTGCAACTGTTGCCAAGGTACTGTTAATACGTAAGTACCGAAAGATGTATGAAAACTTGAATACTTTGTTTTTCATTTGATTTATATGTCATTGAGATAGCTATTTTAAAAACTTAACATCTTGCTACAAAGTAGATTATTTGTTAGAGTCACTTGGACACAATTGAATCATAAATTTAAAAAAGGGCTGTTGTCATCAAAAATATGACAACAGCCCTTTTTTAAATTTATGAATATTTTAGTATTTCAGAAGAAAAAAAAAATTTGATTTTTATCACACAGTTTGAAGTAAGAGCACAGTTTTCTATCTGAAATTTCTAACTAATGTATAATATCATAACATACTGAAATGGCTTCCTTGAATGAAATTGAGATAATGACTGTTAATAACGACATTGAATAAAATTGTTATAGTTTTCTGAGATGAGCCCTTTTCGAAATTCCTCCTAGGGCTGGGGTTGTTTTAATAAAAAAGGACATTTTAAAACAACTTTTATTAAAAAAGAACATTTTTAATACTTTGTTATTTGGCTTTTTATTTTGTTATTATTTATTTATTTTGCATTTTAGAAAATTGTTATGCTACTTATTATGAATAAATAACCCCCGTAATTTAAAAATCTTCTATGAGTCTTGCTTTGATTCTGCTGCTTCTGTAGGACATTGTAAATGTCTTTATAAAAATGTTTGAATTCTTTCTGTTTATATTGTTTCAATTTTGTAGGTTTGTCATCATTTTCACATCACTTTATTATCCATTTTTCATCCTTCAAAGTGCTTGATTCACTCATTCTAAAAAAAAAAAAAAATATTATTTTAAACCATATAGCAGTATTTTCTCAGTAAAGCCTTTTAACAAAATTTGTAATGAGTTATAAATTTTGTTTGATAAGACATTCTTTAACTGAATATTATCAAGAAAAAAACCTCTATTAATTAACCTTATTAAAGAACCTATAACCTGCCATCAGGTGATTGATCAGGTTATGTGGGCTAGACATAGAGTAGTAATAAAATAAAACCCATTGAAAAACATTCTCCCATTGATTTGTATCCGTTCTTCTTATATTGAATGAATATAGAATATTTCAAATGGAGTTTTATTGAGTATATACAGTTCATGCCAGGTTTATATTGAAGTCTGTACCATTTTAGATAGGTAATTTTTTATTTGGATGACTAGCTATGATACTCATCTATTGATTAGAAGTCATTTTAGCCAGTTTAAAATTAGTTTTATGCATATATCTTTGAATTTTGTAGCTTTAACCTGTGTCTAGAGATTTTTTTGGCTGTTATTTATATGCTATTATGGAGCTATTGATACTGTTGCTTTTTATCTATTTATGCTGTCGTTATTATACTGAAAGGAAAAATTGTCATATAATAATTATAAAAACAAATAATTCATTTTTTAAAACTTCAAATAAATGTTTATAAACACCTTTTGCTTTATTATATCAAATATTATATATTATTATATCAAAATTATTTTTGATATTTTTCTTTTTTTTAAGGGAATTGTGTATATTGTGTTATCTATTAAAATATTTATTTGTATATTTTATGAAATGCATTTTTATAGTTGCTTTTTTATGAGGCAAAATTTATCTGTGTGTAATTATATATTATTGATTAATGTACAGAGCCTGTCTGAAGAAGGTGTGGATGTTATAAATATATAAGGCCCTACACTAATTGATATTGTAAAGTCAAAACAGTTTCATTTTCATTTTTTTTCTTTCCTGTTTTAATCCAAAACAAACACATAAAGGAAAAATCGAAAAGAGAATTGACTGAGAGATTATTTTAAAATACAATCAGTTAGCATAAAAAAGCCACAACAATACTTTCCGTATGTAAATTTTCATGTGCTCTTTAGAAACACAATTAGTTTGCATAAAAAGCTATGATAGCATTCAATCATACATCTCATAGTTAATCTCCTCAAAATAAAGTGAATTAAGAATTATTTAAGATCCAAAGTGTGCATAAACTTCAAAAACACAATAAAAAGGTTGTTAAAAGCTTTTCTTCATCTCTATAGTTTCTGTAAATCATCCAAACCTCTTTTTTAATACTTTTAGACAATGTTTATTAAATCAACATGTTCTAATGTATACATAATGACATCATAAATAACTAAGTTAGTTTTGATATTTGCTTGTAAAAGTTATCAAACCAACTGTTGAAAATTTCTGTTGTCATCCATTTTAAGTTATAGCTAATTTTAAATGCTCAACAGTGAGAGCTATCCAAGTATACAGTAACTTCTTGTCAAAATAAATTAAGTGGATATCTCTAAACATAAGCAAGAATGCATCCCATTATAATAGCATATTCTTGACCAGTTTTTGCTGTCACTCTAGCATGTTGTTGAATGTTTTTTTTCTCTCTCTTTCTGACATTTGATTATGCATAATATTGTCTTATATTGTTGTAAAAATTTATTATTTTAGTTGTTCATTTGTTCAAATAATTTTTAAATTAAATTAATTTTTATTCATATTGTTCAGCTGTAAAGAAAATGTAAAAGTGTTTTTTTTTTTGTTTTTTTTTTCCCTTCCTCATTGTTGAATATCTTGTATTAAGTTAGCAAATAGAATTTTTTTTAATATTTAAATCTTGACTAATTGATATGCCCAATAATTGTTTATTAAAGTGCTCACTAATTGTTAAAATCATTGATTATATTTTAGAATTACTTGAAAGCAAAAAAGTATGTTGAGGCCTTTTTAAGTGTGGAATCTACTAATGTTCAAGCAGAACAATTAAAGTCTTTTATTGAAAAGCATTTAAAAAAAGGTAAATACTTTTCAAATAGTCATTAATTCCTATATATTTGTCAATAACTCATTATTATTTGTTCATATTTCGTTTCTTAAATCTAAATTATTAGAGGAATAATGTATTAATACTTTAGAAAAATGTAGAATTTTCACCTAGTTTTAAATTGAAAAAATGGAATCAAAAGTTATTGGTCATTCCTGATATAGAATCTAATCACATTGAATATTTTTAAATATAGCAGACTTTTTGTTCCCATTTTCCAACAATATATTGAAATTATAAACTTTAAATCAGGGGTTCTTTTTATTCTTTGGACTTCTTTTGCAGGAAAATTGGACTGCTAACTCCCCTTCTCACAATAATATATTTAAGTTTGCAAAGTAAAATAAAAATAATTGCTATATTAAAAATAAGTAGTAAAAAATATATAACATTAATACATATTTTTTTCACTATGTAAGGCAATATTAAAGTAGATTACTTATGGATCATTACAAGAATAGTTAACATAAAGCCAGTAAAATAATAGACGAGTGAAAGCAAATATAAATCAACAAAATAAAAGTTCTTAATCAAAGTTTCAAAAGATTTAACACAATATTAAGTAGCAATATTTTAAGATTGGCATTCTTATAGAGAAATGACATGTGAACAAAATCAGTGAAATAGAAATTTTTCATATTTAAATAAAGCTTTAATTCTGAAATAAGATATTTTTTGATTTCTGCATAAAGCACTAGCTTAACTTAACTTGCTTATGCATATATACCTATGTACATTAAATTATAAAATATTTTATATTTTATTATTAAAGGCTTGTTAATGCAAATATTCATATTATTTATTGTGAGTGAAATTCTTGTGTGATTTGAAACAATCTGTTATTTATATTGATTAACTCAGTTTCAATTAATTACATGCATTAATATGAGAAAGATTTTAAGTGTAAAGATGGTGATTTTGTTCTTATCCAAACTCATATACTTCTCCAAATCAGGCCCATGGAGATTAAGAATCCATGATGTAGACTAAAATAAAATACACTTTAGGAAGATTTAGAAGAAAGAAAGAAAAAGATTATTGTTATTATTTGCAAAATATAGTGGATAAGTTAAAAAAACATTAAGTTAGAATGCTTAATCTGTAGAAAGAAATTCTTTGTGAGTGGGTTACTTTGTTATAATTGTATTTATTCATTGCAATGTATTTTAATTTTTGTTTATCTTTGTATTGGTTATATTTATGTAAAAAGGCAAAATTTCTTACTAAGATGAAGCTTCCACGTATACAGAAATCAAAATATATCTTATTTCAGAATTAAAGCTTAATTGAAATATGCAAATTTCTATTCCACTGATTTTGTTCGCATGTCATTTCTCTGTAAGAATACCAATCTTGAAATATTGCTACTTAATATTGTGTTAAATCTTTTAAAACTTTGATTAAGAATTTTTATCTTGTTGATTTATATTTTCTTTCACTTACAGAATGTATTACTATTATTTTAATGGATTTATGTTAACTATCCTTGTAGCGATCCATAAGCAATCTATTGTTATATTAAATTAGCTAGTTTAGTAAAAAAAAATGTCATTTTTGGAAATTACATTAACTTTCAATTTTTGAAGCATCATCTATTTCTTTTAAATTTTAGATGGGATTAAAGGCATGGCTTTGTTTGGAGCTGCTGCCTTATTCGGTGGTGCTACAGCTGTAGTTGTCGGCACATTGGCTGTTGGAGCAGCTGTGGGATTTGCTTTAAAACATAAACGAAAATGATAATGTTTTAATTGTGCAGTATTTTTGAAAACTTTATTGAATATTACTTTGTACTTATATATTTAAAAATTTAAAGTATTCACAGAATTTATCTGAACAAATTTGTTTTTATATTAATGCAAAGAAATGAAATTAAATTTTAGTATTTTTTTCTTATTTGAATCATTCTGTAATATTATTTATCTATTAAAGTATTTATATGGAAGAACTTATGTATGTTGTATAGGCTTGCAATACTTCTTGCATATCTTTAAAAACTGAGTGATATAATTACTGAAAAATATTTTAAATGTTCTTTGTTGTTATATTATTTATTTTAGAATTTTTGTTTATTTTTATCAGTATGGAAACTAGAAAGAAATATATTTCAAATACATTATTTTTGTACATTATTTTTTTGTAAAATGTCATTTATTATGTGATATTTTGATACACATAAAATAAAACTTTGTAAAGTGGTTGGGTTTTTTATTTTGTTAATAGTAATTTTATAGGGATTGATATTTTATTAATCTTGCATAACTGCCAAGTTTTCTGTATTTTGCAGAAGCTTTTCATATTTTTACTGTTTATTTTTCACTTATCCATACAGAAAATTAAATTTTGTGCATTATTTCGGTCCAATCATAGGCAAAGAATTGAAGGATTTGCCATAATCTTATTCACAAAAATCAGCCTTGATATGGGGAAAGGAATAATGTTATCGATAATTTTTATTTTAATGAAAAATAATACTATTGTATAAAATTAATATTATATTTAAAATCACACTTTGTTAATTTCATTTTGTGATTCATGATGTATTAATTTTTAGGGCAAGAAAGCCAAACACTAATAAGTTTTTTTAAACAAGTTAAAAGATAATAAATTCAGCTAATATATAAGCCTTTGCAGAAAACATTTCTTTATATAAGAAAATAAGTATAAATAGATTTATTATGCATTTGAAATTTTACTTAAGTTATTTTACAAGAAATTTTTTTTTATCCTATTTGATTTATGTTTTATGTAATAAAGAATTTGTAACTTCATTGTATATTATGTGGAATTGGGATATATAAAGTTAAAGTTAATTTTAAATTGCTGGGATGTGAAAATTATATGTATTTATCTTTTTTTAAATTGAAGTTAAATATGCAATATTTTATTAGTTTTAATTATAAAATAATGTAGTGTTAAAGTTACATTTTTTTCAAAAATAAGAAGGAGAAGTTATGATATTATTAATTTTATTTATTTGAGAGATAATTTTTACTCACTCGAATGAGTTTTTTCTTGAGCTTTCAGTATCTTGTTCTTTTCACTGATTGTGTTTGATTTTATTATGCTAAACTTATAAGAAATATGCTGCCTTCAATAAGAAATTTTTGATTAATTTAGACTTTTTTTAAGCTTTATCAAAACTTTAAACATGTATTAGATGTAAAATAAATTTCTAAAATGTAAACCAGGTACATTTATGTTCTCAAAATTAATTCTTTCAAACAAGTAATAAGTATCATTTATAAAAATAATATTATCTAAAAAAATTCGTTGTTGTAATTGTAATATTACACCAAATGGCTAAAAATTCTAGACATTAAATTTTTCAATCTAAAATCTAATTTTGATTTTTTTTAAATTTTTATACATTTCTCTCAAAGAAAAATTATCTGCCTCACTAGTAATTACTAGTCACTAGTAAAATTATCTCCCGATCTCCCATTTTTTCTTCATGGAGCCAAATTTAATACATTGAATTATATATATTTTGCTTATTTATTGTGCAAGAAAAAAAGTGGTACTCCACTTTGAAAATTTCCAGGGAAAACTAAACAAATGCACTTAATTATTCAGGACTAAATGAAGTGTAAATGAGATGTTTTTCAATAAAACATGCATAATCAAATGAGAACGAAGAAATATTTTTTTTAAATGAAATTTTGTGTTGAGGACAAAATAAAAATCAAGTGAACTAAAATGAACATAATTTATAAAATTGCATGTTTATTATTATTATGCTAAACTATTTTTAAAAAGTTGGGTGTTCAAGAGGGTTTAGAAACTCCCATTCCATTATTTAATATTAAAGAAACAAGTTCTATATTCGAAGTTTTCAATTTGTATAAAATCGATATATTGTTATATTGCAATATTAAATTAAATGATATTTTAGAAATTTAAACATCATCCATCATTACTAATAGTCTTATAAATGTTGCAATATGATTATTTATGTTGCAATAGTATTATTATTTATAAAAATATTTGTGAATTGGATTATGAATTTATGATGAATTCAATTGGTGGTAAATTAAAAAATCTAAAATAATACTTAATTCATTTAAATGAGTGTATATATTTTGAGTTGTGAATAATAATTTGAATTAGCCTTAAAATTTAATCCATTTCTTTTTATGTAAACTATTTTAATTTTTATTCTCAAATCTTACAAGCTTTTCAATTATCGTTTATCATTTTATTTAAAAATAATCAATACAAAATTCAGTACATTAAAGAAATATAAAAATTTGTATTGTTGAGAAATTGTTCAACCAGTTGTAAAAATAAGAAATTAGCAATAAACTAACCTCTAAAAACACTTTAATTAGTAAAAATGATTTAAAGAAAAGAAAAATATTGTTTTATTTGATTTAGATTTTTTTTAAATCTTCATGATCGGTTATAGCTTTCAATTTAAAATATGAAAAATATGTACTGATAATTTAGGTAAAATTTTATTACATTTATTAAAATATTTAAAGGGACATAATAAGCAACAGCTTTTTGTATAACAATTTTATATAGTATAAAATGATCTTATAATAAAGTAAGTTTGCTAAATTGATGGTAATTATAAATTTCAGATTTTTTCATGATATATTATGATCAATTAAATCTATCTAAGGTACATAAAACATTTAAATTTCTTATTTTATTACTTTGTAGAAAACATTTGACTCTTTTTTCAGGATCAAATACCACTTAAAATGGTTTATCTTTATTTATATAAGTAGAACACATAAAAGAAGTATATTTGGAAACTTAAAGAGAAAATTTCAGAACTGTGTGGTTATTAAATTTAGAACATTAAGTAAATTTTACAACAAAATTTTAATTGCTATTATTTGTTACCATCTTAAAATAATTCTTTTCAATATTGATTATATAGTAGAAATTGTTTCTCAATTAATGAAAACATATAGAAAATACAATGATAGGAAAATTAAACCATTTGTTAATTAATTGTGTCTCAATAAATATAAGTTTATTGAGACTGACTTAATTAATGTAATTTGTTCTGTAACAAGTAATTATTACACATGATTGATGAAAAATGTTTTAAAAACTTTTATTAAGAACAATATTTTTAATGAATTAAAATGATTAGATGAAATAATAATAATATCAAAAGTTGACGAAAAAGGTAGCAAATCAATTTTGGAAATTTGTGTACAGATGACAGTTTATCTCATCTATACGAATCAAATGACATTTTGTATTAATGGATCATATCCTGTCTCAATGGCTTCCTTCTAAATTTTGATATGATTAATTCTGCTATTGATTGTATTATAAATATTTTTCATTTGCATAGCTATAGCTTTTTTTATTTCAAGGAGTAATTGAGAATCAAAGAGCTTTCCTACGTTGATGATGAAAAATTTTATTACAAAAGTATACTTTTGGAATCATTTCTTATTCCCAATTGTAAATCACACAAATTATTTTAAAACTACATTTTTATTGAAATATTGCATTAATATTTCACTAAATAATTAAAATTCTTATTATTAATTTACATGGGAATTATTTTATGCATATGCTTGGATCAGGGATGCACATAATTGTAAAAGACGTGGGCCATCTAGCATATATATATATTTGGTTTCTTTATATATAATTAATATATGAAACCAAATGAAAAATTTGATGCTCGTTATTACATTACTTTAATAAATGTTTTAGTATTTGGTTCAATTTTTGTTATAACGGAGTATAAAAATGATTAATCAAAATTTTTTATTTTTATGCCTAAAAATGTGGGAACAAGGATTTCTCAAATATGCGTTGATCTAAGTCGGCTTACATATGTTTATGTTTAATTTAGCAACAACCGCATCTACTTTGTTTAGTGCAATTTTAAACTACAATATGCTTTTGGCAATAAATATTGTAAAAATAAAAAATAGGCATTCTGTAGTTAGAAATCTTGCATGTTCTAGATTTTATAAAAGATCTGTCTGACCTTCTAATCTGCATTAAAATAAAAAATAACTGTTTTGTTCCTATTTCAATCTTTCAAAGAATTACTAATCATATATATTTTTTTTAGTAAAATGGACAAATACTGAGGTGGTCTGTGCTTATCTGATTTAGATGAAACAGTATGCTATTTGGGTTTTCTTTTATTATACTTAAAATAACATTTTTTCGATTTAAAAAAAAAATCGATATTGTTTTATAATATGAAAAATGTCAGTTGACAAAATTAACTATTATGAGATAATTATTGCATTATAATTACAATAATGGAAAAGTATTGTTTTATTATTTAACTAATTGTTGTCATTAAGTTTTTCAGATTGAAATACTTGCCTTAAATTTTTACATTATGAAACGTTAGGGTTGAAATAGTTTATATTACTTTAGTGTTTTTGATATTACACTTCAGTCAGTATCTTTGATATTAAGCTTTCAAAAATAAAAATTGTTGAAGTATTATGAATTAAATTATTTTCACTACGAATTTTGAAAATTGCATTTTTAATACTGAAATCCATGAATTAAAAAAATAATTATAACTTCATTAAGACATTTTTAAACATAATATAGATATCTTCTATATTGTGTTTAAAACTGTTCTATAAAATATTGAAAATCAAAAGATTTCAAATATTTAGGATGGCGTACTACTCCTATGAAAAGGATACTATTAGAGTGATTTTCTCTTATAAAAAATACAAATGGTCTGTCTACAATGAAATCTAATATTTTAGTTGAATGGGCGTGTCTGGGAAAAGCAGTTGCAGTTGCTGCTGAAGCTTCTGTACCTTGTTCATCTACTGCAATTCGTGCTTTATGATAGACAGCATCGATATCCAACAATCTTTCTTGAGTAAAACCTGTAAGATTAACATTTCCTGTAACAAGATCTCTAAAACCTAATTTTAAAAGTGCTGTAGAAAGTTGAAAACTGTCTTCCAATTGAAACTTTGGTAAGGCTAATACTATATCTCTTGGAAACATATCTTCCATCATGTCATTTAATCTTGAAATAGTCAATGAGCTTACTAAAATTTGTACTCCGTGAGCTTTATTTTTGGGGAGCATTACTACCATCGTTAAAGACTTGCCAACATAAGGCATTTCGATGGCTGTGCATTGCAATTCATCACTGACAGCATAAGAGAAAGTGTCATGGGTAACCATCATATCCACAAGTTGATATTCAAAGTGAGAAGTGAAGAACAATCCAGATCTTGTAGACTGTGGTAAAAACGGCTGTAACCATAAACCCTTAAAGTACATTGTACTAGTTACTATGAAATCTGTAAAACTGTGAATACTGTTTGGGGGTAAGATTTCTTTAATCTTATCTTTGGTTTGTCTCTGTACAAGGAAGTTGATGGCAAGTCTTGCTAATTCTGGATTTTCTCGAAAATCTGTGTAAGCTAATTCACTTTTTATGAAAGGCAAAAGACAAGTATAGATTGGAATGTCATTTTGAAGAAATATATTATTTCTTAATGTAAATGATGAACTTTTTATTCTCGATGAAAACCAAGTCTTCATGGATTGGTAACTGTGAGCTACAATATTTTTATCCATACCATGTAGGCCTAACATTCCTTCCAGTTCTTTTTCTGTTGTGCCTTTGGAACCTAAGTACACTAGTACCAAAGATGACCATACACTGAAAGAACTAAAAAATGTATCTCTCGTAGTGTTAAGGGCTTGTAATAGTCTTATACTGAATCGATTTGAAGCTGCAAAAAAATGTTCCATTCCAAAAATCAATTTCTGTGTCGATGGGATTCGATCTACATCTTTGAAACATTGTCCAAACACTAATACCACGCATCCTGTCAGCAGTAAAAATGTCTGAAAGAAAAAAAAAAAGACTATTAATATCACAAATTTATTATTTTTTTGTTGTTATTTAATTATTGACTTTTCCGTAGAAGTTTTATTTATTGTGACAATGTATTGTTGTAAGGAATTGTGTTAATTATTACATTGCAATTAAAATTAAATCTTATTATTATAATTGCGGGTTGCTTTTAAAAGTTCCTTAACAATAAATTGATGAAAATGTGCATTTTAGAAAAATTGCTGTTTGAAATCATATTAAGATGGATTCAAATAACCCACATTCTTTTCTACTACTATAATTGTACTACAAAGTTTTTAATAGACACGTCTAAAATTGCTAAGAATGGATATATTAAACCTTCACTTAAATTTGATTTTCGTAATGTTACCAGCATATTTGAATTATTCAGACAAATTTATCTTTATAGAAAGTAAATAAAGTTACTGATTATTATAGGAGTTACTTTATTTATTATTATTATTTTTTTTTTTTTGAGACTAAAAAAATGACATCAATAATTCGATTATTACATATTTCTAATAGTGTTTTAAACGTTAAATGTAGATGTAATGTTTCAATATTTGAATGGATTTGTAATTGCATCAGAAATCCACTTCAAGCGTCTGATCCTTTACATTTAGCATTGCAATGTTTGACCAATTTATATTTTTTGATGTTATGTAATGTTAAGCACAATTTAAAAAATAATTATGATATTGTTTCGAAAAAAATGTCGAATTAAATTGTCTTTTTTCATTTTAGTTGAGTTTCAAATTATTCTTCTTATTCCTTCTTTTTTAAATTCTACTTGTTTTTAAAGTAATTTTTGATAAGAAACGCACCGTATTTATCTGTTTATCCTATGTATGTATATATATATATATATATATATATATATATATATATATATATATATATATATATATATATATATATATATATACATATACATATATATATATATATATATATATACTATATGTATTTATCTTCTTCAATGGCACAACAGCCCCATAGTGAGCCAAGGCCGTCTGTTTACTGGGTAGTGTTGTCAGGCCTACGCTCAACGCTCTACAGCCATATTAGACCGGGATTTACTGTTTAAAGTGGATTCGGAACCACTACAAACACCCATTCCACCGTCGGAACTTGAATCTGAGACCTGTGGTACCGAGCGCCAGTCACTATATGTATATATATTGAAAGACTGTTTGAAGAAATTGAATTAAAGCTAAAATTAAACTCGATAGTATTTTCTGGCAAATCATTTTTAAAGAAAATTATTAAAAATGTTCTTCAATCTTAAGATAAAAATATTTCAATGATTTTTCATTATTAATTTATCTCTATTTTTTATACTTTTAATAAAGACAGCAAAATTCTAATGGTTAGTGCGTTGTATTTCTGAATGGAAAGAGAATGGAATCAGTTCAAGTCATACAAAGTAGCCAGCCGATACAAAAGTTTCACAACAATGCTGGAGATTATTGCGATAAACCAACAAGCTGAAAATTTTTCCATTGGATTAAAGATGGAAAATGTGACCATCTCAGGCTGCGAATCTTTCCAGATTACAGCAACACCGAAATTGGTATAATGCAGCAGGACGTTTATAGTTCACTCTGAGTGATGTTTAATTTGTCTGTATAAAAATAATGGCAATTAAAATACTATTACGAAATTATAATTTTAAATCCAGAAAAGATGGTCCTTCTCTACCTCCTTGTACAAATGTTGATGATTTTTAGCATTTGAAATAAAAATTTACCATTTGTGAGTTACATGAAACTGAAGCTATCAAACTGTAAGGCTGGTTTTCTGCAATTCTTTCTACTGGAAAATTAAAAAATTGAATTTAAAAATCTGCTGTTTAATCTTCAGTGTCCTGCAGTGCGGGACGGGCATCCCATGAGTAGTCTGCTCATGAATGGAGAGAAAGGGGCAGTTTCTGTTATGATGGAGTACCCGTGGGTAGAAATCTGACTTGGTTCTGTGTCGCTGAAGAAGAAGGGCAGGGCCAGCCTGGAGGACTTTTAGTGGGAACTACCCGGAATTTGCGTGTCATATGGGAGAAAACCCGGAAAACTCCCACCAGGTAGTCTGACTCACGAGGGAAGATGCTGAACATTACAAATACCATCGAGTCACCTCGTGTTTTGAAACAGTGTCTACAGTAAAGTCGCTAGCGTATTGAGCCTCCGCCCTAATGCTCACTAGAGGCGCACGGAGCCACGAGTCGGGTATTTAAGAATCTAATTTTGATAATAATTAAGTCATGAAGATAATTTCCAAAAATTTGATCATAATTTCTTCTAATTAATTAACTTAATTTAGCAAATGCTTAACAATAACTTAATTTTCCTCTATATTAATTCCATCATGATTCAAAACTATGATCATAATTTTTTTTAATTAATTCATTTTACTCCAAGTTTTTTTTATTCCAATTATTTACATAAAGAATCTTGCATTTATTAAATATATATATATAAAATTCGTGATGTTTAAAAAAATAATACGAACATTGGCGACGAAGAAGATGTTAAAATAACATTCTAAATTATTATACTATGTTTTCTTTTCTATTGAAAGAACTAAACTCGCCATTTTGTTTATTTTTAAAACGGATATAATTTATTATTAAAACATCATGTTTAACTCATTACTTAGAGAAAGTGAATGAATTTTTTTTTAGACTAAGCAACCGAAGAATTTGTTTAGTCTTAACATATGAACTGAAAGAAAAGTGAATTGTTCGAAATAAGAGAGCATAATCTGAAGATCATTCATATGCTTCACGAAATACTGACATATAAAAAAATAAAATAAAAAATGAACTAGGCTAGACAGTTTTTTCCTGTCTCTTCTCCTCTGAGACGTCACATCCTATTCCTCGACTTTATTTTGAATTTTTTTTTTTTTTTTTTTTTTCACCACGTTCGAAAGTTGTCTCGTACGTGTATAGATTGGTAAGTAGTCAAGATAAAGGCTGGGAATATTCTTACTGAGTGTACTCAACGAGTTTGGGTCATTAGGTACTTGACCCAATTATGTACAGTGAGGAAAAGCAGAAAAGTTCTTTACAGACTCATTCCTCGTGATTTTTTTTTTTTCGAAAGTAACTCTTTGGTGACGTCAAGGATAACGTAAAAGTTTTTCGTGAACTTTTTTTCGTCATTTTTGTTAAAGAACAATTAACGACAAGAATACATCAATTGAAATATTTACGAGAAATTCTTATAAGAACGAAAATACAAATATGAATTCGCAATTAAAATGTTTTATAGAATAGTTAAACTCTTTTTAAAGATTTCGTCGAGAATTAATGAAGTATTCGTTTAATATTATTAGTACCAAAATATTTTTCAAATAATGTTAAAAAAAAATTTTTTTTTTCAACACATAAGAACTTTGTTTCTTATAGATTTTTGTTTTCAAATAAAATTTTTCATGAACTATTTATTTCTTGAGAATGTTTAATATTATTTATAAAAAGTAAGTAAATAACGGGACCTGATGGCCGAGTGACTAACGCTCGGGTTCGTGTCCAGGTGGGGCCATGAATGATTGTAGTTGTTTGGAATCCACTTTAAATCGTGGGTCCCGGTCTAATAGGACTACTACTACATCACACTGTGCCTAGAGCTGAGTTGCCCCTATACGATTGGGAAAGATGTGGGTGAGAATTCTGACTGGGCTCCGTGACGCTCTTGCAGTCATATGAGACCGGGACCTACGGCTTAAAGTGGATTCCAAACCACTACAAACATCCATTTCACTGCCGGGACTGGAACCCGAAACCAGTGGCACCGAGCGCTAGACACTCGACCATTCAGGCCCCGGTCTAATATGACTGTAGAACATTGGGCGTAAGGCTGACAACCCTACCCCGTAAAAAAGAAAACATCTGTCTTGAAATGTTCCAGAAGGCAGACGGCCTTGGCCCACCACGGGGCTGTTGCGCCAATGAAGAAGAAAAAGAAGTAAATAAGGTACTCTTCCAGCGGGTACCAGCACACTGTGGAATCGTGAGAAATGAACATGCGAACCTACTTGCTAAGAAAGGAGCCTTGGAGGCCCAGAGACTCACGACGGCATTATCATTTTATTCTTGCAAGCTTTTGGCAAATACGACTTTCATACGAGACATCTAAGGACAAGGCGATCCTTAATGTTGACACCACTTGTGTCCATGATGCCCAAGGAAAGCTGGTGTCACACGCTTTAAACTGTTAGCAAACCATGACTGTCTGAAATCTTATCTCTTCCGAATCGCCATCGCCGTCTCCCAGAATTACATTCCCTGTGATTCTCGAATTTTATGAATATTTGAAAGCAGAAATTCTAATCTTAGTGAATGATTTTCTTGATATTTTTTAATTAGAAAAACTCTTTTTCATTAAAAATATGCGTGTTAATGAATAAAAAGAGAAAAAAAATTAAATTAACAAGCAAAGCATTGTCCAATTTTATGGCCCAATAACATGCCCGAGTTAGAATCCGTTGTTGGCCTCCGTTCAAGTTTAGTGCTTACAGAAAGGTGGAGGCTCGATGGGTTATATGACAATGTGTATATGTATAAGCGTCACGCATCGACAGTCAGGCTTTCTGGTGGGAGCTTTAATGGTGTTTTTCCCCTTGCGACATGCGGACGCGAGGCAGT
Source organism: Caerostris darwini (assembly GCA_021605075.1). Lineage (NCBI taxonomy): Eukaryota > Metazoa > Arthropoda > Arachnida > Araneae > Araneidae > Caerostris > Caerostris darwini. The sequence continues at coordinate 867,406 of BPLQ01008434.1, read as the reverse complement.
TACCCCTAAAAATTCTCCTCCCCCCCTAAAAAAAAAACCCTTCCTGAAAGTCTTCCGGAAAATAAAGCTTCAGAGATTCATTAAATTTTTTTTAATAAAAATTTTTCCTGGGTTATTTATTTCTCAAAGAACGTTTAATATTTTTGATAAAAAATGCAAATTAAAACAATCTTAAGAAATAAGTGTTATAAACATGAGATTAAGATTATTTTAGTCATATTTGATTTGGACGATTTAATTTCGATTTTAACACAAATGATTTTCTTGGTGTTTTTAATGATGAAAAATCTTTTTATCAAAAATATGCACGTTTATGAATAAAATATATATTCTAGTCAAAGCATTGTCCATTTCGTGGCCCAGTAGTAACGTGGATAGGAAAGCTAATGTTCGAATCCGATGGTGGCGTCCGCTGCATTTTACTGCTTTCAAACATGCAAAGATTCTACGACGATTGTGACTTCCTGTATAGGTGTTTTGTATCGGCAATCAAACTGACTGGTGAAAGTTTTCCTAATTTTTCTCATGCGACACACAGACGCGAGGCAATTACTCCTAAATGTCCTCCTTCACCTTTCGATGTGCTGTTAATGACAAATATAAGTGGTACTCAAAACCCACTGATGTACCATAAAAAATCAATACATTGGAACTTAATTTGCATTAGACTATTTTTTCAATAAAAAATATTCAAAAATAAAATTTTTGTAAGCCGGAAATGTTATTTAAAAATTAAAATTAAATCAACCAATTATTACTAAGCATGCTTATGTAATAAATATCAGTTGTTGTTTGTAGCCTTAATATTTTACTAGTTTAACTCTCTATTGATAAAACACCCGATGATAACATGCTTACTTAATTAAAATTATTTTTACGTAAGCTATTTATATTCAAGTGATGTTTATTCAACGATATCTATTTAGCAATGTGGTTAGTAAAAAATACTTAAAAATAAATTTAGAAAAGAAAACAAATGTTAGTGTGCAATTAAATGCATACACTTTTCATTTTATGCAGAAAAATACCTTGTTTTTATTAAAAAAATTAGGTCAAAAGATATTGGTATGCAAACAATGTAAGCAATAAATTTAAATTAAAAAGTTGATTTCATTTTATAAACAAGGTGAATGTATGTCTAATTTATTTAAATAAGTAAATAAAACCATTGGATAAAAAATAGGAAAATAAAAAAAAACAATAAAGGGTTATGTTAATGTGGAAAAAAAAAATGTTATTAAACAGAAGAAAAAAAAATTAGAATAAACATATTTTTGCTCATTCTACTTCTAATGCTATTTCTGTATAATCTTTCAAATTATATATGCAAATTACATTACGTAAATTGCCTCACATTAATTAATGTATAAAATTATGAATACTAAAGCTGCATAATTATTATTAAACATTTAAATTAAGGATATATTAACAGAATTTAAAATTCACTTAAAGGAGGAGTAAAAATTAAAAAATTACTGTTTACAGCAGAATCAATACTCATATGAATTCAAGTACAGTCAACTGTATAATTGTATGAGAGGATCATGCCCCTTATCAAAAATTTTTTACTCGATATATTAAGCTCTGTTTTAGACCTTCTAGCGCTGATGATACGTGTGAGTCATAATTGTTGTATGATTTTTTTTATTATTATAACAACCTATGGATATGCTGTAATTTTGTTAAAACAAATCCAATAATTCTGAAGATATTCGACTTAAAATAAAAATTCTTTTAATTTTGAATACAATGTGTATATCAGAAACAATATTTTTATATATACAAAGTTAGATTTTTAAAATATACGTATTATTTCGACTTCTTTTATTTTTAGATGTTATTGCTTTTTCTTTTTTTTAAAAATTTAATTAAAACAATTAAAAAAAGCAAATTTTCTTCATTAAAAAACGATTTTATTGTTTTCAAAATATTTTCTGTGATGATCACTACGCTTTATGTTTGAATCAATTTCCATAGCATTTTCCCATTCCGATAGAGATATCTCCAAGACATGCATTTTGAACGCATCATCCGCTTCTTCTGGAATCGAAAAAAGTTGACCACGTAGTTTATTCTTCACGTACGGGAACAAAAACAAATTATTGGATGCCAGATCAGGTCTGTGTGGTGGTTGACTTATTAGTTCGATGTTTTGACTTGTCAAGTATTGAGTTTTTTTTCTGGGGGAAAGCTCGTGTTGTCATTATAAAGAATAATCCTGGGCCTGAATGGTCGAGTGGCTAGCGCTCTGGCGCTCGGTACCCCAGATTTCGGGTTCGAGTCCCGGTGGTGCCAGGAATGTTTCTAGTGGTTCGGAATCCACTTTAAGCCATTGGTCCCGGTTTCATATGACTGTAAGAGGGTCACGGAGCAAAAGTCAAACTTCTACCTACGAGTGCTCCATCACAACAGAAGCTGCCCCTTTTCCTCCATCCATGAGTACACTACTCATGGGATGTCCGTCCCGCACTGCAGAACATTGAGGATGAGTCACAAACAAACAAGAATAATCCTGCGTTTCCAATTGTTTTCTCTTATTTCTCCAAAGACTTCTGGCAAACAAATGCTTGTGTTTCATTCAGAATTGATCGTTCTAGGATTCTCTAGTGGTACTGTAACCGCACGTCTGTTTATCTCCCCCAAAATCCGACCATTTGTTTCGAAGTGCTTCTTGCACCAACAAATTTCGTCGAGTTTGGTTCACCTTGGGATACACATTGTATTGCTTTTATTTTCGGACTCATACGCATAGATTTAAGATTCATCACCTGTGTACATGTAGTACACATCTTTTGAAGCACCGCGATTGTATTTTTGAATCATTTCTTTGCACCAATCGACACGAACCTGCATTTGAGCAACTGTCAAATTATATGGAATCCAACGCGAACAAATGTTTTTCTCATCTAAATGTTCATGTAAAATTTTTTTGTATGCTCGTATTACTTATATCTAAAGACGTATCAATTTCACGGTATACCACATGTTGATCCTGCAATATCAATTTGCGCACAGCATTGATGTCTTATGGTACAACCACTGATTTCGGATGATCTTCATTTAATTCTCCCGTGAACCAACGATGGTAACGATTAAATTCACTGAACCATATACAATGTTTTTAGTTGGCGCTTCATCGCCAAAAGTTGGAATTAGTGTATGAATGCGCTGTTGTTCAGATAATACATGACGAAGGTTGTAGTAAATGATTGCACGCAAATATTCAAAAATTAATTCAATTTTTTGATTGACACAAAATTTTCGACTTGCTGTAAATAACAAAAATAGCGTCCATATAATAAAACGTTCTGAGTAAGTAAAGCTCAAAAACGTTGAACTTTACGACGAATTTGTCACAGCATTAGAACCATGTAGCACTAGCGTGGCCAGTTTCGGATACATTAAAAGACAAAGTTCGTACCAATAAAAAAATTATATCTATATTTTTTAATTTACTAGTAATAACCAAAATGAATAACTAAATGGATTGCATAATTTATCAAGTATACCTTCAGTAAAATGTACTATTACGACACAGTTATTGTAACTTTTTCTATTATTTGTGGAAAAATTGCGATAGATTGCTTGACCTGTTCAATGAAAAGAGGAAAACGCTGTTAAAATAATATGGATCATGTATTTAAAATTAGTTAATTTAGTTAAATTTAGTAAAATGTACTATTACGACACAGTTATTGTAACTTTTTCTATTATTTGTGGAAAAATTGCGATAGATTGCTTGACCTGTTCAATGAAAAGAGGAAAACGCTGTTAAAATAAGATGGATCATGTATTTAAAATTAGTTAATTTAGTTAAATTTAGTAAAATGTACTATTACGACACAGTTATTGTAACTTTTTCTATTATTTGTGGAAAAATTGCGATAGATTGCTTGACCTGTTCAATGAAAAGAGGAAAACGCTGTTAAAATAAGATGGATCATGTATTTAAAATTAGTTAATTTAGTTAAATTTAGTAAAATGTACTATTACGACACAGTTATTGTAACTTTTTCTATTATTTGTGGAAAATTGCGATAGATTGCTTGACCTGTTCAATGAAAAGAGGAAAACGCTGTTAAAATAATATGGATCATGTATTTAAAATTAGTTAATTTAGTTAAATTTAGTAAAATGTACTATTACGACACAGTTATTGTAACTTTTTCTATTATTTGTGGAAAAATTGCGATAGATTGCTTGACCTGTTCAATGAAAAGAGGAAAACGCTGTTAAAATAATATGGATCATGTATTTAAAATTAGTTAATTTAGTTAAATTTAGTAAAATGTACTATTACGACACAGTTATTGTAACTTTTCTATTATTTGTGGAAAAATTGCGATAGATTGCTTGACCTGTTCAATGAAAAGAGGAAAACGCTGTTAAAATAAGATGGATCATGTATTTAAAATTAGTTAATTTAGTTAAATTTAGTAAAATGTACTATTACGACACAGTTATTGTAACTTTTTCTATTATTTGTGGAAAAATTGCGATAGATTGCTTGACCTGTTCAATGAAAAGAGGAAAACGCTGTTAAAATAATATGGATCATGTATTTAAAATTAGTTAATTTAGTTAAATTTAGTAAAATGTACTATTACGACACAGTTATTGTAACTTTTTCTAATTTGTGGAAAAATTGATAGATTGAAATGAAAAGAGGAAAACGCTGTTAAAATAATATGGATCATGTATTTAAAATTAGTTAATTTAGTTAAATTTAGTAAAATGTACTATTACGACACAGTTATTGTAACTTTTTCTATTATTTGTGGAAAAATTGCGATAGATTGCTTGACCTGTTCAATGAAAAGAGGAAAACGCTGTTAAAATAATATGAATCATGTATTTAAAATTAGTTAATTTAGTTAAATTTAGTAAAATGTACTATTACGACACAGTTATTGTAACTTTTTCTATTATTTGTGGAAAAATTGCGATAGATTGCTTGACCTGTTCAATGAAAAGAGGAAAACGCTGTTAAAATAATATGGATCATGTATTTAAAATTAGTTAATTTAGTTAAATTTAGTAAAATGTACTATTACGACACAGTTATTGTAACTTTTCTATTATTTGTGGAAAAATTGCGATAGATTGCTTGACCTGTTCAATGAAAAGAGGAAAACGCTGTTAAAATAATATGAATCATGTATTTAAAATTAGTTAATTTAGTTAAATTTAGTAAAATGTACTATTACGACACAGTTATTGTAACTTTTTCTATTATTTGTGGAAAAATTGCGATAGATTGCTTGACCTGTTCAATGAAAAGAGGAAAACGCTGTTAAAATAATATGGATCATGTATTTAAAATTAGTTAATTTAGTTAAATTTAGTAAAATGTACTATTACGACACAGTTATTGTAACTTTTTCTATTATTTGTGGAAAAATTGCGATAGATTGCTTGACCTGTTCAATGAAAAGAGGAAAACGCTGTTAAAATAATATGGATCATGTATTTAAAATTTTTTTTGTCATACATTTACAATAAGAGGAAATAGTAAAATAGGTGAAATTGAGTATATAATATTGAGTAGGCTGATGTTGGGGTCCAAAGACAAAGCGCACAATTAGCGTGTACTTGTGGTTTCAAGCACAGGTTGGAAACTATTTGCGGTGTGCTTTGAATCCCGTAGAATTGTTTTGCGCAATTATGAGGCTCAACAATAAATGTGTCCTTTTTTTCTGATGGGCGTTCTCTTGTACGACACGCAAATACAGACAGTTACCTTGGAAATCTTCACAGAAGATATTGCGGTATTTACGTATTACACGCTTGCCAGCTATTAATCATTGTCATTACAACATGACAATGGAGAATGTCAATCAAGTTTTGTTTCGGGCAGTAAAAGTTTACGAGACTATGTACGTTGTAGAAAACGTTCGTTTCAGAAAATGATTCAAATGAAAAAATGTTCGAATTTTCGAATGTTAATGAGAAAGATCAATCATTGATATTAATACCCGTTGAAGTTATTACGAACAATCACTCACTGGTATGTGGTTAATACACAACTATTGTTATTATTTCATCTTCCAGAGGTGGGGAATCGAAAGTTCAGGAATAAAAATCCAACTGCCTACTTTTTTCCAAAAATAATTTTTATTTTTTCAAAACTCTGAGAATTAATGTTAAAATTAAGTTTTTTTCCCCCTTATCTTACTTTGTCGGATCTATAGCGACACTTTAGACCAAGTCCATGAATCCATGCGGTCTCATGGAAGGAGGCAGCTTCTGTTGCGATGAAGCAGCCGTAAGTGGGATAAATAATTTTTTTTTTGTCGTCAAAGATGAAGGATAGGGCTTTCCGGGAGGAATTTTAGAGGTAACTACCCTTTATTTATGTATCGCTGGGAAGAAAAACCGGAAAAACTTCCACCAGGTATCTGACTAACGAGGCAAGATGTAGAACATAACAAACGCCATCGAGTATCCTTGTTTTATGAAACAGTGTCTACAACAAAGCCACCAGCGGATTGTCAAAGCCTCAGCTCTAACACTCACCAGCGGCGCATGTTGCCCCTGAGCCTCGAGTCGGGCATTAAAATTAGAAGTCAAGACGGCAATTCATTTATATTCTTTCAATAATACAACCTTTAGCAAAGTCAGTTATTACCAAATTGATTTTTGTAATTAAAATATTTGGCGTTTAATCTCAGATAGCAATACAAATATAAATGTATTTACTAAAATGTGTAACGGTAATTTAAAATGTCGTATTCAAAATCCATTTCAGATAGAAAAAAATAAATGCAGAAAGTTTAATTAAACATTGTTTATCTGTTTCAGCTAATATTTATTTTGAAAATATTTACTTTAAATAATATTAAAATTTCTATCATTTATTCTAAAATATTTTTATTTATTTTGACCGCCATCATACTCAAGGATGGTCTCGCCACACTACCTCTCTGTATTCATGCACACCTAACTCTGCCTGCGGCCTGATGGCCAATTGACATTTGATATTTAGGCTCTCTGGCATTTGGAACACAGGCTTCATGTCCGAATCTTGGCGTTGGTATGGAGGTTTGTTAGTGGTTCGGAATCCACGTTAAACTGTAGGTCCCGGCCTGATTAGCCTAAAGCGTTCACAAAATGACGGTTGAGCGACAAACCAAACCATAACTGTGCCTAAACTTGGGGATACCCCGTAGCGCTTTACAGGTGGCGTTGTTTGCACAAACACAAACTATCGGAGTGATATGTGGTTAAATTTTTGTGAATAAAAAATTTTATTAAAGGAATTAATTTCTGCTATTAATAAAATTTGGCTCTCTCGAAATCTGCCAGCAGGCAGACGGCCTTGGCTCACCATGGGGTTGTTGCGCCACAGAAGAAAAAGAAGAAAAATTTGGAATTTTTTTTTATAAATAAAAAAAAGATCATAATTATTTAATATTGGAATGTTATCTACTTTTAAAAAAAATATATTTATGTTTAAAAACGTTTTTGCATAAAACAATTCAAGGTAGGTTCTTAATATGTTTCTTTTGATTTGAATAAATTTTTAACACTAAATGCTAAAGTAACAAACGTATTTTTAAAGTACAAACGTCTGTCTTCATATTGAAAGAAGCAAGGCCTCTATGGATACAAGGTCACACTCATAAAAAAAAACATTGAGGCCCGGTAGAGAGCGATGAGTGATTAATCTCACAGGCCCCTCTTCTGCCCCGTCTGTGGAATGTATGCGGATGAGTGGATACTAAGTCAAAAATATTTTTAAAAAAATATTGAAATGGCTCGATTCTCTTTAGCCGGGGGACGTTTCAATCTTTATTTTGAAAAAGAAATACACTTGGTGGAAGTTGTACGGGAGTAATTCTTTCGATTGGCACTACATGATAGTAATAGCCTTTTTGAATTCCTTCTATTAGCTCACACTCTCCCTATATATATCTTGTTCAAATTTTCAATCGTTCATAAAGCACTTTTTGTTCATCCACTCAAGTTCAAATACATTTCTTTTGAACTTGTAATGGATGACACTGGATGTTAATACAATCTTTTCAAATATTAATTCATTAATTAAATTTAATTAATTAGTTTTAGTTCTTTTTAGATTTAAGTTGCATATATCTACCAATAGATGGCGCCAAATAAATTTTAAAAAAATGAACGAAAATTATTTATAAAGAACTTTATGCAATATTGAGGGAAAAAAAGTAGGAATTGACTTTAAAAAATTTTTTTTTTTATTACTTGTTATAATAAAGTTTTCAATGGATTAACAAAATTTATGGGGCCAGATGTAAAAGTTTCAATTCTACATAAAAAATTTCTAATTAAAAATATCACGTTCAAAGACATTTTTATAACATTTTAATAACATATGTATAAGCGCCTCACTTATATTGCATGAGATATGCTGCATGGTGGTTGTTTTATAGATCACTTTTTCTGTGTTACTGCACGCAATTTTGATGCAGTTACCTCTAAAAGCCCTTCAAACAATACACTTCTTCCATCGTCCATCTGTGGACTGTTTGTGTTAAACATAAATTCGACGTGTGGCCATCGATATACAAAAAATTGAAAGAAGTCACGAATTTATTCAGCTGCATTAAAAAAATCATATAGAATTGTATCTCAGTTTAAAGAAATTAATTCCTCAATTTTCAGTTTTAAAAAATTCACATTTCCAAATCTGATTTTTTTTTCGAAATAGAATAAATATTTATTAATTCTTTCGCAAAGCACAATTGTTTAAGATAAAATAATTATCTATTCCAAAAATGTGTAGAAAAATACTTAACGAAGAGGATTTAAAGGATAGAGGAGAATCTCTCGATGTTTTATTATATATTTTTCATTTATATCCAGAATTTTAAATTTTTGTGAGCTATTTTAGATATTTCTTTCGATATTTAGATATTTCTTTTGCTTCGAGGGGACAAAATTTTTTTTATTGTTTTTATTTATTCTGTTACTTCCGTAAAATCGCATTTTAAAATGGTTAATATGAATACAATTAATTAAAATCGGAAAAGAACAGTTTAAACTTGATACCATTTTCTCGCGTTTTCTGTTAAAGCTGTAAAATTCTCCATCTTTTGTTGGAATTATGCTCTCTAAATGCTCTTTTCTTTCTGCTCCTCTGCAAATATTCATCTGGTTTAGCTTCTTACTTTTACTGTAAATTATATTTCACGAACACACTTGTTTGCTCGGGACTGGATTCTAACTTACAACAGGATGGTGATATGTGTACTCTTTACTGCAGGGCCAGAGAAATCATGTCCTTATCTCAAGGACTTTTATTAGGGCGATTCTAACTTTCTAAATTTGTATCCTTAGAACATTAAACTATTTTTAAGACATTTTGGTCGTTTTTGTTAAGAATGTCTGTTTTTTTCCCTTTGTAATTTTAATAAACAAAGAAATATATAAATAAATGTTTATATGTTTCTTTGTTTCTACGGTAAGTGTATGGATTTAGTTCCAGTAAAGCCATAGGTAACAACATATTTCACAAATATAAGCAAATACACTGCATCCTTAATGACTGTATAACTAGGCATTATATAGTCCAAATGTCTCTTTTCGGCTTTCTAGCTTCATGAATATTACTTTTTCCGTATTAATGACATTTGGAAAGGGGAAGGAGTTCACCCCTTCTTCTCCAATGGAAGGACTTTTCAGCCCAAAGATTTAGAGTGTCCATCCCCGTCATTGAGTGCCCATTGAGTGCTTTCCATTCATCAATGCTTATCCGTTTTCGAATCTACCCCCTCTACGAAAGGAAAAACTACCGCATTATCAACCATGCATGTATTTACGTAACTAATATGGTTAATATATATATTTAAATTAAAAAAATATGTTAGCAAAAAAATAATAACTAAAATCATAATAATTCTTTAATTGAACGGAATAATTTGCTTAAATATATATCTGAAATTTTTTTAAAAGGTTAGCAACTTGTAAATTTGCCTTATTACAAAAAAAGACTGATGACAACGAAAAAATAAATAAACAAATAAAATAAATAAATAAAATAAATAAATGTGCTTGAATATGCTATGAATATGTATATGCTTGAATATAAAATAAATAAATAAATAAAAATAATATATCTATATATAATTTATTTATTTTTTCAAAGTTTCCATTGGCACACTTAAAGGTATAAAGTTATTACCCGTTTTTTGTATTAAAAAAAATTACATTCATTTTTATATTGAAATAGAAAAGTAAATGAAACAGTTATAAAATATTTTATTCCTAAACGTTCACGACGGCGAGATATCGGTTTTTGTTATGTTTTTTATAGTTAATTGTGTTATGAAATTTATTTATAGGAGCCCCCAAAAAACAGAAGAAAAACAAGCATAAAAAAACCCTCGTGTCCTTGAATATCTGAATTCTAGTGAATCTGATTTATTGGAATCAATTATTTATTATTAGCTCTGCTTAACTGTAAAAACCGCGAAGGTTATCAGCCGGAAACGGAGCCGCGCTAATCATGCTGAACTTTCTCCATGTCGCCGCAGTGCGTTTTTTTCCTCATTTGCATGTATCGATGGTTCATCAATCAAATAATATGTAATAATGACTCCTTTCAATGAAAGAACGTTTGTGTTGATAAAAGAATCATTGTGTGGTCAGAGATAATAACGACACTTCATATATTATGCATTGATTATTTTAGTAAATGCCACGTGATGTGAGTATTTTTTTTGAGAAGCAAATTGGAAATATTATAAATGACCTTGTAGGGTACATTTTTCGGTTTGTTGGATTAATAAAATATCTAATAATTTTCAGTTCCTTTTTTTTTTTTTGATCGGGGTGGTCAACCTAAATGATCGCGCGGGCCACTTTGGAAATGCATCCTAATTCCGCGGGCCGTCTATAAAATGGTATATCCCTATATATTAGATTTAAACCAACTATAGTCATTTTTTTGGAATGAAAAATTGAAACATAATGAGTTATTATTATTGTGTTCACCATTATTCTTACATGTAAATATAGATAATATAACAATAATGATACTAAACGCACATTGTAAACAAATATATAACACTAAAAATGAAATATAAAAATATATATAAATATAAATGAAATAAAAAAATTAAATCATTAAAAAATATTTATTTTACTAGTGGATATCTGTTTGCGTAAGAATATTATTTTAAAATTAAAGTTAATTTTTTCTCATAATTTCGAGAGTTAATTTTTGAATAGATGGATGCACACATAATGTATTTTTTAATACGAGTACATTGGTTTTCACTCCTTTGGCCATTATAAAATAAATATATTTTGTGAAAGCGTAATAAATCTCACGTGCCGGAAAAATGTTCTACGGGGGGCCGTGGATTGGCCTCCCCTGTTCTAGTTATTAATAAAGTAAAAAGAATATCTATGTTATGTTCTGAAAAACAATGCATAATTAAAAAAACTTTTTGTTTCTTATCCTACTTGGTAGACAGCAACCAAGTCCAAGAACCCGTGTGGTCTCGTGGAAGGAAGGGGGAAGCTTCTGTTGTGATGGAGCACCCATAGGTAGAAGGCTGACTTGACTCCGTGACGCTGAAGAAGGAAGGTCTTTTATGGGTAACTATAGAGCATTTGAGTAGAGTATGTGGAGAAAACCCGGAAAACTCCCCTATGTAGTACCACTCACGAGGCAAGATGATGAACATCCCAAATGCCATTGCGTCTCCTCGTTTTTTGAAACAGTGTCTACAGCAAAGCCGCCAACGGATTGAATCTCGCGTGTTGCCACTGAGCCACGAGTCGGGCAAAAGTAATAATAATAATAATGTGCTAATAATAATAATAATAATCGCTTACTGGGAAGGGTTCGAATCCTTTAGAAGCCCTCTCGGGTCTGGGAAGAATAAAACTGAAATTGAAATTGCACTAAAAGATACAAGAAAATATTCTAAAAGATGGATAGAGTGCAGAATGCTCTCACTCCTCTCCCCCAATATCCACCCTGATTAATTCTGAATTTGCTAAGTTCTCGCCATTATAATGGCAAATGAACTCAGATCAAAGTGCGCGGTATTCGAAAATAAGAATTTTTTTTAAAAAGATATAATGTATAATAAAGGGGTAATATATTAAGATATATTATATACTAAAATAATTGATTTAGTAAAAAGTATTTAATCGTCTGATAAAAATAATTTCTATGTAAACATGATGAGTAACTAATTCTTATTTGATGATAATGCCAGTTATTAATAAAAACTGAACTATTAACAATTTTAAAGGAATCAATCCCAGTTTGCCGTAGAATTGTTATTCAAAAAAAGATCTTACACTAAAAACACACACACAAACAAAAAATAATTTGGAATTAATCATGCGACTAACAAACCTGGAAAAATTTACTTAAACTGATTTTCACGTTTATAGATAAAATGAATTTAATATTAATTAAGACAAAGGGTGCTAATACAAAATATTATAATTTAGACTCTGAAAATATTTGGAATTGTGTATAAAAATTTTTAAAATATTAACTGATCAAAAAAAAAAAACTTATTTCCTTTAAATAACATTTGGACATTTAATACAGAAACATTTGTTTGCTGAAAGCACATGATGTTTGTTGAAGAAATATATTTAACAGAAGTTAACAGTTGATTAACCATACATTTAACCCTGATGGTTTGCACAGATATTTGAAAGATAAAGTTGTTTAATTTAATTTAAAATTCTGTTGCAAGTTCGTGTATTGTTTTATGTTTCTAAAGATATGTGCATACTTTATAAAGTAACATACATATAAAACCACGATACAGATACTGATTTATAGTTTAATAAGAATTTTGAAAAGGGAAATTAGGCATTAATAAAAAAATATTCTAATTTTTAAATTCTAGAGCTATAATTTCTTAAGCTACGGAGCGAAAAACTTTTCAAAAATATTATTTTAAATTAAATAAGCATCATAAAAACATAACATAATATAATTTTTTGACGAAATTTAAAACTTATATAAATATACCATACATTAATTGTCAATAATAAGAAAAAAATTAAGTATTTGTTAAAGAAAATGGTATTAGCAAATCAATTCTTATCTTTTAAAAAAATTGGACTGAATTATGAATACATATAAATTTAATGTTGCAAAAACACTTTTTGAAATTATAATAAATCTTATTATTTTTCTTTAAAATTAAGTATAGATAAAGTTAAATTATGTATCAAGATATAATTTTACTGTAATAAATTTGGAACACGTGCATTTAGTTGGACAACCTTGTCATTCTACAAGTAATCTTTAAGTATAAATTTTGATCCTAAGACATAATTATAGAAAAAAATAAGAATATAATAATCCTTTTTTTTATGGCACAAGAAAATAATAGCATAATGACACAAAATCTTTGATACAAAGAAACACTTTCGATAGCACAGAAAAAGACCAAAACAAAACTACATCAACAAGCTAGCATTACAGCACTTTCCATTAAGGTACCATGCTGGATTTCGTTTCCAGAAAAAAAACTTGTTCAATGAAAAAAAAAAAAAAAAAAAAATGGCCATTAATCCTTAAGCTGAAAGTAATAAAAACGTAAGCCGACACTACATAAGACCAAAATCGCTTACTTGAATAGTCGTCATGGTAATTTCATGTCAGCAAAAAACTGGACACCATTATCAATTTTGTGCTTGAAGAGTTGGGCCTGCACGAGTAATTTTGAATCTTACGAAACCTTTGTTTTCATGTTTTGCGTGAAATATTTTTCAAGCAAGCAAGTATACACCTCGGAGGCTTTGACCTACGAATGCGGTCACATGACCACCAGGTGAGGCGGAAATTTCAATTATATCACTACTACTTGTTAACCTATTTAAGAATTAGTAGCTTCCACGATAAGTAATTGTAGCAAAATTTTTTGTGAAACACCAGCATGCTTAATTTTTTTTTGTGTCCTTGTCAAAACGTGATGTGCAAGGTTTCTTCAGCGCCGGAATGCCTGTTTGGATAGACCATTACTCATTCCAGATGGACAAAAAAAAAATTGGATTTGCATTTCGAGTTGGCCAGACAAATAACATAACGTTAAATGATTCCGACTGAATGCGCTAACCTTTTGCTTTTTGATTTATGCATAAAAATACTTCAGCCTTGTTTTTATTTGAGCAGTGAAAATGAAACCCAGAAAAATAAACAGTTGTTCTTGTTTTTGTTTTTGAATAAAAACAGGTCGGATGTTTTATTGTTACAATTTAAAAGTTCTGATTTATAGTTTAATTCATGTAATTGTATCGGGAAATTTATTTACATAAATATGTTATATTTAAAACGTGTGCTGAATTATATACGTTTAACAGAGTAGATATATATATTTATTTAAAGTAGTGTGGTTTTGGGAGTTACAAGATAACAAAAATCATTTGACGTCATAGATGAAGAATTGTTGCTGGAATTCCCATTACAAATAATAGAAGTTTTTTTTTTATAAAATAATAAGAAAATAATTTAAAATGGGAAATCCCTTTGGATTCTTTATTCGTTATGTAATATTTTCCACCCAAATTTAAGTGATTAACAATAGAATAATACTTGAATCTGTTTTATATTTTACCATTTTGTTTGATTAAAAAGTTTGATACTACTTAAAAAAAAAAAAAAAAAAAAAAAAAAAACTACAAAAATTATTTCAAAAACTATTAATATTAACAATAAAAATAAATTAAAATTCAATAAATTAAACAAAATCCATAAATAAAAAAATCTTCTTAAATTCTATAAATAAAATTTTTTTGGTATTAAAGAAATTATTACGGATAAAATTCTATTTCTATTCTTAGACAATAATAATAAACAGATTATCTCGTTCATATGACTTTATTATGCAATGAGGAAAAAACAACCCTAATTGCAATTAACGTCGAAGTTGGTTCTAAATAACTTACTTCATATATTACCTTTTTTTATATTTTTTATGCGTAATTTTTTTATAGCAAGGCATATAAATAGAATTCACTACAAATTAAAAATTCACTTGGAAAACAAAATTAAATTTTTTAGAGAATAGTGATATATAAGGTTTATAAATATATTTTTACATAGCGAAATTACTTTCAATGATTTAAACTTTGTAAAAACGCTCATTGTGACCAATGATTTAAACTTTGTAAAAACGCTCATTGTGACAAAGCCACAGGGACGAAGAGGATGACCCAAGTTACGATGGATAAAAGCAGTTGAAAAAGATTTTGCTGTACTAAAGGTTAAGAATTGGAGGATCGTTGTCACCCAGAGAAATCCATGGAAATCTCTTCAAAGGAAAGCCTTGGACCACCCTGGGCTGTTGTGCTATTGATGACGATGAAATTACTTTCGATCACAAAAAGATCGATCACTTTCAATGAAAGAAATTATTTTTGTGATGTGGTAGTAACTTAGTAAGTATTTACTTACAAGTCGCCATGCGTCTATCATCTAAGAGTAATCGATCAAACACTGCTCTCTTAGCAGCAAATATTAGCTAAAAATTGTATTTCAAAAACAATGACATATAATAATAATAATAATAATAAAAACCGATCTTAAAAGAATAGAGCGTTATCGATTTAATATAAAATTACCTTCATTCGTTGAAACTTAATTAAAAATCATGAAATGCCAGTTCCACAGTATCCATCAAAACTATACCATTAATGATATAACACATCTAAAATTTAATTTTTAAATTTATAATACTTCATAGCAGTGAAATAGTGATAATATGCAGATTAGAATCATTGAAATGTCATGTGGTACTTTATTGGAAATAGAAAAGCAATGGATTGAATCTTCGAGTTTAGCCATGACTGATTATTCCGACGAGAATTACCATGAGATGTCATCATAGTTTCTGAATTTCTAAATGCCTTGTAGTCCCATCTCAATTGTAATAGGTTTAGCGGGAAGTTATTGTGAAACCTTTTATAGGAAAATGTCGAGGACAAGATCACCCAAATTAAGGTAATGTGAAATGATCTCCGAGGTCACCTGACATATCTCCACTCTACCTGAGATTACCTAAGAGATTAGGTAAGCATCTTGCCATCGCATGATGCTAACGATTTTTGAGACAGGATTATCCTCGTATGCAAATGAGTAGCATCTCAAATGCTACAAGGCCTTCAACAGGAAAGGTCTATCCTTAATGCTAATGCTGATAGTGATGAACAAACACTTCAAAAACATATCACTGTAATTGATGACATGTCATGAAACAAATACATTTTTTATGTGTTTCTTCTTTTTATAATGTTCTGTTATTATACATATTATTCATTAAAATGTTAGTTTTATTAATTAAATTTGTATCCATCTTAAAATATCATATATTTTCCTTTCTTTTGTGACGTAGTTATGACGGTGAGGGGTGGCCTTAGATCAGCATTCCAAATTTAGTAACATTCAAGATTAGTCGCTAGAATTGTGGTTAGTCTCAGTTGATAGAGCATGGCAACATTATAGTTTAATTTTCTTCATTCAGAAGTAATCTCATTGTATAAGGATATAGCTATACACTCTGCATAATACAAATTATACTTAAATTTCCAGTTTCAGGTTTTCTTAGTAGTTTTATCATATATTACTATCTAATATCTTACCATAACACAATTTCGTTATAGAACTAATCATTTTCCTAATAGTTAAACTAAATAAACTCTTAATTATATCATATATTATTTACAACAGAATATATCTCCTCTAGAATTTTTGAGATATGAATATCACAACTGTTTAAAATACAGTTTTTATTTAGAAGAAAAACTATACCGTTCGTCAGACATAATGTTTACAGGTGTAATCTGTACATAACTCATGTATATAATTACAATATATAATAGAAGGCATTGGAATAGCTAGTGATTGGATAATTTTGAATTTTAGTTGTAGTTTTTATCATAGGACATTTTTTAAACTATTTTTATTATTTTGTTAGAACTTCGTAATTATATATTGACATCTGAAGTAAAAAAGTCGCAAAATAAGTTAACAAAACATGATAATGTTAAATGAATTATTATATTAATGTTAAATGAAAATGACACAATGATAATATCAAATTATTATTAATATGACCTTACACTTAATTTAATTGAAAACAACAACTCTGCTATGTACAGCTTTATATTGAAAAAATTTTACATAAATCCACAGAAAGGCATAATAAATACTTAAAAATACAATATTAAAGGCTTTTTTTTATTTCTTAATAGTAAATCTACCGTCAATATTATTCTTTTTATTAAAATTATTTTAAAGACGATTTTGAATGCCATTTAAAACCGTTATATCATTTTATTACGGCATTTTATACGACTGTATAGGGCAGCACTTTTTTGTGTTATCAATTTTTTTTAACAAAGCAAAATATTTTTTAAAATAAAATCTAAAATATTTTCTAAAAATATTTTCAGCTTTAAATTAATACTTTTAGAATACATACAAAAAAGATTTTTAAAATTTTTTGTCAAATTGTTTGAAATTCATTAATGTGTCTTTAAATTGCACACAAAATACTGACATATTTGACCGTGAACCCATTGTGTTCACTGACTTTTGAGCTTTTTCATTCGTACTTCATTTTGAGCAAACGTCATTACAGTCCTGAAAGAAAAGTGATTATTTAATAACGGCTAATGCCGCGCTACATTGTTGTCTGGCACAGTGCCTAATACTTTTATCAACGTATTCCCAAGAGCGTTTATTAACTCAGTAAGGCTCATTTCAAAAATATGTCTCATGAATATTTCAATCAACTCTTGAATAGTTTAATATGCTACTGAGTTGTAACAGTTTTGAATATTTTGGAATATTCCCATGTTATGTAACATACATTTTAACATACCAGTAACGTACCATTTTATGTAACATTATTTACCCGTTTTATGCAACATACTAAATATAAATTATACTAGGATCAATATCAAAATGTTTGATGTATAAATAAATATATAAAACCAGCTAAATATTTATTACTTAGTTTTTAAAGGAATTTTTTTGTACTTCAAGCCAAATAATTGAGAGATGCAGTTTTAAACTTCAAATAATAAAATTTACAAAAACATGTTTTCGCTTGCTTTTGAAATTTTTATGGTGATAAAAGTAAGACATGAAAATTAATATTTCATTCATTTTAATTCTTAAGAAATTTCAAACAAAAGCTTATCACGTATTTAGAATGAAATCATTAACGATTTTTTAAATTAATAACTGAAAAGATGTAATCCGATGTTATTCAACTTCATTAAATATAAATTATTTTATATTGTTGAATTTTGTTAGAAGAAATATCAATGGAGATATTTATTTAAAAATATTTAAAGAGAAAGAAAAATCACATTGTTTATAAAACCTTCGTATTGTTATAAAATCGCATTTGCTTATAAAATATTCGTATTTTTATAAAATTACATTTATAAAACATTCATATTGTTATAAAATCACATTTGCTTATAAAACATTCATAATGCTATAAAATCACATGCTTATAACATTTTGTTATAAAATACATTTTATAAGACATTCATATTGTTATAAAATCACATTGTTTATAAAACAAAGATATTGTTATAAAATTACATTGTTTATAAAATAATTGTATTGTTATAAAATACCATTGTTTATAAAACAATACTATTGTTATAAAATATGAAAACACTGATGCAGCTATACAAGACATTAATATTGTTACAAAGCATTGCTTTTATTTAATTAAAAATACATAATCGTAAAAACACAATGAATCAAATAAGCAAAAAGTGGATATCTTAATATTAGAGTTACACATCATTAAATTATAAAAGTAAGGATTTTATTTGGTAAAGCATTTGAGATTTATGTTTCAAATCATGGAATATCTTAATTCCTATTTTGAAAACTTTTTAACAAACAAGAGTAGATTTTCCACTACTATAACTTTGAAGTTAAGAAACATTGCAAATTTTAAAAGCTTAAATATTTTTCATATATGTTTAAAAAATTATTTTACAATTTAAAAAAAAAGTTTGAAATAGAGGGTGCAATACAATTTTTTTATATCCCTTTTATCAATCAAATAAAACAAAACTCCATTTCAGATATGAATTATTTGAATCTAAATCCCAGTTTTCTTCATTTATATTTCCTATTAAATAATGTAATGAAAGTCACTCCTACAAAAAGTATGCTACACGAAGCACTCATTAGACCTGGTTTACCCATGGATCCGAGACTTTGACTTTCACTAAATCTTTGAGCGAAAGGCTTTTAGAAATGTGTTTGGAGCTGTGAAAGAGAATGGATCGTGGAGGTAACGACATGATTTTGAGTTACATAGGTTAATTAAAGGAGGCAGATATCATTAAATTCATCAAAATAGGAAGTATGGGGTTTGCGGACCCCATCTGTCGAATGGACCTCACATCCTTGACATTTAGGATATTCAACTATATACCTTTTGGAACTAGAATTAGTGGTATGACAAAGTTGAGATGGACCAAGTGACTGGAGATTTTAAAGTTTTAAGAGTTACTAACTGGAAGAGGAGATTAGAATGGCAGAAGGTTCTGGGAAAGTCCTTAGACCACAATGAATTGTCGAATCAATAGAAGAAGAATAAAGTTATTCCACCAGGAGTGGATAGCACATTAGGTAAGGTTACCGATTAAAAGAGCTCGTTTCGAAACCACACTGAAAGCCCATATCTAGGGATGGGCATGATAAATTTGTGTACAGGAAAGTTCCTCCTTGGGCTTGAGGAGGATTGGTTAGGTTTGGTTTTGTCGCTCTATGGTCCTTTTTGTGCACACTTTAAGAAGAGGAGGAGGTGGTGGAAAAAAAGTGAGGACTCTCTAGATCCAACCTTGAGAGTTTTCGTTTCAAATTATGAAGCTTAAATCTGGGTATAACGTATATGCTTTCTGAGGTTCCCCAAGGAAAACTTTGTAATTACCACATAACCGTGGTTCTATTGGTGAATAACCTGAGATCAAAGATGAAGCCAATAATAGATTTGAAAAGCTGAAACCAATTATAGATTTGAAAAGCTGAAGCCAATAATAAAATATAAAATTTGAAGCCAATAATAAATTTCCATAAACTAAGAAATTACCCAATTCCCCCTCCCCTTCCCCCCCCCCGTTTATCGATTTGTAAATCACAAAAATTAATTTAATTTGAAATAACAATAATATCTGATTGCCAATAATGATTCATTTTCGAAATGTATAAAAGTAGTCAATAAAATGAAACTTAATTTAGTGTATGCACAGCTTATGTATAGACAGCCATATATTGACAGTTACTGTTTAAAAGACTAGATATGTTAGATCAGCTGATCCAATAAATTAACCCACTGCTTTTTTTCCTTATTTTTCTGCAATGTTTTCTCAGCTGGGGAAAAAGAGTAAATTCGTGCGCATGACATCATAATTTAAGGAAAGGATTCATTCAATATTTTCATCTCTTCCATGTGTGCGAGTGCCTCATATTCCCTGCGATCATTAATCAACACGACCCTCTTCCTCATTCCTCATATATTTTTTTTCCTTTTATATAAGTTTTTCACAAAATTCCCAACAATTTTTTTTTTGTCCATGAAGGAAGTCTTTTCACTTAACCAGCTTACATAAAAATACAAACAGGTATTATCTAGAGTTTCCTGATTTCAGCAATTTGTGTAAATTCAAGTTACACTTGATTTTGGTGAGTTGTTGAGGAAAATAAAAGATTTTAAGTGATAACGAAAAAAAAGTTGTGCTACATAGTATTCATCTTCAATTCTATCATGTCTTACATAAGTGTTTAAGTATATTGTTATCACAATGAAATCCTATTGTGAAACACTGGTACAGTTATAAAATCTTGAATATTATAAAACGTTGATTCCAAACAATGACATCCTATTGTTGTGAAACACTGGTACTGTTATAAAATCGTGAATGTTATAAAACATTGATTCCAAACAATGAAATCCTATTGTTGTGAAACACTAGTACAGTTAAAAAATTGTGAATGTTATAAAACATTGATTCCAAAACATTAAAGCTGTTATTTTATAGAAAAAACAACTTAGTAAAGTTTTTTATTTATTTATTTAGCTTAAATAGTAGATAAAAATAAAGTGGATTCACACAAAAAATAATAAGAGCTTTTTAAGGATTATAATTTTTTAGTAGAAAGAAATATAATAAAATTATTTTTATAGCTTAATAATAATTTTCCTATCTTAAATATTGGATGCATATGTGTGCATTATAATACACAGATTGTATTTGTACAGACCTTTACTGTATTAAACTATATTTCAAGCCTAGCATTGCATTTTTTAGATTTAATAAATTGAATGTGTTTATATAAATAATAAAGCATATGAGAAATTTTAAGGTGACTTACCACCAAATTTATGGTAGCCGACTAATATCTGATTAACGGTTTTTTTCAATCTAACGTTTATGGTTGTAATAGGTGTTTTTATGTTTTTGATACTACCAAAATCATTTAACTATTAATTCCTTAAATATTACATAATGTTACAAATTAACTGTAATTATGCAAATTACTTTAATTTCCCTGCAATTATACAAATTATCTAATTCAATTCAATTAAATGTTTTACATAATTAAATTAAATTAGTTACTTTGCCTGTAATTATGCAAATTACCTTACTTTCCCTCCCGACTCGTGGCACGTGTGCCGCTGGTGAGTAATAGGGCCGAGGTTTAATCCGCAGTGGCTTTGTTGCAGACACTGTTTCAAAAAACGAGGAGACGCGATGGCGTTTGTGATGTTCAGCGTCTGGCCTCGCTAGTCAGATTACCTGGTGGAAGTTTTTCGGGGTTTTCTCCCATACGATTCGCAAATACGGGATATGTCCTCCCAGAAGCCACTGACCTCCTTCTTCAGCAACACGGAGTCAAGTCTTGAAGACTTCTACCTACGGATTCCATCACAATAGAAGCTGCCCCCTTTCCATCCATCCATGAGTAGATTGCTCATGGGATGTCCATATGTCCATCTCGCACTGCGGGATACTGAGGATAGACACAAGAACACTTTAATTTGCCGAATTTCCATTTCACTTCCCATCCTATTTTTGTTTAATAATTCATAAAGTTTTTGTTGTGTATAAAAATACCCTCAAACATAAATTTTTTTTATCAATTTAATTTCATAAAACCATTCCATACTTTTTGGATTGTTTCATAAAATTAATACACTGAATTTCAAAGCGATGAAGTCTAAAATATCGATGCATAAATGTTTTAATGTATAAAGAAACAATTTTAATTTTAAAATAATTTTAGTGAACCATTAGTTATCATGCATTTATGTTTTTCATATTAAATAGTGCATATTATCTTTGACGTATTTTTATATTATTTTACTTTGTTTTATACGTATTTTTTTTAAAAAAACATTGAGCATTAAATGATTTATTATACATAATTTAATTATTCCTGTTTCCTTTCAATAAAACATATTGCCACAAAAAAATAAATTCCCCTCTAATGTTAAGTGTTAATGTGACTAATTATTGTTAATTTCAATTTAGTTTTGTATTATTGTCAATTGAGCTGACACGAACAAAAATAATAACCACTAGAAGCATGTTTCAGTAACGTAAAGGATTGTGCAAGGTGGTAATAAATAATGAATGCGCCTTAGTTATTTATGACTCTCGCGTACTGAAGATGAATGTGCGGCTACATTTTACTCTGATGTTTTTGTCGCAAGTAGACTATTTGAATGATTAAAATACTTCCGCATAAAGACATTTTGGTCAAGGTTACGATTCAACGTAGGATTTGCGAATAAATTTAGAAATTAGTTACAGTATCTTTTTTCTTCGCTTAATAATATAACTATTGTACTTTTTATGCAAAGAAAATTGATATTTTGATATCTGAACATTTTTTTTCTTGTATCTATATAGAAATATTGAGACGCATTTTATATTTGTATCAATATGTAATTTTAAATGTATTTTTTTTAAATAGTAAGGAGAAAAACTAAGGATTTAATACAAAAAAAAAAAAAAAAAAATGCAAGTTATATTTGAACGAAACAACTTGCACAGTTAGTGGAATTCTTAAGAACGGTAGTAATTTTGAAACTCTGAGATAAAACTATATCTCACAAATCGATGAATATGAACGCTTATTCAATTCCTTCTATTATCTCACACTCTCCCTCTATATATCTTGTTCAAATTTTCAATCGTTCATAAAATACTTTTTATTCATCCACTCCAGTTCAAATACATTTTTTGGAACTTGTAGCGGATGATACTGGATGTTAATACAGTTTTTTCAAATATTAGAGAGTTTTTGCATACCGTATTTTGGACGTCCGTTAGCATTTTCTCCCTAGCGCGCATGCTCATAGGAAACCTTATTACAGATATGCATGTGCAATTTCCTATGAGCATGCGCGCTAGGGAGAAAAAGCTAACGGACGTCCAAAATACGGTATGCAAAAACTCTCTATTAATTCAGTAATTAAATTTAATTAATTAATTTTAGTTTTTTTTAGATTTAAGTTGATCTACCAATAGATGGCGCCAGATAAACTTAAAAAAATGAAAGAAAATTATTTATAAAGGACTTTCTGCAATATAGTGGGAAAAAAATAGGAATTGACTTTCAAATTTTTTTTTTGTATTACTTGTTTAGCAACTTTTAACTAATGTTAAATTAACTAAAATTAACTCCCTGGCACTACGGTGCATAGTGGGCCAAGATTGTCTGCCTACTGGCAGACTTCCGCACAAGAGACGTTTTGCTTTTTAAGGGGTGGGTTGACAGCCATACGTCCAACGCTCAACAGTTATATCAGACCGGCATCTATGGTTTAAAGTGGATTCAGAATCCCTATAAATATCCAAATATCTGTGTCACGGCCGATACTCGAACCCGTAACCTGTGTGAGCATGCAGAACAGCCTGAGTGTGAATGAAATTGATGTTAAATGTCTTTTTTATATTTTTATATATATTTCGTTAAGAAAAAGTAATTATTTATCTTCTTATTTCTATTCAAACCAATTATATTACAATACTTTCAAGTGACATTGATTATTACCATTTAAGATTTAAAAGTCAAACGAAGAGATATTTATTTATTGCTCAAAAATTTTCCACTTATGTATTAGTATATGTTTTTTCAACTTTTCCGCGTTAGCTGGAAGAAAACAAATATGAAATTAAACATCATCATCAGTGGTGCAACATCCCCATGGTGGGCCAAGCCTTTTTCTTTTTACGGATAGGGTTGTCAGCGCTAATCCCAACACTCTACAGCCATATTAGACCGGGACCTACGGTTTAAAGTGAATTCCGAACCACTACAAACATCCATGGTACCGCCGGGACTCGAACCCGAAATTTATGGCACCGAGTGCCATAGCGCTAGTCACTCGGCCATCAGGTCCTGTAAAATTAAATAAGTCGCTGGAAATAAGTCACTGGAATTTTACGTAATTTCCAGCTAATTTCTCATATTTAGAACCCACAGTTGAATCTGAAGATAATTATTGATTAACCTGAAATATAACAATAAATTTCTGAAGATATTCCATAATTTTTC
This sequence comes from Caerostris darwini, assembly GCA_021605075.1. Classification (NCBI taxonomy): domain Eukaryota; kingdom Metazoa; phylum Arthropoda; class Arachnida; order Araneae; family Araneidae; genus Caerostris; species Caerostris darwini. Next base: position 842,847 of record BPLQ01008434.1, on the reverse strand, counting down.
CCTATTAGAGGAAAAAGAACATGGAAAAAAGAAGTTTTTACGCTTTACCCTATTTTATATCGATTAATAGAATCATAATCATTTGTATCATCATAAATAATTCCATTTAGTGCGAATAATTTATTCCTTAGCTTAATATGATCGACTGGTTATGAAAAATTACATGCGAAGGTTTTTTTTCTCCTTTCAGATATTAACCAGAGCGCTCCTAATATTTGAGGAGAGAATTGTTAAAGGTTATTAATTAATATTTGATTAAGAGAAAGGAAAAAAAAAGAAACTACTTGTTCATCACGCACACACAGAAGGAGCACAGAGAGCATATACATTATCGGGATGTTATATGGGGCGAAGAGTTTATGAGGGTACCAAGGTTGTTGAAGAACAGATGCGGTTGTCAAGTCCCGGATGATTTAGAGCTGAGGCGAAAATAGGGGAAGACGCCTGCAGTCTGCTGCAATTTCTTGTTTTTAAGATAATAAGTAAAAGAAAATAATAAAGAAATTCTACGTTTGAAACTTACTACTGTGTCCAAAAAGTAAGACCAATTTTCAATTTAAAATTCCCGGGGCATATGGAATTTTAATTTTTTTTTCTTTTTCAGGTTGCTGGCACTGTCCTTGACATATGTGTGAAATTTGACGTTAAAATATTCATTACTGTTTGAGTTACGCTTGGTTTTGTGAGACGCTAAAACTGATTCAGGCGATTTTTGAAATGTCTGAATTCATTGAGCAAAGAACTTGCATTACATTTTGTTTGCGGAATGAATATTCGTGTGCAGAAACGTATAGAAGGTTGCAGAAGGCATTCTGTGAGCATTCCTATATCGGAAAGAAATGTTTAGATGTGGTATAAACGTCTAAAGAAGACAGAGAACGCATTGAAGACGAAGAGCCCTCTAGTCGACCATCAACTTCAACTGACGAAGCTCACGTCCAAAAAATTAAAGATTTGGTGCTTGTAAACCGCCGATTTACAATTAGAGACCGTGCTGATGATGTTGGAATTTCAAAATTATCGGTCAATTCCATTTTGGACCTCAAACGCATTGTGTCCGGAAGGGATTACTTTGAAGGGGATGAAATAAATTTGGAAGAATATATAGAGTTTTTTTTTTTTTAAATAATTGGTCTTACTTTTTGGGCACAGTAGTATGCTAGATAAGTTTTTCCGAAATATCCAATCAACTATCTACTACATGTTTTTTTGATATTAATAAAAGAATTCTGATAGTAAAATTGGAAATCTATTGAATATTTGTACTGTCAATGTTTACAATTGCAAAATTATATATAAAGACTGATATCTTTTTTATGTCTTAAAACATTAACCTTATTTATCATACAATAACAACTTACTGCATCTTTGCAGATACTCACTCTAAGATAATTTCAGGCAAATATTGCTTACCGTATAATTTATAAACATGCATATGACAAAACCAACTGATTTAATTCAGTCAGTTACTGATTAATTCTTGAGCTTTTTCACGAAGGTAATACAATCACTTAAACTGCTTCTGTTCTGTGTAAAATAAGATGGCGTACTAAGTTCAATCATTAAAAATTCCTACCTAATAATTTTAAGCTGTACTGGTGTGGATACGGGTTTGTATGCAATCGTATACGAAAATACGTTTCGTATATGGGTTCGTATACGTATAAGTTAGGTTGTAAGTTTACGTTTGGACACCAGATTATAGTGTTCAGCTTGAGAAACCAGATTGTAACTCTTGGTGTGGTTGGATTGAGATATTTGAGACACAGGTTGGAGAACTCACAACTTTATTTGCACACGCACAAACATCACACACAAACAATTAGAGGCATGAAATATTTAACACATTTAAGGATAGATAATTATAAATTGGTGGAAGGACTCTATTTCTAAGAGGAAAACCCAAAACGCGCAGGGTGCGTGATATATACTTCCTCTTCTGGTTAGGGTCTGTAGGCCAGCTAATGCTTCGGGGTGCGCTAAATATATTTCCTCTCAAGATGCGAGACTATAAACTAAACTAAACGTTTCTCAGCGGGAGCGAAGGGTGCGCTGTACTTTCTCTCGGGTGAGTGTTTCGAGGGCGACTGATCATTTCCCCTGAACGCCACAGCGAACTCTCCTGCCAATGTGTGGGAGGAAACATGGTAATAAGGTTAACAAAGTAATTGTGTATGATCTGGTGAGTGACAAAAAGTAGAAGTCACGTAACATAATACTTTATTGCTAAGATTGTGTATTATATGTTAAAAATTTTAAAACAGATTTTTACATAAAAATATTAATACGACAGTAAGATATATAAAAAATATAAATCATTATTATTTTTTTATATTCTTATCTTTCATTCTATCATATACGGAATACATATATAATGTATGCATGTGACAGGTATGTCACGTATGTGACTTGCCTTGCAGGCAGCTGCGCACCCAGAGGGTTGGCTGACAGCCCCCCCCAAAAAACAGTTAAATGTGTGTACGTGTTCAAACTTATGAAAATTAGGCACAATTATTTTTTGTTAGATATTTAGTATTTCAATACATCAGTGTTTTTTTTTATGAGTGCAAATTTTATTTTTGCGCCTGAAATTATTATTTGATCCGGCGTTTTTCTTGGTTTAGTTTTATTAAATATTCATCGAAATATTGAAGATGACATAAATGATGTAATCGATGAAATAGCAAAACAGAAAGAAAAAAAAAAGATCGAATTTTAATTTATAATTTGCTTACGTAATTTTATTGTAGATATTAAGTTTTTATTTTTTGTGCAGTACTGATTAGTATCAATGTTCTTTTTTTATGCATTTTGACAAAAATTAGCGCAATGTAAAAAATATCAAAAATAATTAATACATAAAATTTCCACTTCAGATACCTTTTCTATTACTTATAGTTTAAAATGACGCATTCATAAACAATTATGCTTTATTTTGTTTGTTTTGCCTCAGATAAAATCCTGGCATTTGTATGAATATGACATGTTTATCATTCATGTATATGATATGTTTGTCATACATGTATATAACACGTATGGATGATGTGACATGTTTGTCATGCATGTATGTGACACGTATAAATGTGACATGTTTGCCATACATGTGATATCAAGGGTTTTAATCGCCCTGCCCGAAGGCACACGAGACTCATGCATGTGATAAGTATGTTATGTAGTGTGGATATAGTTTGATGTATATATAAGTCCACGTAATCAATTTATTGCAAGATGCAATAGCAAAAGATGCAATATTGCAAGATGTGGAAAAACAATTATTTCATAATAATGAATATTATGATCAGGCAGTTTCCATTCTTTCATCTTTTTATATAAATTTATTATATATTAAATATTAATAATTAGTTTCATTTCATTAATATATGAAATTTACATTTCAGATACATTTTCTGTTACTTATAGTTTAGAATGACCTATTGAGTTTTCCTAAACAATTGCGCTGTTTTTTTGTTTTTTTTTGTCTAAGATAAAATCCTGACATTTGTATGGATACAATATGTTCTAACATTCATGTATATCATGTTTATCATTCATTACGTGCATATCATTCATGTATGTGACACGTTTCTCATGCATGTGGTATGTATGTCATATAATATATATATATATATATATCGGTTTCGGGTTCGAATCCCGGCGGTGCCATGGATGTTTGTAGTGGTTCGGAATCCACTTTAAGCCGTAGGTCCCGGTCTCCTATGACTGTAAGAGCGTCACGGAGCAAAAGTCAGGCTTCTACCTACGGGTGCTCCATCACAACAGAAGCTGCTTCCTTCCCCTTCAATCATGAGTCCATATGGGCTCGTGGGCTTGGCCAGCCAAGTGGGATAAGAAACAACAACAACAACAATATATATATAGTATGTCATATAAGTACACATCATCGTTTTATAATGCTATATTGCAAGATGTAGTAAAACAACTATTTCATAAAAATGAATAATTGTAAAAGGCAGTTTTCATTCTTTCATCTTTTTATATAAATGTGAATGAAACTAATTATAAATATTTAAAATGTAAATTTTAAATGTTTATAATTAGTTTCATTGCTTTTTTAAAGAGAGTTTCATCGATATCGATATTTTCAATACTAAAAATCTATAAAGTGGCAAAAGAAACATTGAACTTTTTTTGATTAGAAATTTATCACTGTTTTGAATAGCAGTTTTTTACAGATAACACATTCTTTTCTTTTTTTTTGCAATAAATTCTTTGTACTAAGAAATGCATTGATTAGTTGTATAAACTGATAAACTTATCGATTACAACAACAAATAACATGGGCTAAATCAATTTTATGGACTTTTTTAAAACTATTTGATATGACACAGAGTTGACCAGCTTTAGAAGAATTTATATATTATCTGAAAGTAAACTGAATTTAAAAAAAAATATTTATCTGCAAAAAGTGCAACGAAATCCAGAGAAAATATGCTCAACATAACATAAAATTTTACCATTTCTAAAAATAAAAAAGCTAATATAAACGATAATAAATTCTACAAACATAGAGCAAATAGAAAAATATATGATGGAGAAAACTTTAGAAAAAATAACTTATGAATCATTCATTAATACCATCATTTGGTATTTCATGTAAATAGATATAGTATTCGATAACATTAAAAAATCAATATTATTCCTAAACAACAAAGACATTGAATTAATTGGTTTTACTCTAAAATAAAATATCCCCATAAACTGGCAAGTGATTTTTCTTAATTTCAAAAATAGGTCTTTTAAGTAACCGTTTTTATCTAAGGTGTATCAAAAGATTTGATAATGGAAAAAAGTGCACAAGTATTTAATTTATTTCGTTTTGGCACACTCAATAAATAAAAATAAAAATAAATTTAGAATGTTAGAATTCACTTTAAACCTATATAATAGGAAATTTAATACAAATAAAAGTGGCAAAGGTACAAAAAAAGAACACAATTGTAAAAACGAAAACTTATTATTTTAATTTCAATAGAATTTGAAAGAAAATTGTTGTTAAATCATCTGAATTATTTATTGAATGATTGTCTCAAGAGACGTCGGGTCCTCTGTACTTTTTTCAAAACATTCGGCCACAGTTGCAGTCAATATTCATGATGTGCTTCGGGCTTATTTATTATTGATTTCGTGAAGGAAAGTTTAAAAAATGTTTAGTTTTTACAATCACAAAAAGTTTTTACGTGCAGAACTCTTAAGTAATTTTACTGAGCTGAGCATCGGTCAAACAGCTTCAAGTGATAGCAGTTCTTCAGTAATTCTGTAGAAATTTTTGTAATTCTTAAACGTGAATTTTCACAAATTTTCTAACTCTGAATCTCTGATAATATTGAGTTAACTTTATCGGACTTTTTATTGTTTTCGATACTATTTTCTTCTTTAAAACTTTTTATCACATACTGCATTGTAAAATGAGATAAATTTACTAATTTAGTGATATTCCGAACTGATTTACCACTACTAGGATGAAAAATAATCAAATTTCGAATGTTGTTTGTTGTTTTCATACGTTTACCAGCCCTTTTTAACATAACATAATAAGTAAAATATAACGAAGTAAGCAAGCAAAGATTAAAATCAAACGATTTTTTTAAATGCCACTAAAATGCAAAATCAAGTAATATAAAAAATTTTTTTAAATTCAATTCCTACTTTTTTTTTCACTTTATTGCAGAAAGTCCTTTATAAATAATTTTCATTCCTTTTTTGTAAGTTTATCTGGCGCCATCTATTGGTAGATATATGCAACTTACACCTAAAAAAAAAACTAAAATTAATTAATTTAATTTAATGAAATTAATATTTGAAAAAACTGTATTAACATGAAACTGTATTAACATTAACAGTGTCCTCCACTACAAGTTAAAATAAAATGTATTTGAACTTGAGTGGATGAATAAAAAGTATTTTATGAACGATTGAAAATTTGAACAAGATATATATAGGGAGAGTGTGCGCTAATAGAAGGAATTGAATTAAAAAAAGCTGTAGACTATAGTTTTATTTGCTAATTAATCTGAGAATGTTTCGGTTCATGATCATTTTTGTGATCTTTCAGCTTCTCCTTTCATTTTTATTTTTATAAAAAAGAGACTGAGTCAATGTTAAAAAATGTTCAATTTCGCTGAGAATCACATAAAGATAATATGAATAAACATTTGGTTTTATATTCGACACTTATTTCAGTCAACAGTTTTTTATCTACAAATTCTTAAAGTACACAAATACTTTTGTGAGCCCCTGTATAACTTATCACTAGAATTAGACATCTACCATTAAGATAGCGTTAACCGTTAGATATTTTAAATTAAAATAAGTTTTTCACTATTTTAATTAAAAATTTTTTTTTCAGAATTTTAGTTTCACGATGAATAGAATGATTTTCTTTTAAGTAATAGAATGTTTTTCACTCTGAATAGAATGTTTTTTAGCGCCGAATAATTATGTTTTTTTATTAAGGGTTTTTCTTTTTACATATTGCCATTTTAAGACAATACAATAATATTCCGCATTCTCGTTTTTCTTGTTTTCCTCATCAGAAGAGGAAATATATTTCGCGCATCCTGTATGTAGATAAGTATCAGATTTTCATTTTACAAGTGGAATCCTTCCATAAGTCTATAATTATCTAACAAATGTGTTAAATATTATGTCTCTAATTGCATGAGTGTGGTGTTTGTGCCGCTGTCAATAAAACTGTGAGTTCTCCAACTTGTGCCGCAAGTATCTCAATCCAACCCACCCTGTTACAATCGAGTTGCCCAACCTACGCACTAAATTATATGATTTTCGTTCATAAATATTTGTCTTAAATAACTCTCATTTATGTTTTTAAATTTCAAGTACATTCCTGAAGTTCTGAAAAGATAAAGATTGTAACAAAATATATAGGAGCGCAGAAACTGCCTCTATAAGATGCCCTGAAGTATTTTAAAGTTATTTCAAGAATTTTGTGGAAATTTGTCTTTCAGAGACGAGTTTCTGAATTTTGCTGTAGTTGCAATAAAAACGTTTCAAACCTTTATGCAACTTTATATAATATAATGATTTATTAGTGTCAATACATTAAAAAATATTATTAATTATGTGAAAAGAAAAAAAACATTCACTGATTTTGTTTATTGTAAGAAAAAAATATTATTTTCACTGAATAATTATTTTATATTTTTATGTTAACTATTTAATTTTCAAAACTATCTTAGTAAATCACATTATTAATATATTTGAATTCTGATTAATATTTCATTAAACATGCGAAACAGTTTTAAAATAATACGCTTAAAAGAATTTAAAATGAAAATTTTCAGAAATATATGTAAAAAAATGTTGTGTTATTGTTTCTCATCCCACTTGGTAGACATCTAGACCACGCATAAACCCATATGGACTCAAGGTTGAAGGGAAAGGGAACGGTTTCTGTTGAGATGGAGCACCCGCAGGTAGAAGCCTAACTTGGCTCCGTGACACTCTACAGTCATATAAGACCGCGACCTATGACTTAAAGTGAATTCCGAATAACTACAAATATCTATGGCCCCGCCAGGCACCTGTGGAACCATAGAGCCATTCAGGCCCATGTAAAAAATTAAATTCTCCAATTACTTTTTCTTAATTATTTTAGTACAACACTTGATTTATTCTAACTCAATTAAAATGACTATTCCCGATTAAAATATAATTTTTTTTAAATATAATTATACTGATTTTTGATTTGACTACATCTTAAATGATAATTTCTGTAAATTATTTTGATCGAAATTAATTGCATATCTTTTTGTACCTCTTTAATTCCACGAAGGCAAGAAGCTTACTTGACTCCGATAAAAGGCTTCTCATTCATGCTCCTTTATCTGCCAACTAATTATCCTACAATGTTCAGTTCTCCTCTTTTTAACATCCACCAACTTCCAAGATGCGTATCTTTTCAATCCTCATCGAAGGGCTTCTTAGATATTGTTAGGGGAAAAAAAAGAATAAAATCACACTGTTTTTGCTCGAATCAGCCATTTTATACTGTAGCGACGATTTGGGAAAAATGTGTCTTTCCTTTTTGTCCTTTAAACAAGTATTATAAAAACAAAAATTTTTTTAAAGTCAATTCCTACTTTTTATTCACTTTATTGCAGAAAAGTCCTTTATAAATAACTTTCATTCATTTTTTAAAGCTTATCTGGAGCCATCTATTGGTAGATATATGCAACTTAAAACTAAAAAAAACTAAAATTAATTAATTAAATTTAATTACTGGATTAATATTTGAAAAAACTGTATTAACATCCAGTGTCATCCACTACCAGTTCAAAAAAATGCATTTCTACTTGAGTGAATGAATAAAAAGTATTTTATGAACGATTGAAAATTCGAACAAGATATACATAGGGTGAGTGTGAGCTAATAGAAGGAATTGAAAAATCAACTTGATCTACTGTCAATAATAACATATTTTTTGTCATATTATTATTAATAATAATATACATTGTGTTGTCAGCATTAAAACTTGACTTGAAAAATTAGATTTTTGAGATTTATGCTCGCATAAGCTGCATTATCTTGATGTATCCAAATGTTATATATATATATTTATAACGATATATTATAATCACACAACGAAAACGCCCAAAAGTCGTTAGTTTATATGTCAGCAATATGATTATGTTGTATCAATAATTACATACATTGTTATTGTCATGGTAGCATAAATAGCTTTGTAGTATTATTAAATAAAAGTATAAAATCAATTAAAATCAGAAATGTGACGAAACACGTGTGCTTTTTGTAAAATTCGGGTTTTTTTTTTCAGCAAACGTTAAAGCACAAAAGTGACCAAACATTTAGTTACCTATCTTTAAAAGTGGTTTGGCTTGTCGCTCTGCGGCCATTTTGTTCACACTTTAGTCTAATTAGAACCGGACCTACAGGTTAACGTGGACACCGAACCCCTCCCAAACATCCCTACCATCGCCAGGATTCGAACCATGGCCGAGAGCATGTGATACCAAAGGCCAGAGCGCTAGCCAATTGGCCATCAGGCCGCCCTGTCTTTAAGAAGAGAAAATATGTCACGGTCCAGAAATAAAAGATTGTTGATTTAATGATAGCTCAGCAGTAACGGAGGAAGAAAAATTGTTGTTGTTGTTCTTATTATTTTTAAATGCCGTAATTTAACTTTAAGGTAATAATTACTATAATGACAGGTATATAGCAGATTCAGCGTTACTCGGCTTGCGCTATGGGGAGAGACAGCTGCATTGCAACTACACTTTGCCACTACGTTTTAAATACCTTAAGTAATATTCCCGTTCCTAAAAATTACGTGCGAAAACTACTGATTCCATAGACCACATAGATTTCATAAATCTCCTAAGTAGTAGATTCAGCGTTACTCAGCTTGCACTACAAGGCAGGGAAGCTGCTTTGCAACCACATCTTGCCATCACATTTCAAGCAAATTCTCTAAGTAGTATCTCAGTTCCTAAAAATTATGTGTGAAAACTACGGATTCCATTGACCCCATAGACTTCATATATATTTACTCATGCGTAGTCAGTTATGTAATTCAAGGAATTTAGGGTTTTTTTAACTGAAACAAGAACACCATTCAACAAAACTTCTGGGATTTTTTTTAATTACGAATTTTTTTCTTAACTTTGATTTGTGACAATGAATAATAACAAAAAAAAAAAACATAAAAATTGTTTTTAATATCCCATTAAAGTAAAGATTCACAAAGATGTTTAATTGTAAATTTTATTGACCTATAATTTTCTGTATCTAATTTTTTAATTTTCGTTGCTTACATGGACGAGGATATTGAATCATTTTTTTAAGATTCGCATAACCTGGAATATTATGAATTGCTCCATATCAAGTACCAAATTTTAAAACTGTTTGCTGTTTATTAAGTTAATTGTTGTTACATTTTTCTATTCTCTTCCTCTATGGATTTAACGTGCCTAAGCTTGGCATAAACTTGGAATCCAATTCGGTATTACTCATTGGATGTAGAATGTGCAACCTAAACTTATTCACCAGAATTCCTTGGGACAGAAATGTAAAAATAACGTGACAAATAATGCAATAAGCCACAATGACCAAAAAGTAAAAAACTTGTAACATTATAGTGTATGATGTATCTGTGAGAACTTTGCGCATTTTTTTTAAATAATTAAGTTTGTTAAGACCTTTTAATCATTGACATAAAAAATATCTTGAAAAAAAAAAGAAGTGCAGATTTGTACTTAGAAAAAATAAAAATAACAATTGAATAAAAGACAATTCGACAAGTTTATAAAAAGTAATTTACAACTTTATGCTCAGGCGCATTACCAACAATACTGTACCACAGATTGGACATGCCCGATATAAAAAATTTGCTGCAAGAAAAAATTTATAAGAGATTACCATAAAGTGCAAATGTAACTTGTAAATATAGTTAAGATTTCAAGTAGAAAGTTCAAATTGCTATGGAACTTTTACATACGTACAGTAAATAATTTATAATTTTTGCTAACTTATGGGATTTTCAAAGTACTTTATAAAGGTGATTGTCATGCAGTATGCTATACCAAGTAAGTATAAGTTTTCTAATAAATTTTCAGATATTTAAACATTCCAATTCCTTAAAATATTATGGGATTAAAAAAAAACTTTTTTATAAATCAAATTTTGCTGTGTTTGTTTCATTATGGAATGAGTGCTTATTTCATGATTTAAACAATTTTAAGACATGAAATATTTTATAGAAGCTAAACCATTTTAAAATTTACTAAGATTTTTTTGTTGAAAATAAATTCTTTGTACCATAAACAAAATGGTTATACAATACAGAAATACCTTGTAAAATTATAACTGTTTATAAAACATCAAAATTTTAAACAAGTGGTTTGCTTTACATCTGGCGCTCGGTGCCACAGGTGTCGTGTTCGAGTTTCGCTGTGCCATGAATATTTGCAGTGGTTCGGAATCTACATTAAACCATAGGTCCCGGTCTAATACGGCTGAAGAGCGGTGGGCTTAGGGCTGACAGCCCTACCCCGTAAAAATATCTTCTATTTTGGAATCTGCCAGTAGGCAGAAGACCATTGACCAACATGGAAAGTAGTACCGGGGAGTTAGTTAGGTTTGATTTAAGCCACAAGTGTGGATGGGCCATTTTTGCCTAATTTCAATGTTAACGAGTTGTGTCTAATTCAAATCTTTAGTAATAATAATTCAAGAATTCAAATCTTTAGTATATATATATATATATATGACTAACAAATGAAAACTGCGTTAATGTTGCAATTACTTTATACACTCAAGAGCCAAAACATTATGACCACCCCTACATTTTGCAATGAACTCGCCTGGATGACGTGGAAGGCACGTGATCAGGTGGAAGTGGTATTTAACTGATATTAAGTGGTGGTATTAATCCATGCCAAGGCGGGTTGAAGCTGTGTTGCGCGCCAAAGGTGGGCCAACTCGTTATTGACAGGTGGTCATAATATTTTGGCTCTTGAGTGTAGTTACCATTAAAATCGAGTTGCGCTTATAAAAAAACTAAATGCTTTACAAAAGGACTTTGTCGATGTCGCTACCTTCAACGTAAAGCAAACCACTGTTACCACTCAAATAGTGAGTTTATCGCTGCGTGCAGATCCAACTGTTATTACTCTTCATAGCTTATTTGCAAGTAGCGTTCTATCACTCATTTTGGGAACAACACGGCTTTTCTCCCACGCAAATATGTTTGTCGAAGGTCATGCATATTGTAAAAGTATTGTTCAAATGAAAAATTTTGAATTTCCAGTTTTAGAGTAGTTTCTTTATAAAGTTTTAATTTTCATCTTAGTATTTTAAATAGCATTTGGTTAAAATGACCGAAAGCAATATCAACGGGCATAAATCTCAATGCACCAAGTCAAGTCAAATGAAAAAATAGGTTAGCTTCATGTTGAAAGTAATAAAAATAATCTCTGTGATTTTCTCATAATTGCAGTTTTAGTTACATTTTGCAGAAAAATTGTAATTACAAGATGGTTTACTAATACTTTATGCTGAATACTAAATACTTTAATTAAAAGTTTAATTTAAAAAAAGTAAAATTTTGTGTTTTTTCTCAGCAGTGTATATTGAATAACACATATCCCCATTGAAGAAAGTTACAAAATAGTTTTGTTAAACAACATATATTTGCATTATTCATGACAGAATAACAATAAAAATATGAATCATTTGGATAACGGATTTCAGCTAACTATCCGTTAAGAATTTAAATCTACGCGTGAAACAATGAAATGACTTCATTAGAAAATCTCATTTACGAATACAATAAAAAGTTTTATTTTGTAATAAAAGCCCTTGCGATATATATCAATGAGACATAAAATTAATTGGAGCAATAAATTAATTCTAGTGATTTCGTACTGTTACGGCCTTAGAAACCTAAAAGTATTACGAAATATATATTTATAATCCTGTGACAAATATTCTTTGAAGAGGGCGGTTAATATTTAGAAGTTATTTCTCAACTTCTTTTGTATTACTGATGTCATGTAATTCTGAGCCTTTGAAAGGATATTACGAACTCTTTATTGGAAGAATGGAGCACTAATAGATTTCGACAATGTTTCACCATTCTGAATATCCATATTATTAACCTTCCATGGACAATCGACAAGAAAAAAATATGCTAATTAGATGTTTAAATATGATATATTACTTAGTACACTCAAACCTGTTTTTGTTCGGGGAATAAGGACCTCATCAAAGAAGTATAAGAAAAACCTTGAAACTTTATAAATAGCTGTACAATATATTATTTGCAGCACATTAAAAACATTTTTATGCGGTAAATAGGACGGCATAAAAAAAGTCCCATATAGAAAATATGCAAATCAAAATCTCCTACCTCGCATTAAATAACATTCGTGGTAATGGGATGATATAATATCAGGTAAACCAACAATAGTTTTTTTTAAAAACATTTGCGTATAAGCATCTGTTGTTTTCTCATTGGCTCAACAACTCCATTTTCAGTTATTTATTTTGTTACACTGTACTTCTCCATTGGCGCAACAACCCCCTGGTGGGCCAAAGTCTTCTGTCTACTAGCAGATTTCCAGAAATGACATTTTTTAAGGGGTACGGTTGTCAACCCTCAGCCAAACGGTCATATTAGACTGGAATCTAGGTTTAAAGTGGATTCCGAATCACTTCAAACATTCATGGAACTCGACGCCGGAACTCGAACGCGAAACCTATGGCACCGAGCTCCAGAGCGCTAGTCACCCGGTCATTTAAAATTTTATGCGGTAAGTGGAGACCGCATAAAAAAAGTCCGACATTGAAAATATATAAATCAAAACCTCACAATGTAACAGTTCCTAGCATCTAATAACATTCGTGGTAATGGGATATGATATAATATCAAGTGGGCAAAGTGTAGGATTTCTTCAAAGTTGCATGTTATTTTGACAGTCATCTGTTGTCTTTAGGAATTGCATTTTTAATTCATTTTTATTCATAATATGCATTTGATAAAATTTTTGAATATACCGCACATAAAAAGATCGGCATAGAAAGAGGTTTGATTTTACTTGAGAAGTTTAAATTCGTCTTAAGCAAGTTATGCTACGAGAAATGATATTTTGAATTAAATTTTCAGGCAATTAAATTTTCTGAATAGGGGACTGATGGCCGAATGGCTAGCGCTCTGGCGTTCGGTACCACAGGTATCGGGTTCAAATCCCGGCTTTTGCCCATGGGTGTTGTAGTTGTTCGGAATCAACTTTAAGCCGTAGGTCCCGGTCCTAATAGGATCGTAGAACGTTGCGGGGGTATTGTTACTCCGCGTCCGTGGCTTACCACCAAGTTACACGCGCCCCCCTGGGTAATGCAAAGTGAGTACGTCTGTGCAGCGCTTGCCTTAAGGCATCCAAGACCAAGCTGTCTAAGTGTTTGCCAGCTGCATTAGAAAAAAAAAATTTCTGAATGAATTTTTTTATAAAAGATTTTGAGCAATCTACATGCATTGTTGACATTTTTATGACAGTCGACACCACTTCATATGATAATGTAGTTCCCTGGAACAGTTTGAGAAGTACAGCAGCCCTTCATTGTATTATTGCACATATGGATAATTCACAGGCTTTCTTGAGAAAAAAGTCACAAAGTTATTGGTCAGTGCTTTTTCCTGTGTTTCCCAATGTGCGGAACTATTGTAGTGTCATAATAAGATAACAGATGCTGCTTTATCTCAATTTATCCAGCTGTTTAAAATGTTACAGATAACAGAATTTGTCAAAAGTCTCGTGTTTGAAAATAGTGACTTAAGCAGCGAAATATTTCGCTGACTGATTGTGATACAAGGCAGTGATCATCATGTCATCGCAATCACCATGTCTTCTCATTTGGGACAGAAGTGACTGAAAATACGCCACTAGCAGATTCAAAACTGGCCCTCCTGTATATTTGCTGGCTGCTGGTGAGTAATAATAAATTTGTACACAAATCTTAATATATAAAATAGTAATATAAAATAATGATCTATTATTTAATTTCAATTTATAAATATTTTTAATTATAGTAATATATATAATATTTTTTTGCATATTACTAGAGAGAAAAATATCTAACTTTAATCTAACCTAAGCAGTTAAATGAATATTGAAAATATTTATTCCAAACTTCACAAATTTAAAAAACATTCCAGCAGAATATAAATGAAATTATAAAATTGGATATGTATTGAATATCACTATGAATTTATGAACTCGAATAACTTTAAAAAGTAGGAATGAATGACGAAGGAATTAGTTGCAAATATTAGTACATATTTCAATGCTAAATGAGAGAGTTCGCAATTATCTAATTTATTAAATCATTCTATCATACGTAAATGTTGTGCAAAAAATTTCTAGATTGCAAAACCACATGATTTTTTTTTACTAAAATTAAAAAGAATTTTCAATAAATTACATTTAATAACAATTTCGAAATATATTGTTTCACTTTTCCACTTTCAGTTTAAAAAAATTATGAAAACAGCTGTTTCTAAAATATATTAATACAGAAAAAAAAAATTGTGTTGAAGCTAGACATGTAATTGAAGTAATTACGATTACTCTTATGTTCAAAATACTTATAGAACAGTCATTATGATTACGAAAGCATTTATTAATATTTTATAATTATTATGATTGAATTTAATGACACAGATGTAGCAATTTAATGATACAAAAATGAAAGCAACAAGACGTAATCACTTAATTATCTACGAGATCTTTGTAACACATAATATATCTTCCTCGTGTCAGACATAAGATAACAGTAGGGTGAAAAAAATAGGAAACAAATTGTGACATCAAAAGGAATCTGAACGATAATACGAACTACTAACTTCACTGAAATGTTTGCCAAGTTAATGCTGATTAATAAGTGCCTAATGAAACTTGAAAGAAGATTAATTTTGTTTTCACTTTTGTGCCAAACATTTAATCGGTTTTTTTTTCTTAACTAGGGCTTTTTAAATCTTTATTATTGAATAATATAACAACCAGGATGTCAATTTTACAATTGCTTAATTTTTAAGACGTTAGACATTGACATCTTTAAGACATAAGACATTTTTAAGAAATAAGACCTAAGATAACAGTAGGAGAAAACAAGTAATATAAAAAAAAATTTTAAAGTCAATTCTTACTTTTTTCCCCCACTCTATTGCAGAAAGTCCTTTATAAATAATTTTCATTCATTTTTTTTAAGTTAGAAAAAAGTCTCTCTCTCTCACATACACACTTTCCATCTCTCTCACTAATTTATTTACATGTTTCATTTTCCATTTTGTTCCCTCCTTGACTCACACTAGAACCCGGAATGAAAAAAGAAATTTTTTTTCCTGCGATCTACACGCTTCGCCACTGACGGTATTTATACCTAACTTTATATCCTACTAAATATCTTATATAGAAGAAATTTTTTCTCCCATATAAAACTAAAATTAATTAATTAAATTTAATGAATGAATTAATATTTGAAAAAAATTGCATTAATATCCAGTGTCATCCACTACAAGTTTCAAAAAAATGTATTTGAACTTGAGTGGATGAATAAAAAGTGTTTTATGAACGATTGAAAATTTGAACAAGATAGATATAGGGAGAGTGTGAGCTAATAGAAGGAATTTAATAATAAAAAAAAAGAACAGCAATTTCGAATTACAGCAAAATAATAAAAGCAAATACATACGATAAAAGTAATAAAAGCAAATATATTAGGCTATATTTCAAATTTAATTAAAAACTTTTTGATCATTTAAAATTAAAAAATATAGAATACATTAACAAGAATACTCAAACACGATCGTTTCAAATTTCAAAAGTAAAAAATTAAGAATTATAATATCCAGAAAAATAAGCTAAATTAAAATCAGACGATTTTTTATATTATTGCCACTTTGTAGTTACATTATTTTAAAAATTGAATAATATATATTAAATGATTAATAAAAATATTTGATAATAAAATAAAAATAATTAATAATTAAAAATGACTAACTTAAAATCAGACGATTTTTTGTATTATTTCACATTTGTAGTTACTTTATTTTAAAAAGTGAATAATTAATAATTAAATGAATAAAATAAATAATAACCATTAAATAATTAATAATTAGTTATGAGAAAAAAGAGATTATTAACTAATAATTAATTAATTAATAATTAGTTATGAGAAAAAAGAGATTATTAACTAATAATTAATTAATTAATAATTAGTTATGAGAAAAAAGAGATTATTAACTAATCATTAATTAATTAATGATGAGCAATTGAGAAGAAAGAGCAGCGAGAATATATGAATATTTCTCCCATACAAAACAAAAATTAATTAATTAAATTTAATTACTGAATTAATATTTCAAAAAACTGTATTAACATCCAGTGTCATCCATGACAAGTTCAAAAAAAATTTATTTGAACTTGAGTGGAGGGATAAAAAGTATTTTATTAACGATTGAAAATTTGAACAAGATATATATATAGGGAGAGTGTGAGCTAATAGAAGGAATTTAAAAAAAAGGAAACAAATTGTGACATCAAAAGGAATCTGAACGATAACACGATCAAACTCACTGAAATGTTTGCCAAGTTAATGCTGATTAATAAATGCCTAATGAAACTTGAACGAAGATTAATTTTGTTTTTACTTTTGTGCCAAACATTTAATCTTTTTATTTTGTTGTTGTTGTCTTAACTAGGGAAAACTTTGAGGACTTTTTAAATCTTTATTATTGAATAATATATTAACCATGATGTCAATTTTATAATTGCTTAATTTTTTTTTATCAAAAGTATTCTAATTTTATTTAATGTCTCCCTTTTTAAATTAAAAAGTTATAAAGTTATATATATTAAGATAAGAAGAGGTGAGATGTCTCCTACATTATTTTACTTTAAAATAAATAAAATAAATTTAATATTCTATTTAGTTTAATTTTACGTTAAAAATATGCAAATAGCGAGTATTTTGAAAAAATATAAATTATTCCTCTTAAAAATCAGAAAATACCAATCAGACCAATTTGTCTATTGAAATGTAATGAAAAGTATCAAATATTATCGCAAATATTGCAAAAGTATCAAATATTATTGAAAACATTATTTATCATTGCAAAGGAAATAAGAAATTTAATTTTCTCGATCTTCAATGACATAATTTTTTTTTTTTTTTTTTTTTTTTTTGGAAATTATTTTCTTAAGATGTAAAATTAAAAATTATTTAGGGGTTGTTAAAAAATTTAATTTTGATTTGTAATTTGATAGTACTAAAAAAAAAAAAAAAAAATTCTTCATAAATAGGTTGTGCTAAAAAAGGTATCTTTAATGTGTTTAAAAATTTGAAATTGGTAGATTCGTAAATTGGAAACTGGTTGCCAGTTAAAGAGAAGTATTAAATAGTTTGAAAATCACAATAATTCCAAATAATAAATAAATAAATAAATGAATAAATAATCCTATAGTAGTATTTTTTTTTTTATGTACTACATTGATCTCGAAAAATTAGGAGACTTGATGGTGTAAGCACCTTTTAAGGATAATTATATTTTCCCCTATACAACACTCAAGTGTGGAGCAGTTGCCCCTGGATGTTCACTTAGAAGTAATCATTTTTTTCTACCATGGACTATCCATGATGTACATTAGTGTAATAAACGATCGCCGATGTATTAAAATATGTTTTTTTTTTCATTTACAAATTAGTAATTTTATTATTAACAAATAAATATCTAAGAATATTTTAATAATTTTATAAATTTTCTTATTTTGTAATTAAATTTTGATTTTTTGACAATACGCTGCACACTCTTTCCAATCATATTTCGCAATCACATCCAACACTCCAATCACATTCGATAGTTTGAGAACCACTACATTGAATTAAAACAAAAACAACAACAACAACTCTCGCTTGTAATATGTAGCTAATCCCAACAACAACAAAAAACAAAAGACACAGAGGATTCGCTTGTTATCGTTTTTTCCCTGCTGCGGTTTTCAGAACGGATGAGAAATCCCTTTTTACGGGAAATTTCCTCGCCGAAGCAGTCGTAGAAGAAGCACAGTTCAGAGTTCCTCGTTGTGTGAGCTGCTAGCGGAAGCGCCGGGTCACGTGTTGACATTCAAAACGGAAGTTCAACTTTCCAGAGCTCTGTGTGTGGAGCGAGCGATATTCCTCTTTGGTAGAAGAAGAGTGTTTTTTATCTATCAACATTTTCATGCTGGAAATACACGGACTCCCTACTACTTTGGTTGTTTTTTTTTTCCCCTTCCTCTCATTTCGAGAACAATATCTGCGCATCGGGGATTTCTTTGCTAACAGGTGCGTATATTAATTCATTCTTTTTTTGTTGTTTTTGTTTTGCTATGAAGTGAATTCAATAGATTGTGCGTGGGAAATCTCGTTGATAAGTGTCGTTTGACAAGTAACTGGATCACGGGTGCGGTGGAAGTTGGAAAAGTTCTATTTGGTTGTGTGTTGTCAATTAGGGTTTTTTTGTTGTGTGCCATTCTTAATTTTTGCGGAAAATTTACTGTGGCTGTGTGTTTTTTTGTGTGCTTAAAAAAAAAGTGTCCCGAGCAATTTATTTCATAAGGATAGATATTTAAGATAAATATTCTTTCAGGTAAAAATATCTTTTTTAAATATTTGTTTTTTTATAAATTCGATTTTCTTTATATATGTAGCATATATATAAAATGAAGAAAGTTTAATCCTTCTATTTTAATCATTACATCAATTTGTGTTAGTATTTTTTAATTAATATTTATCTTTTAATAACAATAATAATAATATTTTTTAATTATGTGACAGCATTTTTATATAAATTATTTATTTTTTGTAATTAATGAACTAATACTAATTAATGATTTGATACTTATGAAATTGTGAATGTAATTAAGATCAACTGAAAAGGGAAGAATTTCAAAATAATCTTAATGTATGTCGCTAAAAATTTTATAGCAACTAATATTGTATTTCAATTAAGTAAAAGAAACTCAAATGAACTTCATTTTTATAACTGTTGAAATTATTTTATAATTGATAGAAAAATTTAAATTTGTGTATATTAAATGTTTTCTGTTGGAATTTAGGGTAAAGGTTTAAATTCCTACAGATGGCTTCTACTTAAAAGTGTAGATTAAATTTAAAACTTCATTGTTTCTTTCTTCATTCGTTTATATTAATTTTTTTTAGATATATAACAATGTTATAACATCTATGCATTGCAAATTCATTTATATTTATTAGTTACTTAAAAATAAAAAAAAGTAAAATTAATGTGTAATTAAGAATAATAAATAAAATATATCTACATAAATTTTAAATACTTATGAAACTGTGATTGTAATTAAGATCAAATGAAAAGGGAAGGATACTTAAAAATCTTAATGTAAGTGGCTAATATTTTATAGAAATAATACTGTATTTGAATTAACGAAAATTTAATTAATAATATTAATTTCTTTTAGTAATGCATGACATTCTGAAGCTATATAATACATGAAATTCTGATTCAAATTTAGTTATTTTCTTTAATACTTGTTGATTGTCTGCTCCCATTTTATAACAGTTTTGTGCTCGTGACAAATTCCCGTTGACACTCTTAATAACCGATGACGCAACCTTGACATCAAAGAATGAATTGACTGCTTTTCTTTTTCATTTGGACTACTTGGCTTGAAACAAGTAGCTAAACACACAACAAGCATTTTTGTGCTTTACACGAAATATGCACTGGAGTGGTTGCTTGATTTTTCTCCAGCTAAACATGCATCGTTATAACACAACTTGTTAATATAAAGATTTCAATATTCCATTTGCGCGATATATTATTAAAACTGTGTGTTATAGTTAAGATCTATTTATGTTTAGTGAGTAAAATTTGTTCACCTGCAGTTTGTGATTTTATGTGATATAAAAGTCGGCTTTGTTTTTATAGTACGCTTAAAATATTTTAATTATGAATAAAATGTAAAATTCCTTTTTTAAAATAAAGGCTTATAAGTTATTTTTTTATAAATATTTATTACCCACATTTTAAGTTAAATAAGTCTGTTTGAATTTTAATTAATGCATGCGAATTATTAATCAAATGTGTTCCTGTAGTGTAAAAAAAAATTGCTTTAACTAAGATGTTCCTTTTCACATTAAAATATTACTTTTACCAACTTTGAATATTCGAATTGCAATATGAATTGGTAAATTTAGAAGTATTTTAATAAACTTCTTTAAATGCTATTTTGCAGAAATTAATGTTACCAGTTTTGATTCGTTTCGATACTATTTTTCATGATTGTTGTTTCAAAATTATGCAGATCATTCAAGTATATAAATGAATTGTTCAAATATCTGCCCGGAGACTTTGGATTTTACAAATTTGCCTTGTGTAAATTGATGTAAGAATTTTTTTTAGATCAATATTAAATTTAAATTAAATGGTAAAATTATTTAATGTCTGATAACGACTTTGGATTAAATGTATCGTAAATTGCACACACCCATGAGCCTGAATGGCTGGGTATCTGGCGCTCGGCGCCACAGGTTTCAGGTTCGAGTTCTAGCGGTGGAATGGATGTTTGTAGTGGTTCGGAATCCACTTTAAACCATAGGTCCCGGTCTAATAGGATCGCAGAGCGTTGTCTGTCTTGAAGTTTAGTCTGTCTCTAGCTATCGTAGTTCCTCGCTAAAGTGAAGCTGTATATTACCCTTAGCCATGGCCTTGTTGCTTGCGACGGGGTCTTATGGGTGTGTGTCAACAACATACACCCATAATACAGATAATCTAAATGATAATGAATAAATGTGATGTTATATTTTACTTCACTTTAAAATTTAATTTTTTTAAAATAAATAATGCACATCAAAATAAAAAGATCGAATTCGTTTTTTCTTATACGAAATAATCTTTAAACCACGGAATTTATTTCACTTAATAATTCAATGGAAAAAACGGAAGCTAAGATGACTCAGTATGAATTGGACAATTAATATTCAATTTGCGTGGGAAATTCAGGCACCAAGTTTTGTTCTGAGTACCCTGTTGTTGTCTTGATTCCCCGCAATGCAGAAGATGACTACCAAAACAGAAAGAATTGATGGACCCGAAACCGCGAACTCTGAATCAGTGGATTGATATGTCTGAATGGAAGGGCAAAAAAAGTATCCCATTGACAATTTCACGCCTCCGTAAAAAGTTATTTCGTAGTGAGTCCCAGCTTTTTTTTTCCGAGTTGTGTATAGATATTTTTTTTAAATTATAATATGCGTGGTAGAGTCGGTGAACAAGCAAAACTTTTTTGACACACACCCATATCAAACAATTTCTATTTTGTCGTAGAATATATATTGAGTAAATTTTCGTCAAATCTTAAGCTTTTTTTATATGAAAATCAACAGGTTTCTGACGAATTATTTATATAAAAGGCAAGGGTCAGGATAAATACCAAATATATTAAAATATCTTTTTACGTGACAGATAGGTTCCTTAAAATTATGCGTGAAAACTTATTCCATAGACAAACTTTTTTCATGCGCAGTCGGTTTTATAATTGAGGAAATTTAGATTTTAATTGAAAAAATACTGCAGTTCAACAAATTTTTTTTTTTTTTTAAATTGCGAGATTTTTCCTAATTTAAACTTTATCTTAAAGTGACAGTAAAAATTGTTTTTGATATGCTAATACGCGTAAAAATTCACAAAGATGTTTAATTATTTTTTTTTTACTTTCGTTGTATGCATAGATTAGGATATTGAATCATTTCTTAAGATTTGTATAACTTAAGTTATAACTTATAATAATATGAATTGCTTTGAAAAGTGTAGAATTCTCAATGTTTATTGATTAAGTTTATTCATTACTCAAACATGCTTTTATTAAATTATTTTAAATTAAATTATGTTTTAATATATTTAAATTTTTCAGGCTTTGGATTGTAATATCCAAACTCGTGTATATATATATATTAATGTAAAAATATTTACCGGTGGATGCGATTTGTGTGTGTGTTTGCTAGCATACAACATCGTTTTTAAATATGATAATTAAGAGAAGTGAACGGTTAAAGTACAGAATTATCTTAAGATTAAAAAATAAATTATTCCTCTTGATTTAAAAATATTAGATAACTAGTGTACATTTTTTTTGAAAATATTCAAAAGTTAAAGTAGTGTAAAAATTTAATACAATAATAAGCCATCATTGCAATATTTGAACACAATTAAAACAATTATTGATTAAATAATTCAAAATTTAAGTAGCATTTCTTAAAATTTAAGAGATAACGGTCTTTTTTTTATGAATGTTTATTGTAAATTTGCAATCATATTTAAAAATTATTCAGGCAATTACTTGTTTATGCGTTACATAAAGTAATACGGCCTTTTAGGTTTTAACCAACTTTTGGTCTTTTTTTTTTTAAAAATCATTAAATTCAAAACTTGCAAAATATAAGTAATGAATTAAAGTGATTTACTTGTAATTATAAATTTTATTGATTACAATAATGATTGGTAATCATAATAAAGGCAAAACGCTATTGTTGCTACCAATTGCTGTAGTGCAGATTTAATATTTGTTTTAATTCAGATCTTAATATAAATGAAAACGAGTACACTTCTAAAAAGAAAAATGTATTCAAAACACGCGTTTTTATAATACGGATCTTTAAACTGCTTAATTTTATTTTAAAATCATAATATAGCACGTAATCTCCAATTCATGACGGGGTTTTTTTTTCTAATTTCTATCAATTTCAAACGTGATTATTCTGTTATCACATGATATTTTTATCGTTATTTGTTCTTGATGTTTCTTATTTTAGAACCATTCAATTTAAATGTTGTTGTGAAACTTCCTTTGGGATTGAGCAATCAATTACGTTTGGATTTTTCTAGACCAACTAAACTAAAAAAATAATAGTTCGATTTCTAAACATATTTGCAATTAATGAATCAGATTTTACGTACTTGAAACCGGGTTGTCTAACACGTGACCCAGCACTGTTATGTGGTCCAAGATAGATTTGTAAATTTAAGATTTTTTTATGTATGCCATTTATTTATGAAATTTTAATTAAATAAAAGTAACTAAGTATTTATTCCATTTTAATAAGAATTCGTATTTTTAAAATTTTTTTAATATCAAAATTTCTGGACTTCTCAATGATTTATGAAAAAAAATTGAAAATTGCTATTACATTATTTTTGGTTTATTTTTCAACATTCATTTTCTACAGCATATTTGGCTATTGTTGACAATTTGGATTACACATTATTTACTAATTCTTTTGCTTTCCAACTATAAAATTATATTTTACGTAACCTGCCTGACACAATTTTCCCCCTAAATGAAGTTCTGATCAAATTCCCCCCCCAATTGAAGTCCGAGAATTTTTTTTTTATTCTCTAAATACAACTACACTTAAGTTTTTATAAACAAAATTACCACTTTACATATGACATTAATATTTATGTTAAATTGCTTATTTTAATTAAGGAACAAGACACATTAAATACAGCCTATTTTTCTTTTGTATCCAATTTCTAAAATAACACACAATTTAAAGTTAACATTTTTGATTCAGATTTCAATTGATGCAAACATTCATTGATTTCAACTCTTTTCTGTAACTATTCAGTAAAATAAGTGACCTCAACTTATTGGTCTTTCAGACTTCAAATAACCGAATTAAAACGAAACTACCATCCGATTTTTCTAATTATTGTAATTATTTAGTCCCAATCGATAAATCTTCATTTTGCGGGATATATATTTGATCATGAAGTGTTCCTGTATTATGACATAGTTTGATGAATTGAGTATTCATGTAGGTTTTGTGTTAAAACGCTTATAGATATTCAAATGAGTAAAATATTACTTTTATGCTATTTGACGAATGAAAGTTTGTATGTTATTTTTAATTTTTTTAAAATTAGTTAATATTAAGCTTTTTCAAAATGCTTTGTAAAATTTTGAAACTGAGAAATAATGAAATAAAATATCTAAGAAAAATTCAATTTGAGAAATTGCAATGACTAAAAACTAAATTTATAAATTATTTGAATATTGCATTCTCATGTTGCTGTTGTCACATTTCTGACGTTTTCTAGTTTTGTTATTTTGTCTTACGAATAAAAAAAGAAAAAGAAACTTTCATTATGCAATTGGATTTTTTTTTCTTACTTCTGCACGAGATATTCTCCACCTCCTTTTTTTTTATTTTTGGAGAAACTTAGGTCGTTTTCTCATTTCTTATTGATGTCCAAAATCAATATTCTTTTTTTTTCTTCGTTGTACATTGATTTGCTGATTAAATCATATGACGTCAAACGGTATGTTAAACACTTTGCGTCTTTTTTTATGAAAGCTGCAAGATAGAAAACAAAATCATCCTTTTTTTTTTTTTTTTTCCCCTAGCTTATTTATTAAGTTAGATCCATAAATTTGCCAATTAATTAACAAAATTATTTATTGCTCTTTTACATCAAACAACTAATTCTGATGTCAAAGACTGGATATATTTCTTTATAAATATTATAGAATGTTTTCATATGTTATTGAATCCAATTGTTTTTCATTTTCAAAGTTCCGTTTTATACAAAAAATTCCGATTTAAAAATAACTTAAAATCACAAAATGTGATTAGTTTAAATTTATAAACGTTCTAATAGTTTCTTAATTGGTACGTTTCCTATAGAGAAAATATTAAGATCTGGTTAATCTGAATTACTTGGTTAAAGATATATATTGAAATTATATGATTGCAATAATTTTGTTTATAAAAGAATTAAGATAAAAAAAATGAATTGTAGAAAGTAATTTTATTTTTCTTGATCATTTTTAATATTTTCTTCTTCATTGATGCAATAGCCCCATGGCCAAGATTGTCTGTCTACTGACAGGAAGTTCAAGAAAGGAGATGTTTCCTTTACGGGGTAGGGTTTTCAGCCCTTCGCTCTATAGTTCTATTAGATCGGAACTTGTGGATTTTGAATAGCTGCAGCAACATGGCACCTATTACCATGGCACCTTTGGAACCCTAAACCTGTGGCACCTAGCTTCAGAGTCCTAGTAGGGGTCTGAACGGCCGAGTGGCTAGCGCTCTGGTGCTCGGTACCACAGGTTTCGGGTTCGAGACCCGGCGGTTCCATGGATGTTTGTAGTGGTTCGGAATCCACTTTAAACTCTAGGTCCCGGTCTGTTTAGCCTAACGTGTGCACAAGATGACCCTAGAACGGCAAACCAAACCAATGAAGAGTCCTAGTCACTCGGTCATCAAGACCATTTTAATGCATTACTTGCAAATAATGAAAACGTATGTTATTTTGTAAAACGCATCCTCAGAATTTAAATCTTATTTTTAATGATTCTATTGAAGTTGAAAATTAAATATTTTTAATTTGTTGTAATATTAAATAAATGAAACATTAGCAGATAGTGTAGAAAATGAAAAAAAAAAATATGTGGAGATATATAAGGCTCTAAGTTATTAGGATTTATATATGCCATTTAGTTTCGTGATCCAGGAGCGCTCTGGCGCTCGGTACCACAGGTTTCGGGTTCGAGTCTCGGTGGTGCCATGGATGCTTGTAGTGGTTCGGAATCCACTTTAAACCGTAGGTGCCGGTAGATAACTGGAATCCACTTTAAACCGTAAAGCTTTGCGGGAGCATTGTTACTCCGCGTCCGTGGCTTATCTTCAAGTTACATGTGCCCTCTGCGTAGTGCTAAGTGAGTACATTGGTGCAGCCCTTATGGGATTAAAAAACACAGTCGTAAATATTTGCCAGCTGCATTAGAAAAAAAAATTTCGTGATCATGCGTAATATAATGCATACAAGTAATAAAACCCACATCACCTATGGTAAAACCTCAAATTTCATTCTGACTAGATACTCTACTTACAGTCAACGAGCAACAGGCTGCCATTTCTTTTGTGTTGCGACGTCACGGATGACTCGCATTATCGACTGACTGTCCCAGCCATCGCAAAAGGAACCCGTTGGAGGATGTGTCATTTTTGCAAGACCGGAACACAGGGTGGAACAAAAAAAGGAAGCTGAAAAAAAAAATTCCATCGGACGTACTACCATCTTTAAAAGTCAGATAAGAAAATAGTAAATAAGAAAGACATGCTTAATGTTGGTACGCGGCCATGGTCTATTCTAAGGGTTTTAAAGCATCGTTTGTCGTCAATGGCATGTAGGTCTGCAAATTTGTTCTTGAAATAGCTAATTAAAGAAATGCGATATGCTAGAATGTAGGAGAGGTCTGGAGTACACTGACCGTAGGACTTTTTTAAAATTCAGAAAAATTCAGTCTTCCGTGATACTGGCGATAATGATTACTTTAGCATTTGTTTTTGTAATCAAAAACGCATTTATAGCATTTAAATTTTTTTACTGCAAAATACCTCAACAATTAAAAACAAAAAAAAATGATGTAAATTCCAAACAGGGTAAACAAGTTGATTTTTGTTAATTGATTTTTCTTAATTTGGTTTTTTGAAGTTGTAGGATAACTTTTATTTTTAATAGTATGCAATGTTAAAAAACGGCTGTGCAAATAAATTTAATTCATTAGCTTTTTTTTTTTTTTTTTTTTTATTTAATTTCAAATTTTGAAAATTTAAAAAAAAAATATTTTTTACGTTTTAAATTTAATATTTTAAGTGTCCGTTTTTAATTTGAGATACTATAGAATAAGCTATATACACAGTCCAGTCACATTAATGTGACCACCACCTACTTTCGACGTCAACGTGAAATAACCCATCACAAAAGGCAGGTGGCAGCACATTGCAGTGGAGTGTCTATAAAGAATTCCTCTTAATACCACATTCTGACTGACATTCCACACTCCACTTAAAGCCAGAATATACAAGAGTGTATATTATGGCTTTTGACAGGTGGTCACATTAATGTGACTGGACTGTGTATATATATAGATATATTTAAAAATTGTTTTAAAGCACATTAGGGCCTTTTACACATGTACCTGCACGATAGGGCCTTTAATACTTATTTTTTACATCAAGAAACCAACTTTTTCAACTCATACCAGAGATGTGGCTCCCATGAAGCCAGCTGGTACAAAAACAAACAAATATTTAACTAATAAAACATTAATAATCTCTTTATATAATGTTTAATCTTTGAGAAATGCTAGGGTTCGCCATAGCATTGTCCACCGTTTAAATATGATGTAATGACTTGCATACATTATGAATTTTTACATTGCTTCATCAGATAACAGCATTCCAATGTATAAAACAAATCATCCAATTAGTTGGCATTAATGCAAAGAGTTAAAATGTCACTTATTAATGTTAAGCACTAATGAAATAATTTATGCATCATTAAAATGCTCGTTAAGGTCGCCATGGCTTGCTTCTGCTAATGAATCTCTTTTTGCATATTTCCTATTTGAACTAACTGCTGCGCGTGTTTGGGAAAGAATGTGCAGTTCATAATAAATTTCTTGCAGACACAAAGAACTATATAGTAAAATTTCTTAAGCGTTGTTTTGCTGTTTAAATACAAGAGTTTCAACTGACGTATTGCTTAGAATGTTAATTTATGCATTTGAAAAAAATATTTCTCAAATTTTTCAATTTTTTCCCACTTTTTGTTTTGCTAATTATGAATTTTGAAGTTTAAGGGTTTGTTCCTTTGAATATATATGAATTGATTTATCAATTCCAAATATCAAAATAGAATGGATTTTTTTCTTTTTGAAATAAATAATTTAGAAATTAAGAATAAAAACTAAAATATTTTTATAAATAATGTAACAGTATTTAATGTAAAAAAATTTAAGTGTTCAGATAGCTCAGCATATAATAATTTTCTTTCTATACATTAAAAGAAAAGTTTTAAAATAAACAATTTTTTAAAAGTTGAATTGAGGAAATTTGATTAAAAGTACATAACTAATTTAGAAATTGAAAAAAAAATCTTTTTTAGTTATTTACATAAAATAAATATAATGAATTTAACAGGAGGTTCAGTTATATTTAGTTCGACAGTGTTGTAAATCTATAGTGACAGTTAACACATTGTAGATAGCTTAGTAGGATTTGCGTTTTAGTACAATAAAGATGCATAATGACATGTTGTAAAAAAAGAGATAAGGATATATGGAAGGGCTTATGATACATTTCTGCAGTCCGCAGTATGTTAATATCCTTATCTTTATTTCCTAAAATTAAAATGTAAAAGTTAACCATGGTATTTTTGATGATATACTTTAAAAATTGTATTTTCCCCGCATTTAATACCGATTTAATTATAGAGTATAATTAAATCGGTATTAAATGAAAAAAAACTACAATGCACTGCTTAATACCTGACATTAATAATCTAATACAAATATTTAAATTTTTACAATTTGTATTATAATACGTAATTTATCAAGTATTACTCAGTCAAACCTGATTATGTGCTGGGGATAGAGACCACATAAAAGAAATCGCATAAAAAAATATTTTGAAACTTTATAAGTAGCTATAAAATATATTGTTCGCAACACATTAAAAAATCATTAATGCAATAAATAGGGATTGCATAAAAATCCCACATAGAAAATATGTAAATCAAAACCACACGATGTAACATTTCCTGGCCTCTAATAACATTCGTGGTAATGGGAATGATATGACATCAAGTGGACCATCTGTTGGATCTTTTTTTTTTTTTTTTTTTTTTTTAATTTGCATGCTATTTTCACAGCCATCTGTTTTATTTTTGAATTGCGTTTTTAAATTTTTATTCATTATATGCATTTGATTGAATTTTTTTTTAATACAGCCTCCTTAAAAAAAAATTGAGCATAAAAGCGTGTTTTGCTGTATTTAGTTATTTAAATTAATTACACAGGTCTTAATGATGTCATACGTTTATTCAATTTTTTTAGAGGGGGGAAGATTGTTTCCAATAGATTTAATCTAGGAATTGAATTTTAAATTAACTTAATATTTTGTATGATTTAGTTTTTTAATTAGATTTTTTTATTTTTTCTGGCGCTCGGTGCCGCAGGTTTCTTGTTCGAGTTCCGGCGGTGCCATGGGTGTTTGTAGTGGTTCGGAATACACCTAAAACGGAAGCCGTAGGTCCCCATCTAATGACTGTAGAGCGTAGAGCTAAAAGCCCTATCCCGTAAAAAGAAAATTTCATGTTTCGGAATGTGCCAGTAGGCAGAAGGCATTGGCGCCTTTGAAGAAATGTTCATTAAGAATTGTTTATTCCATTATTATAAAAAAAATCGTATTTTTTTAGTGGTACGACCAGTTTGAACACTTTTATTTTTAGATAAAAAAATTAGATTACATATATAATTTTCCAAGACAATTTATTTCTTAATTTTTTTTTTTATGCAGAATATAGTAATCTGAATATTTTTGTATTTCTCATTATATGCAATGCATTTCACCATTCTGTTATAACTGAAGTTGAAAACCAAATACGGTCCGAATGCATCATTATTAGTCCAATAATTCCTTTTGTTTCACTTTTTGCTTGAATCAACCAGTTGCCTCACTGGCGGCGGAGGAAGAACAATGGAGAATATAAAATGTCCTTCCTGTCCTAATTTCCTTAACTGTCATCACGTGGTTCAATCTCCCTGTTAAAAACAAAGATGTTACGTCACAACTATCAATTGTGGAGATTCTAATCTCATTTCATAGCGAATGGCTTCCTACTGCCGTTTTTTCCAAGAAACAACTAAGTTCTGGAACAATAATAAAAAATATTATGCAACGAGTTATGTGGGCTTAGCATACTTTTCTTCTTAAAAGACAATTGAGTTTTGCAATTATATATATGAGGTTAAGGTTTAGGCATGTCGGTAATAATTTAAAATCTTGTAAATTATTGTTTAATTCATTCTTGGAGAATATTTAATTTAAAATATAACTTACTTTGAATGTAAAATGACTATATTTAATGAGATTCACGTACTGGGTGAAATTGACTAAAAAATGTTAGAAGGAATTAAATAATGTACAACTTATATTAGCTCACTCTCCCTATATATATCTTGTTCAAATTTTCAATCGTTCATAAAATGCTTTTTATTCATCCACTCAAGCTAAAATACATCTTTTTTTGAACTTGTAGTGGATGACACTGGATGTTAATACCATTTTTTCAAATATTAATTTAGTCATTAAATTTAATTAATTTTAGTTTTTTTTAGATTTAAGTTGCATATATCAATAGATGGTGCCAGATAAACTTAAAAAAATGAATGAAAATTATTTATAAAGGACTTTCTGCAATAGAGTGAAAAAAAAGTAGGAAAGGGCTTTAAATTTTTTTTTTTTTATATTACTTGTAATTTCGTAGTGTAGAAATTGGGTTTTTCGTGTTTTATCTATTTTGGCACTTTTAAAATTTTTATTACTTAAGTTATATTATTTATTTTAATTAAGTTATATAAAACTTAATTCATTCTTTAAAAAAAATGTAAAAGCAATTCTTTTCATTTTAAAAAAATTTAATATTTATTTGAAATTCAGATTTTCAACTCAAATTACCAGTAATGTTTTTAAAAATGTTTTAAGATCTAAAACATTTACTCATAACTTTTGAAATCGAATGAGATATTAATTTTATAGTTCTTAATTTTATTTTTGTGAAATTTGAACTAAGGTAAATATATTGATATATACATTTTACCTTTTCGAATCTGGTATATTTTATGGACATGTTCCATACTGACTTTTAAAATTTATTTTTAACTATTATGTAGAAGTGTGAACAAATTAGAGTAAGACATTATCAAGATATACATGATAATAAAATGGGGAAACTATTATTATAAAACGACTTTTTCGAGACCAGTAGTGTTTTAAGGTGTTATTTAATGTGTAAATCTAAATAGATTTCGAGATCAGAGTTTTGACCGTGTTGGAATACATGAGAATAGATCCTTATTTAATCATGGATAATAATACAGATTACTGATATTAAGCAGACTACTTGATTGTAAAAAAGAATGGCAGTAAAATTTTATGAATCGATCTGAAGAAAGTTGTAAAACATTTATGTATATTTGTCTGATCCACTTTATTTTTTATATAAGATGAAAGAAAATTTCCACTATGGACAGGAATTTTTCAATTTTTTAAAAAATATTTCTTTAGAAAAAGTCTATTAGAAGAAAAATAGTGGTCTATTTCTTTTAGAAATTTAACTATATATTACAATTTTGCATTATATAGTTAAATTTCTAAAAGAAATAGACCACTATTCGAAAATGCTATTTTATGTATTTATAAAAAGCACATATTGTTAATATATTGTTATAAATAGCGTATATTGTCAGAAGAAACTGCATAATAAATACTTTTTACATGGTAGAAATTATTGGAGAAAAATGCAATTTACGAAAATTTTCATACGTTGGCTTTCTTTTGAAAATTAATTTATAACTTTTTTTTAATATTTTAAAATGCGAAAAAGAATTTGAAATACAAAATAGTACTACTTTAAACTTGAGTAAATTTATTAAATGATACGAAACGCATGTGGATTTTCAAGTAAGCCGAATTTAAAGAGTTACAAAAGAAATGACATTAAAACGTGACATATTTTTATATATTACATGGAGTAAACAGAAAACGAAATGAAAACACCTGCCTCATAAAAAGCAAGAGTATACAAAAAATGTTTAAACTGAAACCAATTTTTAAATGCCACCATTTTCAGCCGTCTTGTATCAATTTTATTTCTTTGATATAAAATTGCAATATATCTTAGCAATACAATTTCTCGTTGCTTCAATGAATACTAGAAGTATCGAATGCGCATGCGAAGGTTGACTGTAGGCGTTTATACGTTTCTGAGATCCGTCTTTACAAATGTAATTAGAAGAGCATGGTGGAAGATTTGGTACAGTTAACGCTTGGCAAATGCTGCCCACGTCCAGAACATTGTTGTTGACTCTTTCTCTCACGTATTTGCAATAAAAGCCACTGCGACTACGCTGTAGTAAATAAAAGTGTAACTTTTGGTCTCATTACTAAAACACGACGATAAAAAGAATGTCCTTGTTATTTTTAAGTTTCTCTGATGTCTTATTTGTTTTGAATAATGTTGTTTATGAATGAAAATTATCAGATTTAAAAATTATATCATGGCCTTTTGCCCAGAATATTAAATATTTAGTTATGAAACAAAGTCGTGTATCCTATAAATTTTAAAGAAATTGATTTTCTGCTTTATATTCATATTCTTATTTTTCATAAATTTACAAAGAGTTGAGTAAATTGCACGTTTGGTTTGTCGCTCTACGATCGTCTTGTGCACACGAGGGGTAAACAGAATGGCATCTATAGTTTAAAATGGATTCCGAATCACTCGCAACATCAATGCCACCGCCAGGATACGAACCTGGAGTATGTGGTACCAAAGACCAGAACGCTAGCCAATTGGCCATCAGGTCGCTACGAAATTATAGTACTTTCGCTGATAAAAATTGTTTTTGAAGGGATAACTGATCTGCATGGGCTTATGACATAACGGGGGTTTTCAGACTACCAGCAGTCCGTATCAATACAAGGCAGTTTGTCACAATTTCCACCAATTCTATTTTTTTTTTTTTCAATGGATCGAGTCAATACCTGCAATGCACGTTACCTATTGTGATTGGACTCATTCTATGCATCTGTGAAGTGGCTACCCATATTATCCTGCACATGAACAGGGTCTTTGTTGACCTTGATTATTATTTTTAATCAAAATGTTTCAAATATATCATTAATGGTTGGTTTTTTAGAGAAATATTTTCATTGTGAAATTTAGTATTGGGCCATATAAGTATTCTCAATTTTTTTTTTTTAATAAAAGGGAAACTCCAAGGAAAATACATAGTTAAATAGTTGAATTTTAAGTGATTCAAGTTCTTTAATGATTATTTAATAAAATTTTAAAATCATTATTAAACTTTTGATTATTTTTTCTAGCAATTTTAAAAGAAATCTTCGAATTCAAAAATACAATTGCGTAAGTAAAGCAATTGTTACATATTTCTTATACAAAAAAAAATTTTTTTTAGAAAAACTAGCTTAGAAAATTTTATTGTTGCTACACGTAAATAGTAACTTCGCGAAAACATTGAGTAAAATTTTTAAAAATTTTGATTGAAAAAGAAATAGAAGAAATAAATGTCTTTTATATTGACTTAACAGAATGAACTTGATGAAATTTATATAAAAAAGGTTATTTAAAAAAATATATTTTTAGATTTTCCTAAAATTTAACGCAAAAGTATAATTTTGATATTAGCGTAAACTATACAAAAGTATAGTTGATTTTATTCAAGCTTTATCGACAGAACATTCTCAAACTCTTACATAATTATGGGCTATAAAATTTATAACTTTTGCTTAACACAGAGTTTATTTTAATAAATTTTTTTTCTATTCCTGACTGTAAAGCTAAATTCCGGAATTTTCATTTTGTCATTATTAGATTATCTATACACCGTAATCAAAACAGTAAAAGGAAACTTTCTACGTCATGCCATGCGACAGCGCATGCGTTGCTGTAGTGTATGACGTTAAATAGTTATGTTGCACGAGTATGCTCTATTTATTTTGTTTCAGATAAATATGCTATTGATGTTTAGTTTCTTAAATAACCGCACATTTCGTTTAATTAATCATTTTCTGGAACTGATCAAAAACTGGCTAATGAACTTATCACATGTTTGTTTACAATAACTAATGCATAACAGTCATCTCATTGTGTGCAGGGCCAGTGCAACTTTAAGAATAAAATAAAACATCTTGCATTGCACTTCACATTTCAATAGTTATCGTTAGGAATTTATGTCGTGACCTTGAGTTGTTCGACTTCCTTGATAAATCTTTATTTTGTTTACTGCAAAGCCGTTTTGTAGTGTTTTACTTAAAGTTGATAAACACGTATAATTAGTGCTGAATGTTTTGAAAGCCACACATTCTTATTTCCACGGGATTGTATAATATCACACTAGAATCACGGGCAATGCTGCGTGCAATGGATTTTTATGTACTTTTTAAATTTACATTATTGCTTATTAATGCACAAATGAAATAATATGTAATATTAACTAAACTTTCAAATTAAATATTAATAATTTGCTTTGCGAATTAATATGTTAAAATATTTTAGAAATGCTATATTTCCTTTTTTTGAATATTAATTGTACGCAAGTTCATAACTCGGCATTGGATTAAAATTTAAAATAAGTTATAAATTATCCTTTTGTATGCCTTAACAAACAATGCAATTTGTTGGAAACTTAAGATACAAATTTGATATACGTACATTATCAAAATTATATAGAATTGCATGAAGTTTCGAATTGGTTCCTTTGAATTGAAGAGATCACTTGATAGTGTATCAACAGCTAAGTGTCTTTTTATTTTAAATCGCTCACTCGTCACTAATATTATTTCTATGAAATACATTGGTTATTAGCATTCACAATACTATTTTTATTGGCACTCCTTTAGCTGTTGTGTAATTAGATGAAGCCCTTTGCAGCAAAATGTAAATAAACACGACTTATATGCTCTATTCAAATACTTGATTTACATTTTGAATAGACAGTATTTTACATTATAGTATAATATAATCAAGCAGGTGGTAGATTTATTTATTTACGAAATATATACGACGGAACGTTTGAATTTAAAAACCTGAACAAATATTTTATACTAAGCTGC
Organism: Caerostris darwini; assembly: GCA_021605075.1. Lineage (NCBI taxonomy): Eukaryota > Metazoa > Arthropoda > Arachnida > Araneae > Araneidae > Caerostris > Caerostris darwini. Next base: position 807,573 of record BPLQ01008434.1, on the reverse strand, counting down.
TTCACTAATTTGTCTTCTCTAACTATAAGTTACCTTTAATATCAATTTGATTTCATTTAAAAGTTTAAAATAAAAATAGAGGGCAGTGTGTTTATAACACAGATGTACAAACTTGTTAAGATCGTGAAATGCGTGTACTCGTTGCATCTGGGTAAGGCCATACGCACATACTAGTACATGCATGATAGGCTCAAAATTTATCTTATTATCTAATATATAAAATTATTTTAGTATTTTTAATCGTTTTTAAATATGTTCAAAATGCCAAACATTACATTTTTAAAAACTTTTTAAATCATCAAAAGTAAGTAGTAAAATTTTTAAAAAATAGTTCAAGTGAACTTTTTGTAATATTTAGGACGAAAACCACGGGGAAGAATTCTGAATTTTTAAAGGCTTGCAAAGTACTTATATTTTATAGAGTTTTATGAATATAGTATTCTTTTTAAGTAATTAATGACATAGTAATTTCATAAGATTATTAAGTATGAAAAAAAGAATAAAAGCATCTCTTTCTTATATAAAGTTACAGAATATTTAAAATTCGCTATAAAGGCATTCTCAGCTTTTTTTTGAAAGTCTATTTCTTGTTACATCACCTATATTATACAAGTTAAATTGACCTTTGACTTGATAATTGCGTTTACTAACTTCATAATGCTGTGACCTTTGGTACTACAGACTTTCAGGTTCAAACCCTGGCAGTGGCATGGGCATTTGTTAGTGGTTCGGAATTCTCATTAAACTGTAGGTCCCGGTCTAATTAGCCCAAAGTTTATAGAAAATGACCGCTGAGCGACAAACTAAACATGCTAACTTCAAAATCTTGCACGCCATACGTTTTTTTTTTTTGTTTCATTTAATTGTAAAAAGTATTCATGCTTTTATTTAAGTTGTAGACGTAACATATTTGATTTGGCAATCAGTCTAGATCGTTAAAGCTTCTACATTTTATAAATGAACAGTTGAGTGCGATATTTATTTTTATTTTCGCGTTATTTCACTAATTTTGCTGGAATTAAGCTTTATTTATGTAATATTTAAAAATTTTCTCGCCTCTCACTCTTTCTTTTCAAATTTTCTCAATTTTCATAAATATAAAATGGTGCATAATAAATAATAAGTTCATGATGTAATATAAAATGTGAACGAGAGACATCAACATCTTGGATAGCTTGCAAATAAATGACGTATCAAATTTATCGAAAGCAAATGCATTAATAGTACAGTATTACTAATTATCATTATACAAGTATTATATAAAAGCAATTTGGATCTGCAGTCGGCTCAATGCAGAAAATTCTGTAATGACAATTTTAAATGCAATATATTCAATTTTAAATGCACATTCATCGTACTTCGTTAATTTTAAATTACTTTAATACGTCATTGAAAGTAATGAATTTGATGGAAATGTGAGATTTTACGTTTTGATAAGCACTGAAATTAACAAAAATAAATGTTTTAATTTTAAAAGGCCAAATTTTTTATGTCTGCTATGTGGAAAAAAAATGTAGCTTCACTCGTTCTCAAATAAGTTCCTGAACCGTTTCTACTTTGTGTCTGAAATAAAATGGTTAAATAACATATGACCTTCCCAAATTCATTACGAGAGACGAAAGCACAGATAAGCGGAGGATAAGGATTGCTAAAGAGGGTGAAGTAATCAGAATTCTCCTTCATATCGAAATGATTATTTATGCCCTCTAATCTTTACTGTGTCTAAATTACGATAAGTTACGCAAGCGTTTCAAAAAAAAAAAAAAAAAAAAAAAGTACTATCTCATTATGAATGGGATATAATATTTTACAGCTATTATGTTTATGCAATCGCAAATAGAACAGGATGATTATTTTAAAGCATAGATGCACAGATTGATGTCGGTTCACCGTGATCTATTTTAATTATAATAAGATGGTTATGATAGACCATTTAAAAAATTATCTGCATGTCATGCAAGTTTCTGAAAAATCGACTGCGAAATTCAAGTCGCTATTGTAACCGTGCTTCCTCCTTCACACTCGCAAGAGTGTCCTCTGTGGCGTTCAGGCGAAATGGTCAGTTGACCTCGAAACTCTCACGCGAGAGGAAGTACAACGCAACCTGCACTACAGCTAAGAAACGTTTAGTTTATATCTCTCATCTTGGAAAGGAAGTATATTTTGCGCACCCTGCGCGTAGCTGAGGAATAGCAATACTTTCACGAATCTAAATGATGTCTTTAAATAAAGTTGTGAGTTCTCCAATCTGTGCCTTAAGTTTCTCAACCCAACCACACCCAGTTATGATCTGTATACCCCACCTACACATTACGCTATATATTAAAATGACCAATAATTTGAAATGATTATGTACTGAAATCTTTAAGCCATTTTTCTGTGATTAAAAAAAAGTGGTTACCAGAGTTATTCATTAACAATTTCTGCTTTCTAAACTGCCCTGGAAACAGTACAGCTTGAACTCTTCAATACAGACACGTGTAAGATCAATTGAACGAAGACTTCAGCAATAAATGTAAATACTTTATATAATTTTTATTATATTAAAACAATTATAAAATATTCTTAATCAATACATTAAAATGCGAGTCAACTAAGATGTAGGAATAAATATTATCGGGTGCTAGTTCAGACATACGCAAAAAAAAAGTTTTGAATTAAAAAAGTGGTAATTATTGTGGAATTTTTTAAAATCTAATTATTCTTCTGATATTATATAATTTAATTTTTAATAATTTAATAAAAATAAATGTTTGAAGTGTTTAATTTCTCTCCAATTATGCCGCCCCACTTTGAATCTTTTGGCGCTTGTCAATTATGCACATAATCGGTAATTAAATCATATATATGTATATATATATAAATTTTGAATCTTTTTTTTTTTTTTTTTTTGTGAATAAATAATCAAGTTTCTTATTCATCTAAAAGGGAACCTCCAGATATTTCTCATTTCTTTGTAATCAGTATTGGTTAATTACGTAAATATTTATTTTTGAATGTTTTTTAACTTCATTTTTCGATATCTTGTTAGAATACAAATGATTTTAATTTCCTTCATATAATTATCATATTTTTTTAATGTCTTATTTTTGTCTGGGCGTAAAATGTTTACCATATTAGATAAAAATTTCTAAAATTTATAAGTTTAGGATTATATTATATTAATTTATTTATTCATTTTTCCCGTTGCAGCTAAATTCTTTAATGCTCATGGGTTGTCCTTCCCGCTCTGGCGGACCCCGAGAATTAGTCACAATGGGCCAATAATAAAAATATCTGTTGCTTGTCAACACTAAAGGTTTTCATTCATAAAAAAAAATCATCGCAAATAAATATTACATATTTGTAACTAAAACTTGGAACGAAATTATAATACTAAACAAGTAATGTAAAAAAAAAAAAAAAAGGTCAATTCCTACTTTTTTTTTTTTCACAATAGTGTAGAAAGTTATTTAACTAATTTTCATTCATTTTTTTAAGTTTAACTGGCGCCATCTATTGGGGGTTATATGCAACTTAAATCTAAAAAAAACTAACATGAATTAATTAAATTTAATTACTGAATTAATATTTGAAGAAACTGTATTAACATCAAGCGTCATCCACTACGAGTTAAAAAAATGTATCTGAACTTGAATGGATGAATAAAAAGTATTTTATGAACGATTAAAAATTTGAACAAGATATATATAGGGGGAGTATGAGCTAATGGAAGGAATTGAAAAATAAAATATTAATGAAGGAATTCATATGGCAAAATTTTAAATTTATATGTACTTATTTAGTTGCATAGGTTATTTTCTAACTTTCAAACGTGCACATTTTATTCCAAATTGGATTTTCTGCCATTTAGGCATAATCTTTTGCTTTGGTTGGTTTCAAAATTCCTTTCTCACTTACTAAAAATCAAATTTTTGTGAGTGTTTTATACATAAGTGTTTCAGATTAAAATTCTGTAATATTTAATAAAATTTATTCCATTGGAATTGTGCTCTTGTGTATATGCACTATATTTTAAAAATAAATTGTTATAGTAAGTAAAAAATTGTTTGCAAAAATATAACATTTTGTAAAATAAGTAAATTATAAATATGAAATTTATATAATCGGCAGTAAATGAGCTATAAATATAAAAATTATGAATATTGATTCAATATATATGATTATTTCTGTAATTAAATAATAGTAAAGAGGCGAAATCGCAAAATAGGGGCCGTTGAGATTTGGCGATTTTTTTGTGACGTCAACTGAGTGATAAGTTGCCAAATGTGATACCCGCATTTCTCATACTGCTTACAATTGACATCCCGTACAATCAACTCTTTTCTTGGTGCAATTTGGCACAAATAATTTTTGACTCTAATTCACAGCGGCCCCTATTCTGCAATTTTACCTAGTGAGGATTTTGTACATCTTATGGTAAAACATTTCTCGAACTTATGAAATCTTTATGAAAGTTAATGTTTTTCTTTATTTTATTAGCAAACAGTTTTAGATAAAAACTTGCTTATTATGATATTTCATATCAAACAATAAATTATTGTGCGTCTTCTTCAGAAGTTCGCGTTATCAAAAACAAATGTTCCTTATCAAAACAAGAAGAAAAGGCTCATTTGATAAACTTTTGCTTTGTGCACTTAACTTACTTAAGAGTTATTACTAAAATCCACAACAGAAAGCCAATATAAATGTACTTCAAAATATTTAAACTGTTACTATTGTTTTGTACTAAATATTTAGATATTTTGGATGTTTATTATGATGATATGACTTTTAAAATTTAAGTTTAAATTCTGCACAATATTTTTAAAATTCTTATTTGGAAAGGAATATTTTTCTTTCTTTCTAATGCAGCTGGCAAGCACTTAGACAGCTTGGTCTTGGTTGCCTTAAGGCAAGCGCTGCACAGACGTTACTCACTTTGCATTACCCAGGGGGCGCGTGTAACTTGAAGATAAGCCATGGACGCGGAGTAACAATGCCCCCGCAACGCTCTACGATCCTATTAGGACCGAGACCTACGGTTTAAAGTGAATTCCGAACCACTACAAACATCCATGGCACCGCCGGGACTCGAACCCGAAACCTGTGGTACCGACCGAGCCACTCTATTTAATTTATGAAGTTATGTAATTTATTGTATAATAACATATTCATTGTTTTTCTCGCGTTTTCTACATAGGATGGCGAGTAATTGTCACTTTTTATTAGCAGCTCTAAATCTTATACGATGTTTCTAAAGATACTGCATCGTTGGTAACACTGAGCATTATTATTTGTAAGATTTTGAAGTAAATGTTCATTTTATTATAGTTTTAACCGTGTTTTATAATTGCAACAGTATTAAATTGAGCAGACTAAAATTATTTTAGCTGCATTTTCTGCCATCCAATCTCGCAGTGGTATCAAACATTGTTTGGCTGAAAATGGGGCTCAACTAAGATGTCAGATTTTTTAGCGATGTCATTTAATAAATTTAAAAATATATAAAAACATGTATTTTATTTTTTCTTCGAGCTTTTTTCATCAGCTTAAATCTACAAAGAGGCAATCATTTTATCTTCGCTTCTAATAATCAGGAAGCATTTCTGGGTTGTGTGAATCCATTAACCGACACTATGATCAAATGTAATTAAAAATATCATGCTCATTCTATTTAGATTATTAAGAACCAGCGAGATGGAAAAGTTTTTTCCTTTCAAAAGTTTTTTGCCAATTATTTATAGGCAAAACATCGTGTATGTAGGTATATAAATATTTATGTCATTGCTAACTGGATCCGTGAACCAACTAGCAGTATTACTCGGTATTGCAAAATTTCAAATTCCAAATAATAAATATAATTGGCTTAAATTTGGAATTTTTTGTATGACCCAGTGTTAAAATAAAACATTAGAAATTTTCTAAATGGTAATTTCAGAAATTTTTTTTTGATCTACTCGGAAACTATATACCATTAAACAAGTGATCAACGTTAAATGAACAACCGTTAAACGAAACAAGTTAAGTCATGAAATCTTAATATTTAAGCATTTAAAGGATTTTGATTTCGTAAAAAAATTACATATTAGAAAAAAAGATTTCGAAACATGAAAAAATATTTTAACTTAATATTAAAAAAAATATTTTGCAATGAAAAATATAATAGAATACAAGGAATAACTGTGTATTATCTCAAAATTCCACAGAATATGGCGGCCTGACGGCCAATTGGTTAGCGCTCTAGTCTTTGGTACCACAGGTCTCAGATTCGAATCCTGGCGGTGGCATGGTTGTTTGCAAGTGGTTCGAAATCCACGCTAAACTGTAGGTTACTGTCTAATTAGCCTAAAGTGTGTAAAAATGACCGTAGAGCGACAAACCAAACCAATCCATCGAATATGTTGGGTGGCCAATGCAAGATTGAATAAAAGTAATTTTCTTTATGTAATTCAGATATTAATGATTAAATAAGTTTTCTATGAAATTCTCTTAAACTGGGCAATTATAGAATCGGAATTGTGCTAAGAGATGCTCCGGCAGTAAAATGCTTCCTGTATTCTCCAAGTTTGAATAATTGGTCTTTCACTGGAATATAAAAACTCGATTTCACTCGTTGATGAACATCATGCGTAGCATTTTAATCTCTAAACGAAGCTCTATAACTGACAGAAAAAAAAGTTTCAAAAAGTGCAAGTTGAAGACTTTTTCAAAAATTTTAAATTTTTCAGTTTCTCCCTTGTAGTGTGAATAGGATTGCTGTAAACCAGGGGTGGCCAACTCACGGCCCGCCTTGAATATTTTTCCATACCGTGAGATTTATCACACTTTTACAAAATATATTTATTTTATAATGGCCAAACTTGTGAAAACCAATGTATTAAAAAAATACATATGTGAATTCATATATTCAAAAATTAGCTGTCGAAATTATGTGAAAAATTAACTTTGATTTTAAAATAATATTCTTGCGAATATATTGCCCGTTTTATTTATGAGTTAGCAGAATATAATTTAATTATTCTGTGAACTCATAATGCCCGCGCATCTTAGAACATCTAATATAACAGGTTGTAATATGAATATAAAAATGTCTATAGTGGGTCTAAATCTAATATGGGATTATATAATTTTATATGCGGCCCGCGGAGTTATGCATTTCCAAAGTGGCTCGGAAGATCATTTGAGTTGGCCATCCCTGCTGTAGACAATTAAAAATTGATAGAGCTCTGTAACACTATTCAAGTTTTATAACTATAATATTATTATAAAATTACAGATTTTTTTTAAAGAAAAAACCCTCATAACTGTTGCATTTGTACAAATATTAAACTTGCACAATTGAAAACAAGGCAAAACCACTGTCTTTAAAACACTTGAGAAACTCGTTGAATCGTTTTGAAGGGAAGGCCTTGTGCTCATATCTTCCATGTGCTTGTGGACTAATTAGTTATCCATTTTCTGAAGATCTCTTGCATCTGCCATGTGTAAACAGAAGAAAAAAAAAGATAAAGGACCGTGCTTTGTTTTTACACCCGCCCGTGTTGTCAGTAGTGCGATAACACCAGCTGACCTCATGCTTATCACTCAACCGACTTTCTTTTTTTTCCCAAGTCAGGAAAGGATTTGCTTCTCATCCCTCATTACAGCTCAGCTCACTGCGGTTCTGGAGAAAACAAAATTAAGGTTAAAAATTGCTTTAAAACATGTCGTCACTGTATGCACCAAAATAGAGATGATGGATTTAGTTTCCAAGGAACTGGGAGATGTATTTGTGTATGTGATTTAAATCTATAAACAAAGACTTTTATAATTAGTTTTTAAAATTTTACCATTTAAAAAGAAGGATGTAAACATCGCATCGTTTTTTTTTGGTAACGTAGGGATTTTTATCTAATAATTTGAAGTAGTACAATTAAATTATTTAATGCGAAGATTTTCCAGTGATCTGTCCATAAAGAGGACATATTTTTGATATCAATATGCGTGGTGTTTACATCAAACCATAGAATATATTTCGTCAATTGTATACAAATAAATACTTTATAGTTATATAAGTATCCCTTCGCATTGCATTAATCTGATTCGTAATGTATATTTAAAATCCAATTAAAAAAATACAAACTAATTGTTCATTCAAAATTTAGTGTTAAATACAATCTGTAATACACTTCTATATGAAAGTTAAAATTTACTTTTGTAGTGTGCCAGTTAGACTACTAGATCGTAACTGGGTGTGATTGAGATACTTGATGTACAGGTTTGAGAACTCGGCTTTTTTGACACACGCACAAACACCACACACATACAATTAGAGACATACAATATTTAACATATTTAAAGACAAATAATTGTAGGTTCGTGGATGAACACCACTTTAGGCCGAAAACCTTAAACATGGATTCGTGCAGGGTGCTCAAAATATATTTCCCCTCCTGGTGAAAATCTGTAGCCCAACTGACCATTTCTCCTGAATGCCACATGGGGCGCTCTTGCCAGTGGGTAGGAGGGAGTATAGTTACACTTTTACTATATTTTACAATTAAAGACTGTTGAAAAGTGCGGCTATTAATAATATGCCAGTAACAATAGATTTCATGAATCTTCAGAGAAATAAATCCGTAAACAAGGAAGAATATTTCGTCAATTTTAAAGGGTTTTAATGTTTTCATTTGTTATTTTTTTGTATTGGGATGAAAAAAAAAATGCTCTTAAGAAAAGATTATTGTAAATACAATTGTATCATCATAGGAAAGTTTTAAAACTTATATTTATAATAACGATGATATATTTCACTATCTATACTTATATTCACAGAGTAATTTTTCTATATGGCATTTCTCATATTTTTCTATATTCTCTATTTTCTTTCTTGGCGTCATTAAAATAAAAAAAAAAATAAAAGTATTTAATTCAATTCGTTTTTAAAGTTCATTTTAGTTTGACGTTTTCAATTAATACTCTAATTGTGTCAGTTTTATAATGAAATTATTTTCAAATACTTGCAAATTGGGACAATAAAATCTGAGTCTGCATTCATTGTATTTCGTAGTTATTTTCGTCCTATTTTTTTATAAATTTCAAATTTACGATGACGTGGTGGATGTATTTAGCTTTCAATTTAGATGACCAAGAAAATTAAAATTAAATTAAACGTCCTTATCACTTAGTTGTAAGTGACAGTGATGACAGCAGTTTAGTCCTTGTTTTCATTGACAAGGAAGAAGTCATCTACAAAATCAAGGTTCTAGCCTGGAAGAGAAACATTACTTACAGAAAGTGATCGAAATATTTTTATTTCAATAAGTCTTCTATTAAAAATTATACTCGCATTTTTCTTTACACTTCTAAAAATGTTTATTCTCGGAAAACATTATTTACGGTTAATGAAGTATTAAAAATTAAACTGGTAGAAGGGAATAAAATTACGCATTTCTACAGATGCCAAGAATGAAAGTCATAAATTTTTTATGAATATGTATTTTTTACAAATTGATTTTCTTTTTAAAATTTAATAATGAAGACAACTTGTTAAAGATGAATGAAATAAAAATTCGTCACCCAAATTAAATATTCCATCACATTCATGTTTTTTAATACCTTGATAAAGATTTTCCTAAAACATAATTTGAAATATTCTGTTTTCTTACTTATATTTATTTTCCAAAGCCTCATTTTAAGAATTATTTTAACTTCCTTCTATTGAATTTCACACAATTCAATTGAAAATTTATAGTGATATTGCTTTTTTTCTATTAATTAGCCTATCGTGTATTTTTCATATTTCATTATTTGCCAAGTTTAGGTAAGTTATATGGGCGCCTTATCTTGTGTAAAACGTGTGTGTGTGTTGTGGTAAAATCTAACACTTGGAAATTCAATTTTTTTTCTTGATTTTTTTTTTTTTGTTGAGCACCAAATAAAATCAATTATTTCTATTTACTTAAATATTTCAATAAGTTTTCATTGTAAAATTAAGTTTTCAAGTTAATCGGTTTGCATTTATTAACATAATAATAATATTCACAAAAATAGCGAGAAAATAATTTAGATGACAGATAAAGAATTTGACGTAAATGAAATTTTATTCTTGTAATATTTATTTTTCTTTGGATTTATTATGTATTTAGTTAATTGCCAAAAGTTACTATAGAATTTTAATTTTTTATATTAAATTAGCCGGGAAATAAAAGATTCTGAAACTGTGTTAGTTAATAAATCGTCTGTTTCATTTCTATATACTATATGTAGTAAATTATTTGTAAATATGATTTGATCGAAATGATATAAAAATAATTTGTTTTTAGAAACATCCTTGTTAAAATGGTAAATATTGTTGTGTGCTCAATCGCCTTTTAATTTTTTTTATTCAGTTTCAGGTATTCTATTATTCATTTTTTGCAAAAACTTTTCTCTGGAGTTTTTTGTGGATTTTTTCCCCTTAATTTATCAAAGTAAAAAAAAATATATAAATTTTTATTGAAGCTGGCCAGTGCTATATCTTATCAGTTAGTATTGAAAATTCAATTCAATTTAAAAACAAATGTTTCCATTATACAAAACCAATTTTCAATTACAGTTATTATAAAATGCATATATATTAATATTTTAACTGTATATATAATAAAAAGATTGCAATTACCTTTTCTCTGGTTTACATGTCGTCCAAGAATCTAAATTTATAATATTACTATGGGTGAATGTTCCGTGGGATGGTGGAAAGGATATTGTCTTCAAAGGATAATTGCCTAAAGTTGGTTGGATTTCTCAATTACGATAAACAAAGTATTCCAATTTTTAAAGCGAAACTGTCATAATTGTTATTCAATCTTCTCTTTTATCAAAACATTTGCTGGAACATGGCAATCAAATCCTCGTCTTTTATGGAATGGCTTGTGTGTACTGCCACTGAACTACTACTAAACATATATTTTTTCAGCATATAAATTTTTTTCAGAAGTATTTTAGCACTATTTGTAAAGAATACCTATTAAACAAAAATGTAGCTTCGTACTTCCAGTTAACCTAGTTTTCAAGCCACCAAAACGATATTAGTTTCTCCTATTTCAGCCATCAACTGGGTTTTCCAATCATTACAGCATCAAGCCCGAAATTCCGAAGTCGTTCTTTCAGCTATAACCTATATATAAAAGTGATTGGAGCTACGATAATTCAAAGACTGCGTTTTTAGTTTAAATTGAAAAAATTTCGTTAAAAGTTTCGCAAGTTTCTTAATCAAAAAGTAGTTATGGTTGACAAAACGTTCATTAGTGAAAGAACTGGGATATATTTTTCTTTAATGATCGGAGTTACTACATACTAAAATATAGTTAAAATTTTATGAAGAAACTCGTGTAGGTAACGTACCGAATATTTGGGAGGGAGAAGATTTCTCTTAAAGAAATCAACATTCTTTTTCTTTCTGATCTATCCACCTTTAATGTGTATTTTTTTTATCATATGTAAAATAAGTTATAAAAAAAACCTTTGTTGATTAGTAAAAGTTGACTTTAACGAATCGTTATGAATTTAATAAATGTTTTATCACATTAAAATTTATTTGTGGCATTTTTAAAAATGAGTTTATGATAATTGGATTAGAAAAATTAGCATTATTTACTAAAAAAAACTAAACTTTGTTTTTGAATATTATTACTCTAGTTTATTTAGTGAGTTTAATATTCATATACCGTTTATTAATTTAATGTTATGAAATTTATACTTTAATTTCCTTGTAATGGAATGCTGATAAATATTTCTAAAAAAAACATTTAACTACGTAAAGTTTTTGGAAGTGAAATGTCGCTAAATTTTAAAAATGTTTTTATTTGTTGGAATTTTGATTAGATTCAAGGTTTTTAATCAACATCATAATCAGTGTAATATACAGATGCTGTTTGCGGCTTTCTGAATTTTGTATACGTATGTACATGCAACTTGGCAGCAAGCCGCACAAAGAAACAATCTAAAATATTTTACGAAAATTATCTAAAATATTTAATTTTTTTTATGTATTATGAAATTGATATGTTATGAAAAAGCAAATAAAGAATTCCATGCGTGATTACATTGATTGGATGTTTTAGTATTTAGTTTAATTTCTGCAATAACCATAAGACAAATGCCATTAGTCAAAAAGTTATCAATTTTTTTTCATATTTATATGCCTAAAAAAATAAGTTAATGTGTTAATCTAAATAGGCTTACATGTTTTAACGTATTTCTTAGCAACAGCCATGTCTAATTTATTGAGTTCAATTTTAAAATGTGACATGTTTCTGGCGGAAGTTACCGTAGAGAAAAAAAACTGTTACATTGATAGGGATCTTGCAGACAGGACAGCACATTATTGATTATAAAGTGTTGTAAATACTGTCTGTAATAGAATAAAATATCTTCTAACGCTTAAATGTTTATTTTTGTATTATTCAATAAATGTTTTGTATTATTCAATATTTGCGTTATTAAATAAATTTTTAGCTTGCTTAAATAAACTTGATCATGCTCCTTATTTTAATCTTTTATGAAAGTTTAAATCTTTCAAAAGATATTAATGTTTTAAAGTTAAATGAATATGCAGTGGCTCCCAAAAGTGTTCCTGCACTTTAAAAATGTATAGGAAAAAAGGCGGCGTTGTCTGAAATTATATTTGTGAAAGGGAAAATTATGGTAGAGATTTATACTGTTTGCTAATATCTTGAAATTTTTCTAAGTACACGAAGACTTCAGAATTTTCTGAGTGTACGAAAATTAAGTTCTTCGTGTACTGAGAAAAATCTCAACTTTTTGATTATTCATTTTCCAAAAAAATTTTTGCTTACTATGTTCTTAAAATATTTGATGTTTATTTATGAAAGGGTTAATGTAATTATTAATAATTTTTCATTCTGAAATACTTTTTATTAATGGACAGAGAAATATTTCATTTAAATTCATATATGGCCTAACACTTTTAGGATCTTTTAGGACAGCGGTGGCCAATCCAAAAGATCTTACGGGGCAGTTTGGAAATGCATCTTAACTCCGTGGACCGCATATAAAACTTTATATCCCCATATTAGATTTAGACCCACTAAAGACATTTTTTTTTGAGTAAAAAACTGAAACATAATGAGTTATTATTTTTGTGTTTACTATTATTCTTACGTGTAAACATAGATAATATAATAATAATGATACTAAGCGCACATAGTAAAGAAATATATATCACTCAAAATGGATTATAAAAAATATATAAATCTAAACGAAATAAAAAAAATGAAATCAATAAAAATTATTTATTTTACTAATTCGATAGTTGTTTCTCCACTCTTTCGCTTAGCTGTTGCAAATCGATCTCAATTTGGGTATTTTCACATCATAATTGGTGTTGCAGATTAGCTTCCGTTACATTTTAGCGTGTTTTGTGTTTAGACAATTTCATTTTCGAAAAAAACGATTCGCAGTTGTAAATTGAACCCAAGCGCTAACAACTTTTTGTGCCAGATTTCTCAAATTGGAAAACTTCTCTTTTGTGACGTAAGTGTTATAAAAATCTGTTTTTAATTCTGATGTTTAAAAAATGTCTTTAAATTCAATATTGCATTGTATGTCAACCAATTCCATTTGAAGATATTCTGGGACCGACTCAATTTCAGCATGAAAATTTTTGTTGTATTCGTTTAACTCTAAATTACTGAATCGGTTTTCAAAAGCATTAGAGCTGTAAGTTTTCTTATTTCTTTTACATATTTGTTTTATTTTTGAATATATAGAGGCACACATAATGTATTTTTTTAATACGTTGGTTTTCGCTAATTTGGCTGTTATAAAATAAATACATTTTGTAAAAGTGTGATGAATCTCACGGGCCTCAAAAATATTCAAGGCAGGCCGCGGGTTGCCCATCCTTGTTTTAGAACCCCTTATAACGAGGTAGGCCTCAAGAAAAGCATCTACAGGCCGGCCTGTTCATCCTTGGTGTGATTTTAATTTAACTTGTTGAGACATTCTCGTATTCAAAGTGCATGATATACCAATCATCTAATCTAAGCACTCGTTTTCAGCATTAATATCACTTTCGCTTTAGCATAGTTTTCTACTCAAGTTTCACTTTACTGAAATTTAGATTCATTTTTTTTTTATTATTTTTGTTTAATAAACTTTTATTACTTTTTTTTTTCAAGCCTTTTAACAAAGAACTTCCGTTTCACAAAGTTGATTTTTCCGTGCCACGTACTTAGCATATCTCTAGGTTCTTTTGTTACCCCGTTTGCCACGTAAATGAAGGCACCATCCCCCATTGTTCCCTTTTGTAATTTGTCCCTTTTTGTCCTTCCAAGTATCTTCTTTCTTTATTACCATTCATCAGGACTCATTGTGGATCTTCTGTGGCCTGACCTTCCTCCATCCGGGCGTTCTTTTCTTCGGTGAACCGAGCATTATCTGTAATTACGAGGGTGGAGGTTGCAAATTGTCTGCTTTGGGGGACCGTAGGCAAATATTTGTATGTTGCTTTTTATGCACATTCGCTATTTGCAGGTAATGATGCATGTTTTTGTGCGTTGGGTTGGCTGCATTTGATGTCCAGATAAGCATAAAAAGATGAATCCTTGCTACATTTGCTGTCCAAATTATGATTATTTCAACATAGAATGTTTTGTGGATTTGGTTAAATAGATTAACAATATTGAGCGAAGGACATGTAACAAATGGAAACAAATATTAATTGAATTTAAAAAAATAATTCATAGAATGTGATTATTATTTAAAAACATTGTGAATTTTTAAATAGAAAGTGTTATGCATTTCCAATTCCGAGTTCAAAAAATAACTCTCTGCATACTTCATAATTTGTATTGAATGTAATTATTAGATTAATTTTTATTTATTTTCATATTTTGATATAATATTTGTAATGTACGATTTTTCTCACGTTTTGGGGTTAAGAATCTTTTAATCAGTTTCATGCGCAAGCAAAAAATATGGGCAATTTTGCATTAGTCTGAATTGCTCGCAACATTTGGTGTTATTTTTTAATGAATTAATTTAAATGCTTTTTAATATGATCTCTGTCATTGTTATTATTGGAGCATACTTGTAGAACAATAATTGCCGTATTGTTAATGTTAACTTGGAGATAAATTAATTGATGTTTAGCTGTATTATACCGAATATGCTCTTAAAATAAATTAGTATCATTTTTAAATTCTTAATTAGTAAATTACTTTTTCTATTGTTTTTAATCTCTTATGAAGCTATTTCTAAGCCTCAAATGCTGTTTCTTTAATTTGACAAACCTCCATAATCCGAATAGACTATTCTCTAAAATGTTTAAGTTTAACACAATAAGCATTTAATAAATATTTTATAAATATAGAAATAATTTTGGTTTAAATATAATCAAAATGGGTTTTTCTTTTCTGAGGAATGTTATTATAAATTATTACGATGCATATCAGGATTATGACTTCTTCAAATAATGAATCAGTGCAAATACTCATATATTTGAAACGATTAGTACAAAAGAAATGCCAACTTTTTTTTTTTCATTTTTTTCAAATATAACGAGATAGCAAATATTTTTCTAAATATTTTTTTTTATTTCCAATGGCAGATTATGAACAGTTACAGCAAAAAAGAACAACGAAAAAAAAAAAAAAAAAAAAAAAAAACATACAACATACAGCAACAACAAAATAATACGACAAAACGTGCTGCAACAGAGTTCATTAATCTAACACTAATGCCAAGTTGCAGATCTTTTAGCCACTGAAAAGTGTTACCAGGTGCACCACGCAGAGGTAGATCTTCTGCGCACCCATATTTTTTTTCTAAATATTACTTAAGCCATTTTCTGTATCAAAATAAAGCATAAGTTTTAATTATTATTATTTTTTCTTTCTAGCTCATAAGGTATGACATCACCCAACAGGCCAATCAAACTGGTCGTTGTGGGGGATGGAACGGTGGGCAAAACTTGCATGCTCATAGCGTACACCACAGGAAGTTTTCCGGAAGGGGAATACGTGCCCACAGTGTAAGTTTTTTAAAATAAAGAAACAATTTTAAAGTATTTTAGTATTGTATATATCAAAGGAAATATTTAATAAGTATAAGATACTTTAATCTAAACAGGCTGTAATATAATAGTGGTTTAATATGTATTTCTCTTTTGAAGTATTATTCAATTCCTTCTATTAGCTCACATTCTCCCTATATATATCTTGTTCAAATTTTCAATTGTTAATAAAATACTTTTTATGCATCCACACAAGTTCAAATACATTTTTTTAAACTTGTAGTGGATGACACTGGATGTTAATACAGTTTTTTCAAATATTAATTCAGTAATTAAATTTAATTAATTTTTTTTCATTTAAGTTGCATTTATCTACCAACAGATGGCGCCAGATAAACTTAAAAAATGAATGAAAATTATTTATAAAGGAGTTTCTGCAATATAGTGGGAAAAAAAGTAGGAATTGGCTTAAAATTTTTTTTTTATATATTACTTGTTTACTGCACACTACTCTTACTTTCTAAATATTACGTTACACAAATGTCATTTCTGAATACTATATTAATTTTGTATAATCAGAAAAATAAATTTCTTCTTGACTGTATTTATTTAAAAAAAATGTATTGAAATTATATTATTGATCTTACCAATTCATAGCTGATTAGCAACAAAATTTTAAAGCTGATCTAAATTTTAAATTTAAAAAAAATGTAGTTATTTAAAAAAATTAAAACCTACGCATATTTACGCTTCAATTTATTGATGTAGTGTTATTTTATTGCTAGAATTTGAAATATGTGTAATTCCTTTTAAGGTGAAAACTTAAGAATTTTATGTTGACTAGTAATGTCTGTGAATCATTTAAAATATTCTTGCGATTTTAATCAATTAAAGAAAAGTAGAAATACTGCAGTTGTTGTTTTTTTTTCAATTCTTTATTTGCGTATAGATTAAAGTAAATAGAAATAAAAAAAATCCAATAATTTTCGTACAGGAAGTATTTAGTTATGTACTGTTCTTCCTTCTATCCAGTGGCAAAAACTCTCCTATGGCGTTCAGAAGAAATGGTCAGTCGACCTCGAGACTCTCACCCGAGAGGAAGCACAGCGCAATCTGCGTTCCCGCTGAGAAACGTTTATAGTCTCTCATTCCGAGAGGAAATTTATTTAGCATATCACAGCGCATAAGTTGGCCTACAGACTCACCTGGAGAAGTATATTTCGCGCATCCTGCGCGTAGCCTGGTATCATGTTTTCGACTCAGATTCGTGGAGGGAGTCCACCTCTATAATTATCTATTTTTAAATGTGTTAAATATTATTGTATGCGTGTTCGTATTATTGTATAAAAAAGCTTCGAATTCTCCAATCTGTGACTCAAGTATCTAGTTGCCCTACCTACACACTACAGTTATCATATGTGGTTCCTTTTATTTGCCAGATTTGACAACTATGCCGGTACACTGGAATGTGATGGAGTTCGCGTAACTACCACGTTATGGGACACAGCTGGTCAAGAAGACTATGAAAGACTCAGACCACTTTCCTATCCAGGCGTAAGTGTGAATCTATTTTCTTTGTAAC
The DNA here is from genome assembly GCA_021605075.1 of Caerostris darwini. NCBI lineage: Eukaryota > Metazoa > Arthropoda > Arachnida > Araneae > Araneidae > Caerostris > Caerostris darwini. The sequence continues at coordinate 790,012 of BPLQ01008434.1, read as the reverse complement.
TTAATAAAACATGAATGCATAATTTGTTTTCATCAAAATTGATTACAGTTACTTACTTCTTATCAGAATCAGTGTTCATGAAATATATGCGTTTATTTCATGCCAACAAACTTGATATCTTACAAATATGTATTAATTTATACTACTTTTCAGAACTTAAACGCTATTAATATTTCTATATTTAATTTTGAAAAAAGAAATTGAAAGAATTTGAACTTTAAAAGAATTTAACAAAGGTATTTCTTGTTGGATATTAAAATTATCGTGGAATGATTTGGTATTTTTAAATATACCATTTCAAAATGCAATAATTTGTAAAATGTCTAAAACTTTTTAATTACTTATTACAATTAAAAAAAAAAGGATATAAAAGTTATTTTTATCCGTACAGTTGTCATTAAAACTACAAAATGATTTATTTATAAATTGTATATGTATATGAAATAACGATTACTTCTGTTTTCGCAGACAGATGGCTTTTTGCTATGCTTCAGCGTAGACAATAATAGATCTTACGAAAATATCGTAACAAAATGGTATCCAGAGGTCAGGCACCACTGTCCAAAAACACCTGTAGTCCTTGTAGGTAAGGGGAAAAACTTTTTTTTTCTTGACCTAATATTAATATTTTATATACAAAATATTTTAAGAATAAATTGGAAAATATTACGAAATGTTAAAATTGCCGATATCTTGTGGAAAAAGAGGAATTAACACCCAAATTCATTGTTCGTTAGTGTCACACAAGATGGATACAGCGTGGCCAACAACGACTAGGTTTTTAAGTACTCAACGGAAAAAAAATTGTTTATAATTTCCGCATGTTTTTTCATAATATAATTGAACTGGACGATATTCATATCATATGGATGATATTGAAGATTATAATATTACAAAAAAATAATGACAATTTTTAGTATTATTTTGATGCCTTGGATTTAAATTGAAAGGCTTTTTTAAATGTTATAATTTTTACTATTTTAATAATTCGATATAAAACACCAAATAATAAATTTGCCTTCGGGAAAGTTTCAGTTAATTTCATATGCAGGATAGCTGACAGCATTTCCGTCTCTCTAGCTCCATAGCTCTTTATTTGAATAAGGTTTTATTGTAAGCTAGATTTTTTAGCAAATAGCCAGTAAAAGTGTAAAAAAACTAGTTTCAAAATTAAATTGTATTTATAAGTAATATTTTAAACTCGATTACTGAATTTAATTTTAAAGAAAGCAAAGATAATTTTTAATTGCAATAAAATCTTAAATGTTCGACGGTTGATTTTTTTTATTTATTATTTTTTTTTTCATTCGAAATATAAGTTGAATATACGAATACATCGATATTGTTGTATTTTTAGTGTGTAAAATATATTTTTTTAAAGTTATCAATTAAAATGGGTGTCTGATAACTTTAAAAAAAATGCAACTTCAGATGAATTAAATTATTTTAATTAATCTATTTCAATAAGTTTAAAGCTTTTATTTTATAAATAAAAATTAAAAGCATATAGAAATAATCAATGGTGTTTCAATTTTGGATTTTTTAAAATTAATTTTATTTGTTGATGGTTTTTTTTGCTCTTTATGAATAGCACAATGCTTATGAATTTTTCGTGTACTTGGGTTTTTTTTATTAATAAAGACATATTTTATGGATGGTACTTTATGTGTATTGAATTTTTATTTCTTTGTAGGTACCAAAACTGATTTGAGAGAAAGTTCCGAGAACAAAGAGAAATTTATTAGTAAAACTCAAGGTAAAAAATTGGCTGCCAAAATTAAAGCCGTGAAATACGTGGAATGTTCAGCAAAAGAAATCAATGGAGTTAACGAAGTATGATCAATTTTTAATCCTGAAAAATTGAGTGTATTTATATGAAACTGTAATATTTGCATTTATTTTAGATAAAGAAATTAGTAATCGCATTAGTATATTTATTTATATATACAGGGGGTTATTAAAATAATGGAAACACCTAATAAAAGTGACATTTAAGAAGTATTAAAATGCAATGAGTATTAAAATGCAATCTTAGTTGCCAGTTTTTTTTAACAAAAAAAGCATACATCATGGTAGTATGAGGTAGCTTTTAGTAAAGTTGTATACATCGTGGAATTTTTGTCAAAAGCGTAAACTGTTAGACGGCACGGATTTTCAAAGAGGCCAAATTGTAGGAGTCCGACTAGCTGGAGCAACTGTGACAGAAACATCCCAACCTATAGGTATTTCTAGAGGTATAGTTCTAAAGTAACGACAGCGTATACAGCGTGGCGTGGCAAGGCAAGACAAGCTCCACAAAGCAAAATAATGGACGAAAGAAGCTGAGTGAAAGAGACCGACTGGTATTGAAGCGGATTGTGATGTCTAAAAAGAAAACAACTGCAGCCAAAGTGACCGCAGGGCACAATCAGCATCTGCATTCTCCAGTTCAAATAATTAGTTGGGAGGCACCTTTATAAACAAGACACTGACGGCAGAGGAGCAATTCCCATGCCTCTTTCACGTCTGGTAATGCCTATAAATGTACGTCTACATCGTCTACAAGTGGTGTCACAACCACAAAACCCGGTCGATTGATAAATGAAAGACAGCTATATGGTCAGACGAACCACTTTCACACCTTCCCCTCAATAGGACGAGTGCACGTTTGGAGGACGCCTGCACAAACGTATGATCGTGATGGTCTCCTTTCAACTGTGAAGCATGGAGGTGTATCTGTTATGATATGAACAATCATGTTGTGGGTTTCTGCTGGCCCAACCGTAATCCTGAAAGGAAGGATCACTGGGGAGAAGTTTTAGCTGACCAGGTCCATCCTATGATGCAAACTTTGTTTCCTGAAGGAGATGGAATTTACCAGGATAATGCCCCTATTCATGCAGCAGGACCTGTCCAATCATAATTTGATGAACACGAGGATGAAGTGAAACATCTACCTTGGCCCGCACTGTCCCCGATCTCAACATCATCGAACCGTTATGGTCTATTTTAGAGCGATCAATTCGGAATCGATATCCACCTGCATCTCTCCGGAATTTTCTCAATATCTCCATGAAGAATGATTCAATATTTCTCTAAACACAATTCAGCGCTTGTATGATTCTATTCCCAGGCGAACCCAAGCTGTATTACATGCCAAAGGTGGCATTACGCCATATTACTAATGGTTCTAGTGTGTTTCCATTATTTTGATAACCACCTGTATGTATTCTATAGATTTAGCACGAAGTTTTCAGAAAAAATATACAGTTGAATCTTATAATATCAAGACAAATTTTTATTCCACTTTTTAAAAACATTTCGTGAACAAAAAGATATTTGAATTTATTATTAAGCTATCAAACAAAACCATTTGCCTCATTATTTATTGGGATTTGAGTTACCTATCAAAAGGGCTTCGAAATGTTTTCAGAGTTTTAGCTGATGTTTCAGAATACTTTATTGTTAAATAAAACTATCACTTTGGACTAGTGGCGCACAGACTAACATTCGTCTCAACAAAACTTCGATTTCCTTAGTTGGAGTCTCCAGGCGGTACAGTGTTTAAAATACGAATAGAATCTGTCGAATGGGGCGATATTTTGTTTTTTTAGTTGGATATTTTTCTTCTTTTTACCACAACTCAATTCCATACCCAGGGCGTATATAGCAGTCTTCAACAAGTCCCCAACAGTTAGAATAGTGAGTGGCACATCAATGGGTCTCATGTTTACCACGAACAGTCCATCGCCGATTGTTGAGAGGAGAAAGTGCCTTCCGGAAGGACTTTTAAGGGTAACTGCCCTGCATTTGCGAATCATATAAGAGAAAAACCAGGAAAATGCCCATAAGGCAGCCCGACAATTCGTTGCGAGGCACTTTTACGCACGTCATCACAATCGCCATCGGGTCCCTTCGTTTCTGATAGCAATGACTACACCAATGACACCAATGGACTCGAACTTCGTTTCTCCTGCCCGCCAATTGCACATGTTGCGACTGGATCACGAGTTGGGCACTTGTCTGACTCCCGGAAGCTACTATTAAACTCCCATCCCGTTTATATTCACTCAACACGCACGCACACAATAAAATTATCAATGGACGTATGTATTCATGAGCCAAAGGTTAATAACGGCCCCTAAATAACAAATGTAAGGCATAAAAAATGTTTCATTAATTTTTAACAACACATACGATAAATGTAAGTATTAAATGAATTTTATAGAAATGAATAATTGTTGATCTGTTTATAAAACGAGGGAAAAAAATTCTGCAACATGCATTACATTTTTTTCTTGTTATATTAAATTGATTTTAACATGAAGGCCTGCTTATATTAAATTATTAATTACATTAAAGTATCTTTTAAATAAATAGTAATGATTTATTAGTTTATTCTCAAATATAACACTACATATTTTTATATCCAATAAAACCTAATAATATAATTTAATATATTTCTTAATACGATGTTGATATGAACATCGTATTAAGAAATATATTAAATTATTAATATTGAAACTCTTTTATTTGTACAAAATTAAACATAGTCTAGACATGTTTGATTGGTTTAATTAAAATTTTTCTTTCAGTTAAATTACTGCTAATTGGATTATGACACTGCAACTAAGAATTGACTGGATCTGCGAATCATCCCTGCATTTAATTAAATTTATTGAATCTTTCTCTCTTGAAGTTTCTATGGCAGAGTTTTATTAAAATCAATGAACAATGTAAATTGATGTTGAGAATGATTTTTTTTTTTTTTTTTAAATTTTGATTTATTATACGAGAATATTTTATTTGAATTCTTTGGAGGAAGGGTGCATTATTTTCCAATGTTAATTTAAGTTTCCTACGAGCCAGATCTGATTTCTTCAAAATAAAGCGATATGCATTGAAATTGCTCCAACGTTTAGTAATTCATTATAATTAATGTATGATATAATTAAAATGAATAGGTTTTTTTTTTTTTTTTTTATAAAACTACACAAGCGTTTTACCTGACATTTGCACCCATTGGATGGCAGAAAAATACTAAATTTCATATTGTAATCAATGTAGACTAAAGTTGTTATAAATGCTACTCAAAGTAATTAATTCCTGTAAAACATTTTTCTCGCTCCTTTTATTTAATATTCAGTAATTAAATAAAATTTCAAAAGTATGTAAAAGTAAAGAGATTAATGGAGTTTTTATTTAAAAGCCGATCTATATGTATTATAATATAATAGAAATTTTCTTTCCTTGTTTACAATAGTTATCTGCCCAACTCGTGGTTCAGTGGTAACGTGCACCGCTGGTAAGCATTAGGGATGAGGGTCAATCCGCTGGCGGTTTTGTTGTAGACACCGTTTCGAAAAAACGAGGGAAATCGGTGGTTATTGTGATGCTCCACGCACCTTGCCTCGTTAGATGGACTATCTGGTGGGAGTTTTCAGGGTTTTCTCCCAATAAGCAAATGAGTAGTTTCCCCTAAAAGTTCTCCCGGAAGGCACTGACCTCCTTCTTCAGCGGCACTAAGCCAAGTCGGACTTCTACCTACGAGTGCTCCATCACAACACAAGCTGCCCTTTCGCATCCATCCATCCATGAGTATATTACTCATGATGTCTGTCCCGTACAAGCAGGATACTGAGGATAAGACGCAACGCTACAACAATGGTTCTTATGCAAACAAATTATTAGTGTATTAGATAAAAGTTATTAAAGTGCATTTTATATGCTGTCCGAAATTTTCTTTTTTTTTCCGAATGTGGCTCGCGTTTCTTTGAGTACCTTGAATTAGACAGATCCTATTAATCCAAAACTACAAATAATATAATTAACTTAGAACTTTAATAGTGAATGCCTTGTTGAATAATATTTTCTTAATCGATTTGATGTTTTCCCCTTAGGTATTCGAGGAGGCCGTGCGAGCCGTCTTGAACCCACGAACGCGACATTCCACTGCCGTGCTTCATAACTGCATTTTACTTTAGATTAAAAGTGTAATTGTTTTTTCATGTTCTTAGTATTTTTATAATTACATTTTTTTCATTTGTCATTGAATAAAGTATTTGTATATTTTACTTCGTGCTTTGATTTGTTTGATTTTAGAAATTATTAACATCGCCTTGATAGAAAGAGATATGCATTTCGAAAAACAAAATGATACAAGATGTGGTCAATTATTTAGTTGAATTAGCAGGAAGAAATATTCTTAACATTAGAAAAAATTACATTATAAATCGATACATTTATAAATATATAGATTAACACATATATCCCGCCGTTGCACTTCTTCAGAAAGTAACATATAAACTCTTTCAATTCCTTCTATTGGCTCACACTCTCCCTATATATATCTTGTTCAAATTTTCAATCGTTCATAAAATACTTTTTATTCCATACATACATTTTTTTTGAACTTGTAGTGGATGACTCTGGATGTTAATACAGTTTCTTCAAATATTAATTTAATTAATTTTAGTTTTTTTTTTTTTTTTTTTTTTTTTTTTTTTTTTTTTTTAGATTTAAGTTGTATATATCTACCAATAGATAGCGCCAGATAAACTTAAAAAAAAATGAATGAAAATTATTTATAAAGGACTTTCTGCAATAGAGTGAAAAAAAGTAGGAATTGACTTTAAATTTTTTTGTTTATATTACTTATTTTTTTTATATTCATGTCTATTCAAAGCAGCATCTTTCTCCCTAGCATTAACTATTCTCAACCAATTAGATTCATTCCAATTTCCTGATATCTCCTAATTTTCTTAAGATCTACGTGCTACTCTTCCTTTAAAGACAGTTCTGGTCTGATTGAATAATTTTCTTAGGTGGCATTGCAAATTTAACAATCAATACCAGACATTGCAAATTTAACTATAAATACATATAAACGAACTCTTTTTCCTAACCTAACATCGGGACAGGCTAAATTGATATTTCCTATTGCTAAATTGAGACCATACATAGGCGCGCTTTATCACACTAATGCACACTTTACGAAACTATATAAATTTACAACGAGATGAAAACCAAAATCAATTTGCAGATAAATTATATATTTTTACACAATCTGCTTACAATATTCTGTGATTTTATTTTAAAAATTATTTTCGCTTGGTATTATTTTGAGTCGTCTTTATTTCAAAATAAGGATAAATGTATTCTAGTTTAAACGTATGAATAAATTGCAAGAAATTACGCATAGTGTTTTTTTTATTCTACTGAATTTATTGAAAAATGTTTCAATTAAAATTATAAAATTTTTCGTGAGATGCAAATTTATTCTTACTATCACAAAAAAATTGCTCATAATATTTAAACAGATCAGGATAAATAAAATAAACTTTATCCTCATTTTGTGTGTTTTCCTTTCACAGCATGATCAATGATTCAATTTTGAAGTGATTTTACAATTTGTATATAACTCGCGTTGTTGAAACAACACGGAGTTATCTCGCGTTAAAAATTACTTATTCAGAATTTTTACTAGCAAGAAAATGATTTTTCATATCATTAACAAAGTTAAAAACAGTCTCGAGTCTTCAATATATTTGAATAGGAAAGAGTTTTTTTTTTTCCCCATTTAATTTATGTTCTCTTCCACTTCCCTATCAATGACATCTAAAGTAGTACCATGTTATTTAACAGTTGCATCAAAAATATTCACTATTTTTATACCTTCTGTTAATGAACTTGATCGTTAATAAATTAACTCCATTATGCACAATAAAGCGTCGGAGCATTTTATCGATAGCTGGAAAAAGTTATGTCTTCAAAGATGACTGATTTGTTTCACAATTACGATAACGTTCGAGGAAGCAGGAAACCGTCCATACATCCCATTTCGTAGTCAAATTATAGATTTCAGAACTTTGAAAGGAAACAAAGAGAAGCTTATTCGACTCCTTTGATATCAAATAAAAGTCGGGTCTAGAAGTTTTCGTATCAAAATCAAGAATCATCAAGATCGCCAAAATGTTGAGTGTGGATCAGCTCAACATTTGCGTTCTCATTAACCTCGTATCACAGGAAGGCCAATAGCATCAAGAGTGAATCAAATGAAGGATATGTCAACAAGAAATAATCTTTTGCAAAGAAAGCGAAAACGGAAGGTCAATACTTAATGTTCAGATGGTTAATGATTCCGTATCTGTGCTGGCCGCATGTCTGTAGATGTCAGAAGAGGAAGTAATGCAAACAAGCACCTTACAGAAAGTGTCCGTTAAAGTTTGGATTAGGGTTATTGAAGGTATTATTGTGCTGGAATCTGACATAAGGCACGAGTTAATTTTTATTTGAAGGAAGGACCAAGATTGTCTCGAGTTGCAGACCTCGTACATCACCTGAAAAAAATAAAGGCCCTGAAATGTTCTAAAACTCAACAATTCATCTTGAAATTCTGAATATTATACAAAATTTCTCGGATCGGATCACAGGTTGAAACAAATGCGAACGAGCTAATCATGGACGTGTCTTTCCGCCTATTGGTTGAAGGAATGATGGCACGTGAGCGGTTGACATTTCTTTTTACCGATTCGTTTGATTTGGTTTGTCGCTCTACGGTCATCTTGCGCACACGAGGGCTAAACAGACCGGGACCTACATTTTAAAGGGGATTCCAAACCACTAACAAGCATCCATGCCACCGCCAGGAATCGAATCTGAAGCCTGGGATACCAAAAGCAAGAGTGCTAGCCACCAGGCCGCCCGATTCATTTGAAAGGATGATATATTAGCAACTGGTGTATCAAGGTAGAGAATATGGTGTGGAATAACCAAGCAATTCTGGGAAAGTAAGTTATTGTTTGGAGTTGCGTTCTCGAAAAACGATAGAAATCAGACGCTGCTGTTGTTTTGTTTGGAAGAGCAAAAATGGGAGAGATAACAAAACATGCATATGAGCTCGCGTATTTACGACTTCGTGGGTATACCTTTGCAACCTGTAACTGTAGGCCGAATAGCACGATTTCCACAACTGCTTCTTTTTTGGTATCTTCTCGCGCTTGCGTTCAAAATACAGAAGCAAGCGAAATTTTCTAAACAGGGGCTTCAAAATATATTTTATAAGCAACCAATCAATAAATGGGGCAAAGCTTGCGAAGAGGTTATCTACTCAGCCTATTGCCGATTGTGCATCAAAAAATAAATAATAAAAAAAATTCAGTATCGCAAATATGGAAAAATGTCTCATGCAAAAAGCATCAAGGTCTTTTGAAAAGTCCCTCCTGCCAAAGTGTTTTCGTGAATTCCACTGATGGCAAATGTGCTGATTCAAGTAATCCTGGTATACTTAAATTGCCCAAGAGTGGATACTAATAACTTTGAATGAAAGGGTGTTAAGAGCAGACTTACATAATGCTAAAAACAATCAAGTGTAACAATTTATTTTCATCTGCTAGTGAACTCAGCAGCGTATTACCTATAGCTTTTAATGACTCAAACGTAGCTAACTGCATAAAGTTGTCGGAGTCAATAGCCAGGTACGTGACTAAATTTAGCTTAGGGTCTTACTTTCATAATAAAATATTTACGGACTATTTTTCAGGCAAATCATTGTATACTATATATTTTGATAGGGGCCTGATGACCGAATGGCTAACGCATTGGCACTCGATACCACAGGTTTCGGGTTCGAATCCCGGCTGTGCCATGCATTTTTGTAGTGGTTCAGAATCTTAAGCTGTTTTTTCCCGATCTCATATGACCGTAGATCGTCACAGAGCCCATTCAGACTTCTCACCCACATCATTCCCAAACTGTAAAGGGGCGACTCAGCTCTAGGCACATGGTGTAGAACTGATGTAGTGTAGTGTAGTAGTATATATTTTGATGAAATGTGCACTAAGCAAGTGAAAAAACAAATTGATATATATCTTTTTACTGTGACTTTTTTTCTTTTCGCCCATGCAGTTGCAGTTATCATTTTAGAGTTATAACCTTCTCCTTAAGTGTTTCATGGATGGGCCTAATGCAATTTATCCTTCTAAAAGAAGTAGCATTTGTATTTAGCTACTGAAGGCCAAAGTAACCTTGTAGATAATGGAATAGAGTTCATAATACCTTTCTGTATTGAACTATGACGTGGAAAGTTTTGTTCTTTTCATTTTTCAATAATTTAAACTTTCACTTACAAGAATGGAAGATTATCACGAATTCCAAGAATTACATCTTCTAGAAGATGTTAGCGATCATTTGTTAGTGCAACATATTAAGAGCAGATGGCTAAATCTGGGTCCAGCATATGAAAGAATGCTTGAACAAATCCATGTTTTAAATATTTTTCAGAATTTTTTTACTAAAAGCAAACTTTAAACCCAGTGATAGTACAACAGCATTTGCAGTTTTAAAAAAACAGATAATCTATTGTACATTAATTTTGTCGTTTTTATGACCAATATTTTCTTAACCTATATCACTATCTTTCAAAAAGAGGCTTGCTTCTCTTGTCCATATAATTTATGATAAAAGCAAAATGAACTTTTAAAGAAACCTTATGTTTAAGTTTTTGAAAAAAAATAATAATATTTGTCAAAAGGGCGACAGTCACTCTCAAACATTAAGTATAAAAGTGCAGATAATGGGATTTTCTCAAAAGGATTGATGTTGATTCTGCAATTTCAAAGAATCTTAAGTGCCCTGATAGTAAGACTATATTTTGGTATAATATTCATAGCTGTTATATTAAAATAACAGAATGCCTACAACAGAAATTATCCTTTCCCAAGCCATTAATCAGAGATGTAAGATATATATCGCCAAATTTCCAAAAAGACTGAAGTTGAAAATACTATCCGTCACATTGAAGAATAAATGACTTGAGTCATCAAAATAACACGGATATCGTTAATCTAAAGTTGATTATATAATGTATATGTGCGAATATTCCTTAAAAAATGGGGAATATAGGAATATAGGAAATAATACGAAATGAAAATAGGAAATATCTAACGAATATAGGAAATAAACGAACGAATATAGAAAATATCTTGATATGTGCAAATATATGTCAAAAGTAACTAACAGGAAAAATTTTTTGGGCAATGATTCAGAAGATAAGTTCTTGGGGGGAAGAAAAGGCAAAACAAGATTTGCGCGAGAAGCTATAAACCCTATCTTCCAATGAGGAGCGACTTCTGAAGGAGCAAGAATCCATCTGTTGCTGAATGAGACAACACCACAAACAAAAAAAAAAATATTGAAGAGGCTATAAAGAAAAATCACTTGAGCGCTGTAAAAGTTGCACAGATGATGTTAAGCACAGCAAGCTATATCATTAAAGCTACATCTGGAAAGTTTGAAACTGTGATAAGAAAGATGCACAGATGTGCATAAAAAAGTGATCACCATTTAATTAAAAGTTGATCAACATATCTATAGCTCAGAAAAATTATTATTGCATACTGCTTATTCGTTACGCTACTATATTTTTTTTTACCACGATTAGTTTGAAAGTCAGTAAACATAATGTTAAAATATAAGTTTTAAGAGGAGGACAAATAAAGTTTATTTTACTAATGGGAAAATCCTTTCTTCCTGGTGTTTAATCTTTTTAGTTATCTTCAGTGTATGTATTAAATACTTTGAAGTATTTAGTAATATTTTGCTGCGGACTTCACTGGTGTTATATAAAAATACATGTTTCCCATCAGTAGTTATTTTGCTGCTAGGATGTAAATCAACTTATTAATATTATGACGTATTTCAAGTGATACGTATCAACCAACCCTGGTCTTAAATTTGAGGTGTGTAATTTTACTCATAGTGTTAAACAAAACTTATGCGTGGGCTTAGCCTGGATTAATTCATGTTTCATTATAAACTAAAAAAATAATCAACTTTGGCACTTATTAATAAAGTTCGAAATTCAAAATCATGAACTGAACAATTATTGATCTAAGGAGATAACTGCCATATCCCTGGCTACTCTCACACTGGAATGAATGCTACAGTCAACTCATTTGTAGGTAATGTAGCTTGTGAAATTTCCTTTTGTGTTTAAAAAAGTCTCATTTTAATTTCAGTCATATAAGCAATACATATATATATATACATCAATTTTTATTTAACCTTTATTTATGCTACAGCCAAGAATCGAAGTTGGGCCAAATTGCTAAGTGGCTCTAGAAACCTGGCGAAAGTCTGAAAAAAGGAATTTCGAGTTTTGGGCTAGTTGTTTTATTAACAACTGGGGTCATTTTGTGATGTTCAGGATTTGATTGAAACATATACACCTTTATAATAATTTAATGTGTTTTGAGGTATTTAATTGATAGAAATTCCTGAAAACAAAAAATAATAATTTTTAATTGTGAAATACAAAAATGAATCCATATCTAGATTACGGATAAGAAGAAGGTTCTTTTATCAAGTATTTAATCAATCTACCTTAGTTACATCTATTTTTAAATATAATCTTAAAATAGGCGTAACTAAGGAAATTATTGAGGAAATAAATTAAAGAGTAAAATTGTATTTTGTCTGTAATTCCTTTTTTATTTTTCGTTTATACATTATATTTGATCTACTATAAAATATTGACAAGCTAGAGAAATCCATGAAAATACCTTTGTTTTCTTGAAAAAAATGTTTTAATATCGTTACTTTTCATAGTAAAACTAATTCAAAAAAAAAAAAAAAAAAAAAAAAAATGGGAATGAAACTTGCCCATTGTATACTCATGTTTGTGAAAATTGCAACACCATGAAGGACTGACTTACGCGAGTGAGCTGAAATTTTCAGGAAATGCACATTAGCGCATGATATGCAAATGATTAGAATTTCAAATCCGTAGCGCATGCCTATGCTGAGCAGCGCCCTCTGAACGGCGGATGGATCCGAATAAATAGACGGCTGTAGCGAGGCGTGTATGGTTATCGGTGGTTATCTGCTAGTGGTAAACGTTAGCTCAATCGTTACTTATGCCTCTTCGACGAAAGAGAGCGAGATTTGAACAACTTACAGAGTTTGAACGGGGGAGAATCATCGGCCTTCGTGAAGCTGGATTGTCTTATCGTGCAGTAGCCGCCCGTGTGCAGCGTAACAGCAGCACAGTAATCGTCTTTGGAAGCAGTGGGCGGACGAGTGTCGGACAACTCGGAAATCCGGGAGTGGACCCCGAAATGTGACGTCAGCTCGCGATGATAGACACCTGGTCCGCATGGCGCTGACGGACCGTACAGCTTTGACAATTGACAGCACAGTGGTCAACAGCTACAGGCGTTTCATTGTGGGCTTCATCAATTCGTAGACGTCTGCTGCAGCGTGGACTGCGCGCAAGGACTCCTTTATACAGGATCCCTCTCACGCTAAACCATCGCCGCCTGCGGCTACAATGGGCCGCTCAGCATAGAGACTGGCGTGCTGATTGGCAGCATGTCGTGTTTTCTGACGAATCCCGCTTTAATTTGTGGTACCATGATGGCCGCATTCGTGTCAGACGCTATGCCGGCGATTGCCACCTTCCGGAGTGCATTATCGAGCGCCACAGTGGACAAATACCCGGAGTTATGGTCTGGGGTGCCATAGCATATCATGGACGATCACAATTGCTAAGAATTACGGGCAATCTGAACAGCAACCGGTACATCAGTGAAGTTCTACAGCCCCAAGCTGTTCCCTTCCTTCAAAGCTTGCCAGGCGCTGTATTTCAACAGGACAATGATGCCCGCCCTCATATCGCTAGGATTGTTCAATCCTTCTTTGCAACGCGGCAGGTACAGCTTCTTCTTTGGCCTGCTTATTCCCCGGATATGTCGCCGATTGAACATGTGTGGGATTTCGTTGGTCGGCGTCTCGCTCGTGATCCTCGTCCTGTTGCTTCTGCAGACGAACTCTGGGTGCGCATACAAACAATATGGAATGCTCTTCCTCAGGCAGACATTCAGAATTTGTTTGATTCCATGCCACGTCGTGTAGCAGCACTTATTGCTGCGTGTGGTGGCTACACAAAATACTGATTCCGATCTCTTGTTATTGTTTGTTTGCTTTGAACATTTAATCATTTATTTGTACCACTACCACTCAACTGTGTATTAAATTTCATTCAATTATGACGATTCCTTCATGGTGTTGTAATTTTCACAAACATGAGTTTATATCAGTAAAAACAAAATAGTACATGAATAATTGTTAAAAAATTTATATTAAAAGTATGCATAGCCTCTAAATTTTCCTTTAATAGTTAACTACGGGTTTTAAACACAAAATAATCGTATAATTAGTGAAATTTTGCCTGAAAATGGTACATAATTTTTTTCGAAACATTAAAAACATCTTGAAGATGTGTAAAGAGATTTTTTACGATTTACTGAGTTAATTTTAGTGCCAGACAGATTGGTGTATCTTTACAAATAAATGCTTATATTTAAGTATTACATTACACATAGAGTGGAATCCACTTTAAACCGTAGTTCCCCGTCCCAAAAGGATCGTAGAGCGTTGCGAGGGCAAACTCATGTTACTCCGCGTCCGTGGCTTATCTTCAAACTACACGCGCCCCCTGGGTAGTACAAAGTGAGTAACATCAGTGCAGCCCTTATGGCATAAAAGATCACGGTCTAAGTTTGCCAGCTGCATTAGAAAAAAAAACATAGAGTGGAAATGACATTTCTAAGATCATAAAATCGTCTGCTTAAAATATTTCATTAGAATCTGCTTCAAATTTAATTTGTGTAAAACTACTCTTACAAATTCTTAGTGAACAATTGTTAAAATAAATACAAAGATCAGTATTAAACATTTTCTTTCGATGCATATGAGTTTCTTTAACTCAGAACGAAATATTGCTTACCTGATTTCGTAATGTGTACTCCAAGTAGAATACGAAAATGAATTGCAAGAATATTTTTGTTTAATTTTAGAAACAAATTCGATGCATTTCTTTTGACATTGTAATATAAACTCCAGTGAAACTTTGTAATGAAGCAACATTTGTCTTATATACATATTAGTTATGGATTTGCAAAGTTAAACCTTCATCAAGTGAAAAGTATATGTCAGAAGAGACGTAGCTAAAATCATTATAGGCCCTCTCCTTAAGTAAATCATATCGAAAGCAGAAAATGTTCGATTCAAATTGCTTATTAAACATTTTTCGAAATCAATTTTATCTGCTTTCTTTACCATTAGAAGTCTTGTTGAATCTTTCTTCTGAATTCAACTTTGAATATCTCCAGTTCCGTTGTCAAACCTCCTGTAGTCCATAGCGGCCTGATATCAAATTGGCTAGCGTCCTGGCCTTTGGTACCATAGACTTCAGATTTGAATCTTGACGCTGGCATGGATGTTTGTTAGTGATTCGGAATTCATATTAAACTGTAGGTCCCGGTCCAATTAGCTTAAAGTGTGCAAAAATGACCGTAGAGCGACAAATCAAACCAAACCTTCAGTCCATAAACAAGCTGATAGCATATTTACGCTGATGATGATATAAATAGAGAGCTGAATTACCACTATTAAATCGCTTTCGGTGATGCATTCCGAAAAGAAATGTTCGAAAGTCAAACAACATCCGTAAAACAGGCAACGCATATTAAAAACGATAGAACATGGTACAATGTATTCAGGATGAACAGATAACCATCAATTCTCTGCTTCTCTCTTAGAATATAGACAGGCTGCAAAGTTAAAGCTTCTTCAAATGAGAAGTATATGTCAGAATAGACGCAGCTAAAATCATTATATGCCCTCTCCTTAAGTAGATCATATCGAAGGCAGAAAATGTTCGATTTGAATTGCTTATTAAACATTTTTCAAAATCAATTTCATCTGCTTTCTTTACCACTAGAAGTCTCTGTTGAATCTTTCTTCTGAATTCAACTGTGAATATCTCAAGTTCTGTTGTCAAACCTGCTGCAGTCCATAAACAGGCTAACAGCATAGTTACGCTGATGGTGATATAAATAGAGAGCTGGATAACCACTATTAAATCGCTCTCGGTTATGTATCCTGATACAAAATATCTAACAGTCGAACAACATCCGCAAAAGTAGGCAACGCATATTAGAAACGATGGCACATAGAGTAATTTATTCATGATAAACAGATAACCATCAATCCTTTGCTTCTCTTTTAGGATACTGATTTGTTTCATAAGACTAAATTCAGTCGGTGAACTTTTTATGATTTTGTTTGTGATATCTTTTAGTAACCTACAAATATTATGACTCAGCATACAAAATAAAGATGCCACTATGGTGACACTCATTGGAAATGAGATAAAATATAAAGGCACTTTTATAAAAATTATAAGCACTTGCAGACATGGATTTTCAATTTTGTATCCATAGGCTAAATTAGTAGCAATGTAGGGTCGAGTGAAAGAATTTATAACGACAGCAGCAGGAATGAAAGGTATGCAAAATATAATGCATATTGGTATTTTTATTTTAAATCCTGGAGTATGTGTACGAGTTTTATGAAGCGCTCGCAATATTTTTGACAAATAGTGTCTGTTGCGTCTGATTGTAAACCATATAGCTAAATTGGTAAGGTAGGTAGTTATGTAAATGATAGCTCTTGCATCTATAGTTTTGTGTAAATAGAGAGATATTCCGATGTTATCTAAAGCTGTATATGTGAGAATCGCTAGAAATATTCGTACAGCAATTCGTCGTCTTAGAGATCTATCTGAATCTTTTAAGAAACCAATGCAGCAAATAAGGCGTAGAAGTATGCTTTGCTTTTCTGCATACTTTAGATACCATGCAGAATTCTTGATAGCATTTGGGTATCGTATCTTATTTTTATGTTCAGTGGAATATTTAGATGTAAAATTAACTTCATTGATATTTTTTTTCAATAAGAACTTCATCTTTTTTTTTTTTTTTTTTTTTTTTTTTTTTTTTTTGTATTGTATAGGTTCAGGAACAAGGTTGAATGAGAACTAAATCATCCATCTCGTTTTTGTCTATGATTTTCTTCACTTTTGAGATATCAAAAGGAATTAAAAAATGACTTAAAAGAAGAAAGTGAATGTATTAAAACTCTGACAATTAAGTCTCCATATACGAAAAGTCACAATTCAATCCTTCTGTAAATTGAACTTGAAAATAAGTCATCTACATGTTAACGTGATATATCGTTAAAGCAGGGGAAAACGACGCATCCAAATATGTGTAGATGATATACGTTCAATAATTCCATGAACAATTGCTGAGTTTCACATATTATTGAAAATTATATACGTCAGTTTATTTCAGATGTTAATTAATTGTGAAACCTAAAAGCAGCATACGCATTTAAAATGTTTCGAGGAAGATAATAATTGATAATGAGGAAATATATAATATTGCGATGATGAAATGTGCACTAAGAAATAATTTCAGTACATTTGATAGATAAATGCTGTAAACAATCAATGCGTTACATTATATTCTTCACTTAACTGTTTGCTGCTATGTCCTAAATACAATCTTCCAGTTGTTGTTGTTTTTCAATCATTTTTTAATTTAAATTCTTTAAAAGATACACATTTCTTCGTGATTTGCATTTGATCCAAATTGATATTAATTTAATACAATTTGATTTAAATACAACTCAAATTTCAATAAGAAAATCTAATTTTTTTTTAATTCTTTTTTTCACACGATTTAATGAAACATTTTATTTTATTAAGAATGAAATACCTTAAAAATTATTCTTTTTCATGCTTATTTATTACGAAAAATCTATGTTTTTTAAAAAACAACAGGTATATTCATAACATAATTAATGTGCATTTATTTTAAATGCTTACTTATGTATTACGAAATAATTCATCTATGCACAAGTTCTTCAGTTAAAGATTTCTTTAATTAGATTTCTTAAGTTAAACTAAATTACATACCTACTACGTTATTGGCGCTTAAATCAATAAATAATTTTATAAAAATACAATATACTTTCCGATAAAACGATACTTCCAACGAAATATTAACACCTGATTTTCACATTTTCATTGCAAAGACAAAAGGTAATTAACTCCTTAATTTCAAACTGATTTTATATTAAAATTATAAATTACATTTATGTAGAAGATAACTTATTTTCTACATTGTACATGGTGCGTTTTAGTAGCATAGATTAACAGCATGAAATATATTAAAGTAGTAAAAAGGTGTTCTACAGTTATTAACGAAGTTGGATTTTCAAGGGCATATGCTAAATAAATGATAATTGACTACAAAGATAGATAAAATATTATTCATTTTTTTTGGAAACTATGAAAAATCCATACTTTTTCCTTTCATGCTATACTAAAATGCTTTTTTTTCAATAGTACTACGAATTATTAATGCTATTAATACTACAATACTTTGCTCAACTACTATTGTTGTATATGAAAAAAATTTTCATAATCAATGCTCAATTCAATTTACGCTTTATTTCCAAATTTTCTGTATTCGTTGCTATTGATACCATTTTTTTCAAAAAAAATATTCATTGTATAAGATATATTTTATTATGCTTTCAATAGTTTCTCACGTCAAGATTTTATTATTTTTTATATGAAGAACACTGGGGCGTTATTTTGTCATAAATTCTTCAAATGGCTATTCATGATATTCAGTTTCATTATATTTATTTATTTACATCAGAATTTTGATTTAAAAAGATACCATTATCCTTTTATCACATTATTTCTGAATATGAAACACATGTACAAAGTATTGAAGATGAAGCTTTTATATTATAAATTCAATGACCATAAAAATGAAAACTGATCAATAAGCTTTCAATTATTTTTAATATGTCCCTTGGTAAGCGTCTGTTAATTTAGAATAGATATAATGTTGTTACTGGTCCCCCTGGTATAGGAAAGTCTAACCAGGTCCAAGAGACCCCATAGCAAGCGACTGGTCCATGGCTAAGATAATATACAGCTTCACTTTTAGCGAGGAACCATGAGGGCTGAAGACTGACTAAACCTCAAGACAACGCTCTATGATCACGTTAGACCGGGACCTACAGTTTAAAGTGGATACCGAACAACTACAAACATCCATTGCACCGTCGGAACTTAAACCCGAAACCTGTGGCACCGAGCGCCAGACATTCGGCCATTCAGGCCCTTGCTAGGTGTTGTATCAATATTTGTTGATATTTTAATATGCCAGGCAATTTTATTTGAGGTCAGTCCGCCACTACCACTAACACACATTCATGTCAAAGCTGAGATTCGAACCTGAAACATCGAACGCCAGAGTGCTAGCCACTCGGCCATAAGGCCCTAAAATAGATACGGAACCAAAGTGGTTAAAAAATTTATTTCAAAGGAAATTTTTTTTTTAACTTTTTAATAAAAAAATTGTTTTATGATTAAATGTGTAAGAATATTCCACTTTTTTTGGTCATAACAAGACATTAAACAAAATTTATTTTAGTCCTTTTTGTGTACAAAAATAATTATCGCGTTGTTTTTTCGTAAATAATAATATAATTCAAAAATAAAGTCTGACACTGGTTTTCTAGGAATAACACATTTCTGAATAAATACATATTTTACAGAAGTGTGTGGGAGTCAAGGGTGTACATGTCTAACAATATATCATTAGCAACATGTTTTTAAATTTATCAACACCCGTTCTTTTAGATAAGGTGACAGAAAATTGCCTAAATATCACATGTTTTTTTTTAATGTTTTGCTTCTTAATTTTCATAATGCAAATTATAATAATATGACTAAAATGGGTGGCAAAGTTTTTCTCGGAAATAGAAATTCAAATTTCTGAGAATTCTTCAAGAATTAGTAGACGGAATGAAAAAGGAAATGGAACAAGTTCCAATCTTCCTGATTCGATTCCCTGATGTAAAGATTAAAATAATCAAATCGAATTCAGCCGAGAAATATCAATTCAACATTTGAATAGGTATGTATACCATGTATTGTATTATATCGGTGGTTCCCAAATTTATTTGAATTACCACCTCATAGGCAGAAAAAAAAATCAGGATCGCCTGGAAATCTACCTATTTTAAGCAAACAACCAGAAAGATGCATAAAAGAACACATTTTTTCAATTCCTTCTATTAGCTCACACTCTCCCTATATATATCTTGTCCAAATTTTCAATCGTTCATAAAATACTTTTTATTCACTCACACAAGTTCAAATATATATATTTTTTTGAACATGCAGTGGATGACAATGGATGTTAATACAGTTTTTTCAAATATTAATTCATTCATTAAATTGAATTAATTAATTTTAGTTTTTTTTAGACTTAAGTTGCATATATCTACCAATAGAGGGCGCCAGATAACTTAAAAAAATGAATGAAAAATTATTTATAAAGGACTTTCTGCAATAGAGTGAAATAAAAGTAGGAATTTATTATATACATATATCTATCTACGTATTAAAGTATAGTAAATTATTTATTTGGGGCCTGATGGCCGAGTGACTAGCGTTCTGGCTCCACTGGTATCGGATTCGAGTCCTGGCGGTGTCATGGATGCTCGTAGTGGTTCGGAATCCACTTTAAACAGCAGATTTTGCTAGCTACCGTCATGAGCGGAGGCGATTTAGAGAGCGATATGTACGTTGACGTTCACGATGAGTCGGGGAGCACGGATTCGTCCGCGCCGACCGAACAATCGGATGTTAATAATGCCGTACTGAAATGTACCATGATAAAGCAGATGGATTTTGAAATAGGCACGTATAGTCTAAGAGCTCGTTATTTAAATGATCTGTTTGCACACGATCAAAAATTCTTCCCTAGTATGGAGTATAGTTCCGATCAAATGAAATATAAGGAAGAACTGTTGGAGTATGAGGGGATCTTAGCAAAGTTAAAGTTAAAGAGAGATGAATTAGGTAAATGCCCTATTTCGGACTGCCAGATACACCGAACAAGCATGGCGCAACCGTTACCGGAAAGCCCAAATCGAAAGGCAGCAGTTAACCAGATCAACAAATCAGCAAAAACCAGACCTGCAATAGATGACAATTACGAAAGACCCAGCAAAAGGCATTCCGCCAGAGCAACTACTGCAACCAACTCCTTCCATTTGGCAACGCAAAATAAGTTTGACAACATTCCTGAAACTATTGAAGAACCAACTCCTCCTGAGATCAAAATACAGCCCATAATGTTAGCTATGACTTCTAACTACAACATAGCCCTGCAGAACATAAACAAGAACTTTCCAGGCACAAATAATGTACTCGCTAAGTAATACATCAAAATATTTCCTGAAACCTAAGAGGCGCATAGAAAAATTACCAAATATTTAACAGAAAACAAATTTGAATACTACGTAATTACCCCGAAAGGAGACCGCCCCATGAAAGTGGTGATTAAAGGCCTGCCGGTGGATACAGACAAAGAAGAAATTGAAAAGCAGTTAACGGAACTAAACTTTAAAATCAACAAAGTAGCTCAACTTAAAAGAAGTGTCACGAAAGAACCTCTCCCGATCTTCCTCATCGAATTAAGAAGAACCGCAAACTCCGAGGATATTTACAAGCTAAACAGAATGTTGTACCTAAGTATAAAAGTAGAAAATTTCAACCGTAAGAACTTAACTGTTCAATGTTACAAGTGTAACTACTTCCATCATGCAAGTAATAACTGTAACCGCCTACCAAGATGTCTTAAGTGTGGAAAGAACCACATCACCGGAGAATGCTCAATTAAAGAACGGATAATAGAACCAAAATGCATTAACTGCTCCGCCAAGGGGCATGTCGCCTCATGGAGAGGATGCCCCAAGTTCCCAAAAATGACACCAAAAAGGGGCCAAGCCACCAGCAACACCAACAACCGTAATACCTTTCAAAGTAACTACATAAATCCTACAAAATCTTTCGCCCAAATTCTGAATGGAAATTCCAACTCAGCTTCTAACCAAGTCTCCTCGGCCAGCAAAATAGTACAAGAAACTCCAGCTACATCAGAAGACCTTTTGGCTCCACTTACTTTGCTCAAGGAACTAGCTGCCATCACCAAATCATTCCCAGGACTTATGCAAGCCCTTCCTAAAATACAAAATGCTTCATCACCCATCGACAAGCTGGCTCTCCTGATTGAAGGAATTTCAACGCTAACTAATACACCCAATGCGGATACACAATAAATCACTAAACATCACCTTCTGGAACGCTAATGGGATCAAGAAACGGAAAATAGAACTCCACGACTTTATCATCAACCACTCTCCCGACCTGCTTCTAATCCAGGAAACTCATCTCCAACCTCAGGACAATTTCTTCCTACCAAATTTCCATGGCTACAGAAATGACAGAATCAACCCACTACAGTCCAAAGCAGCGGGAGGAACTGCCATTTTCATCAAAAACCACCTGCCTTACCACCATGTTCCCACACCACCTTTGCAGCACATAGAAGCATCTATAATCTCCTTAAATCTTCCAAATCTGGACCCCATCATTATCGCATCTATTTACGTTCCGGTCAACTCCGATCCGCACCTGTTTACAATAGATCTTGAAGCCATAATGCAACTGGGAGCAAATGTCATAATGTGTGGAGACTATAACGCCCATCACATGCAATGGAAATGCAATAACAACAATGCAAGAGGGTTGCAATTACTCAACTTCGCGATTAAAACCGACCTGGATATCATAGCTCCAAATTCCCCCACAAGATATGGTCATAATTCTACATCTACAATAGACCTGGCAGTAATTAAAAATTTCCTATTTCCTTATCAAATTTCTTCATTAGCGGAACTGAGTTCCGACCACAACCCTGTAGAACTCACCTTCAACTTCGACTATCTTATTCCAACAGATAATAGCAACATCTTCACCAACTGGACTTTATTTACTAAATTTCTCACTTCAATCCATGCAAAACCACTGCCAACGATTACCTCTACTTTTACCTTGGATGAAGAAATCAATAAATTCACGAACGACCTCCTAACAGCCCGGCAAAATGCTTCAAAACCAGCCACCAACGATAAAAAACCCTGGACTCACCCCAACATAAAGAAATTGTTACAAGTTAGAAATAAAGCTAAAAAGAAATGGCAAACCACAAGAAATCCCAACGATAAAACCATCTTAAACAGAATTCACAAAAATATCAAAAATGCATTCAAAAGATACTCGGATAATAAATGGAAAGAAACACTCGAAGATCTACAAATAGAAGACGGTTTCTTTTGGAAAATGACTAAAAGATTTAAATTACCCTTCACCAAGATGAGCCACCTACAAGGTACTATCTCCACAGCCATTAAAGATCAAGATAAAGCTGAATTAATCGCTCAAAATCTGGAAAACCAATTTACACTTAATGATATCTCGGACCCAATGCAAGAGTATATAGTAAATCAAACAATCAAAAATTTCTACAACAAGAACGAAGAAGAAGAAAATTTAACACCAGCCGCCCCATCTGATATTATTAATATTATCAAGAAATTAAAGATCAAATCAGCTTCTGGAATTGACTCCATTTCAAACAAAATGCTAAAGAACCTCCCAGCCATAACAGTAATCCAGCTTAATTATCTCATTAATAAAATCCTGGAATTTAAATATTTCCCAGCTGCATGGAAGACCGCTACAGTCATACCAATATTGAAACCTGGAAAAGATCCGACTATCCCGGAAAATTACCGCCCAATATCCCTTCTATCTACTCTTAGCAAGATTACGGAATCGATCATCCTCCATAGACTACAAAAATTCTCTGAAGAAAATAGCATCATTTGTAAAGACCAATTCGGATTCAGAAAAATCTCTCCACCACCCACCAACTTCTCAGAGTAGTAGAATACATTAAAACAGGATTCCAAAAGAACGAATTCACCGGCGGAATATTTTTAGATATACAAAAAGCATTTGATAAAGTCTGGATTGAAGCCCTCATCTTCAAATTAATTACCCTCAAATGTCCATCACCTATGATCAAAATAATTCACTCCTACTATCCAATAGAAGCTTTTCAGTAAAAATTAATAACAAATTCTCCAATATCAAGAAGATGCAAGCCGGCACACCTCAGGGAAGTAAAATATCTCCACTACTATTTTCTATCTTCATTTCGGACATTCCCAAGAAATTCAATACCATCACAGCGATTTATGCTGACGACACGGCAATATTATGCAGAAACAAAAACCCGAAATATCTGGCACTTACTCTCAATAGACACTTGGAAGAATTAACGGACTGGTATGAAAAATGGAAAATTGCTCTAAACATCAACAAAACAGAGGCAGTGTTCTTCAGCAAGCACCATAAAATTAAACTCCCTGCAATTTATCTTAAAAATCAACTGATCCACTGGAAATCTGATACCAAATACCTGGGAATTTACCTGCAAAAACACCTCAATTGGAAAACTCATATCCTCTATACTAAAGATAAATTTCGAAAAGCAAGGAGAAAATTATACCCACTTATAGCAAGAAATTCGGCCATGTCCAGAAATAACAAACTACTCATATTTACTTCAATGCTTCGACCTATTCTAACGTATGCTTGCCCAGTTTGGGCATACACGTCAAAAACCAACAGAGAAATCCTGGAAGCTCAACAAAACATCACCATCAGACAAATCACCAACTCAAACTGGTTTATGCGGAACATTGACATTCATCGCTCCATAGATCTCCTATCACTTCACCAATTTTGGAAAAAACTCGCAATAATCTTCTTTGAAAACATTGATCACCATAATCACATTGCCATTCAAGAAATAGAGAATTACGACCCACACTGCAGTACTAACAGACCAAGAAATATCCTGATATGATAAAAGGAGTTATCCTGAATGAAATTCCTGCAATTTTTCATCTCTTCAAGCAGAAATGTATAAGTATTATAAATTATTTTGAAATCTTAACCCGTTAGCACCCGAAATAAACAAGCCCAGCTGCAAAATCCACCGTTCTGAGCTCCGCCCACCGACCCATCGTAGTCAACCAATGGGAAAGCAGAATAGCCCTTCGAGGAGGTCAAGAGCTATATAAGCCAAGTTTTTTCATCCGCTCTGGCATTTGCAGACTCGTCATTACAGGAGATGTGGCCCCCGCCGGGGCTAAAGCGCTCCAAAAAATTGTAAATCTATATACAAACATCCATAGCATCGCTGGGATACGAACCCGAAACCTGTGGTATCGAGCACCAAAGCGTTAGCCACTCGGCCATCGGGACCCTGGTATACCATGAACTGTTGGGTGTATAGCTGACAATCCTACTCCTCCTATGTAAAAAAAAGAAGACATCTCCTGTCTCGAACTCTGCCAGTATACAGACGGCCGTGGCCCATCATGGGGCTGTTGCGCCAATGAAGAAGAAGTAATTAACTCAAAGTTGTGCCAAATTCTCCTTTTTAATATCTGCTTTTTATCATCAGTGTGTCTTATCTCTATAATTATAAAACAAAATATTTGAGGGCTTTACTGTAATTTGTTTTATATTTTAAAATTATAATCTTTTGAGATCCAATTTTTTTTTTATGAAGTTTTATTTTTATCTAACGTGTAACCTAAAAATAAATCACACTTAAATATTTGTAATTTATTTAAAATTGCCATTTTTTACGGTGGGAATTTATTAGTTCAAGTATCAGCTACTTTTAATGAACATTTGCTAAGTAATCAAAAAAATATTACTTAATTAAAATAGTTTAGATGTTACGTAAATATATTTTTTTTTTAAATTTGCTTAAACTACAATAAATAACAAACTTTATTATTTAAATAACTAATTCTTTCTTCGAGTTCAAATTTTTCTGCCAAATACAAAAAAAAGTATTTGATAATTTTTTTTATTTAAATAAAAATGTATTAATAAAGCAAAAGGACTCAAGAAAATGTTACTAGTTGATACTTCTTAATTATTATAAAAGCAATTAAAAATAAAAGAATATTTATTACGTGTTATATGATGTAATTGAATAAAAAGCTTTTATCATGCACGGGATATCCCTTTCAGAACCGGATATAAAAATGATGCATTAAAAACATTTCCCAGTCTCACACACAGTCTGACTGTGGTTGAAAAGAGTGAAACTGTTTCAGGAGTCTCACACTTAAGAACAGAGTACGAGATACATTACATTATACTGGAAATACCCGCTAACACAGCTTTAAAAAAATTACTCACGATTTTATATATCACTTTCTATATGAAAACACAATTTGAAGCAATATGGATATGGGCGTGTTTATTTCCTTTTCAGAATGATCTTAAACCTGAAAAATATTCAAATTTACAGATAATTTTTCTTTTAAAAACAAATTTACAGGTTTTTCTTTTATTGAGTCTTTTGAATTTCAATGCTAATAATAAACATTTTTTTTTTTTTTAAAAAAAATTAGTTTTTCTAAGTTTGATAGTTTTATCATTTACAAATAAATACTTTTAATATGTATTATTATTAAATGAGAGTTAAGAATACGTATAAGCGTGCTGTGGTGATTCATTAATATTTTTATTTGCATATTTACATTTTGATTATATTAAAAATAAATATTTTTTATAAATTTCAGTATGAAGTAATTTAGTATTCAGTATATTCAGTAATGATTATTTTACTTAAATTTGAAATTGGGGAAATTCTTTTTGTTTTAAAAAACAAAGAAACAATAGCAATTTTCACAAATACATTTCATAAAAAAACATATCTTCAAGCTACACGTGCCCCCTGGGTAGTACTAAATGAGTAACAGCGGTGCAGCCCCTCCTTATGGCATAAAGATTAACTGTCTATGTATTGTCGGCTACATTACAACAACAAAATAAGTAAATAAGTAAATATGTAAAACAAACTTATGTATTTCAAATAATTAGGAAACTGGGCTGATGCTTTAATATATATATATATATATTAAGGCATCAGCCTAGTTTCCTAATTATTTTCCTTGAAGAACGTCAGTGATTTCTGGTTTTAGATGTACATTCCAAATTATTATTTATGATTGATGTTGGAATAATCACTATTTATGGAACTTGGTCCAGTTTGCTTTTCGGGAAAAAGATATAAAATTATATATATATAATTTTAGATAGAGAATAAAGATAATATAAAAGATATAAAATTATATATATATTATTTTGCTTTTTCCCGAAAAGCAAACTGGACCAAGTTCCATAAATAGTGATTATTCCAACATCAATCATAAATAATAATTTGGAATGTACATTTAAAACCAGGCATCACCAGGCACGTTCTTCAAGGCATAATTATTGAATTTATCCGACT
Organism: Caerostris darwini; assembly: GCA_021605075.1. NCBI lineage: Eukaryota > Metazoa > Arthropoda > Arachnida > Araneae > Araneidae > Caerostris > Caerostris darwini. The sequence continues at coordinate 762,866 of BPLQ01008434.1, read as the reverse complement.
CGTAACCTAGTGGTAACGTGCTCAGTTAACTTGCCGGAGGGCCAGGTTCCAATCCATCCTTTGATGCCAGAAGAGGTAATTGTTTTTATAAATGAGGAGGATTGATGATGATTATGACAGCGTGTGTCGTGTATTACGCCTCTTACATCAGTAGCCAGGCTGCCGGATGGTAGTGTTTTTTTTATCCGCCCCAAGACATATGGGAGTCTGATACCCCTTAAAGTGCTCCGGAAAGTAATTTCTCCCCTCAACACCCATTGGTGAACCATTCATGACGCGCATTAATAGAACACTGGATCCATTGATTCTCAACTATAATAAATTTATCAAAGTTTGCTAATTTTCGAAGGGCTAAGGTCGATTCGATAATGCATGCACTTCAATTCTCACTTTGAAAAATGCATATACTTATTGAAGATTGTGACAGTGTCTTTCAATGATTACAAGATTTTCTTTCTATGGATTTTCCAAATTTTGTCCAATACACGAATATGGAACAACTGCCCTCCTCTTTTCTCCACATCTCGTCCCCTTGTAAGGACTATGTAACTCCCTACCAGTTAGAAAGGTGAGGATAGAACATCGATGGTCTTCATGTATGCCACGAACAGTCCATCGAAAGGTGTTGAAGGAAGGACTTTTAGAGGTCCCGCAACTGTGATAAAACTCGGAAAAACTCAAAACTCCTACCAGCCAGCCTAATTGTCCATACAAGATGTTTGGCTTCGAGTTTCCTCTTTTTTGAAAGCAGTCCTTTTAACCAGCAAAGCTTTTTTTTATGGGGATACGTATTTTTAATTTACAACAATGCTGCCAGCGAGTATGAAACTGAGCTTATATGTGTTTTAAATTTGCAACAATGCTTCCAGAGGCAAGAACCTCAGCTTACACTTATTCTAAATGTACAACAATACTGCCAATAGATAAGAATCTCAGCTTATACGTCTTCTAAATTTAGAACAATGCTGCCATCGGACAAGCTCATCAGCTTATATGTATTCTAAATTTGCAACAATGCTTCCAGTAGATAAGAACCAATAGACACATATTCCGAATTTATAACAATACTGTCAACGGATAAGAACCTCTGCCCTCTTGCACTCTACCTGCGCATGTTGCCCCTACAGCTAAAGAGTCAGACTGGGCAATTACCCTGTAAGTTCCCTTTTTTTTGTCTTATGGGTGTAGTTCAGCAACTTTCTCTTGGTGAATCGTGAGTTACGCCAAATCTAATAGTAAATCTATCATATTGGTAGCGATTAGCCTCAGATCAAGTACCACCATTGAAAAAAACAATATTTTTTTTTTTTCAATTCATTTAATTTATTTTAAATTTACAACAATGCTGCCAGCGGGCAAGAACCTCAGCCTTCTTGCACTCTACCTGAGTGCGGTGCCACAGCAGCTACAAATCAGATTGAGACAATTACTCTGTAAGTTCCCTTTTTTCTGCCTTATGGGTGTAGTTCAGCAATTTTATCTTGGTGAATAGTGAGTTACGCCAAATCTAATATTTAATATATCATATTGGTAGCGATTAGCTTCAGATCAAGTACCCACCATTGAAAAAAACAATATTTATTTTTCTTTTAAGAGAAAAAAAGTGTGAAGTAATAGGAATATATCCTCTTTTTGTACAATTCTGCATACAATAGAATTTCTTAGAAATTTGAAAACACTTCTTGTAGTGCATATACTATAGCTCTATGAATAGAAGATGTTCTACGTAGAAAATAAAGAAAAGAGAAAATTACTTATTGCTTCATGGATATATAATTATGTATTTACATAAAGAGTTATAAGCGTTTGATTTTATGCTTAGAAAATAGGCTAACTTATATAAACAGACTTAAATATTTCTGTAAAGAAATGATATTTTATTGCGTGAAATGTTTAACTAATGGTTTAATTGGACTTGGGGAATATTACCTTTCGTTGTTTTGCTAAATGTTTTATATTTCATAATAAAAAATTGAAATTCATACGAAAAATGATTACTACAGTGAAAGTGAAAATGAGTAATTTCTTCGTAATATGTTTGTTCCGGACGCGCTGATTACATATCACACGTCAAAACGGAGATTCATCTTTCCATTATTTGGGAAGAAAGGGATAAAACAACAACGGATTCGGATCTTCGGATAAAACAACAACATTGTTTTCAACTTTTTCTCATTGCTCGTGAACTGCATCTGCGCAACAGGTCCATAGGTATGTACAAAGAGACGATTTTCTTAGTTTCAGTGAATTTTGTAAAGTCTTGAAATTTTGGTAAATGTGTATTTACATTGTATATTGTAATATATATTTATATTTTCTTAATTCTCAAATATTAATTATTTATTTATAAATTTTTACTTCAAAAATTGCTATTTTTTGTAAACATTTTTATTAATTTTCTCCATCTTTTTCTCAGTACTTTGCATGAATGATTTTAAATAAAATATTTATTCTTCATTGATGCAACGGCGCCATGATGGGCCAAGGCCGTTTGCCGACTGGCAGATTTCGAGACATGACATGTTTCCTTTTTACGGGGTAGGGTTGTCAGCCCTAAGCTAACAGTCATATTATATCAGGACATACGGTTTAAAGTGGATTCAGAACCACTACAAACATCCCTGGCAAAGCCTGAACTCGAATTCGAAACCTGTGGCACCGAGAACCAGAGCGCTAGTCACTCGGCCATCAGATTCCTATAAAATATTTACTTAAGTAAAATTGCTATAGTCATTATTTTCTTTCCCTATAGAGCGTTACTGAATAAAATTGATAAAAGAAATAAGTCGTAAATAAATACGAAAATATTGCAAATACAAGCATAAATCAGAAATTATCAGCACAATCGTTTTTTCAATGTTTTACAATAGCAGAAGAATTTCATCACTTGATGAAATTGATTATATTACCACTATTATATTTGATTATTATTTATATTATTGATCATATTACTACTATTATATTTGATTATTACTTATATTATTGATCATATTACCACGATCATATTTCTACTTTTATTGTTTCTTTGTTTTATAGTACAATGCACTTGATCTAACAGTCTACAATCCTACTTACAGCTTAAACGTTTTTAGCTACACTCAAGAGCCAAAACATTATAACCATCTGTCAATAACGAGTTGGCCCACTTTTGGCGCGTAACACAGCTTCAACCGACCTTGGCATGGATTAATACCAGTTAAATACCACTTCCACCTGATCACGTGCCTTCCACGTCATCCAGGCGAGTTCATTGCAAAATGTAGGGGTGGTCATAATGTTTTGGCTCTTGAGTGTATTTACATATGCTTCCATGTGGCCCATCATTATTCACATAAATAATCACTCCAGTGTTAAGTTAGTCAGCACATTAAGCCGCCAGTAAAGACTGTTGCATTTTTTTGCTATTTCCAACGATTGAGAGATGATCTATTTATCTTCATTATTTCTGTTTCCTGTTGATTGGTTATATCAGCGTCTCACTCAGCGTTCAAATCATCTCTAGAGGTTGTTGAATCTTCATTTGCAAAGTATGATGGAGTTTGTTTACTATTCTTGCCGTGTGCGATGATGGCTGTTTACGTTCATTATTTGTATTTCACATTAACTAGTTATCTCAACAGTGACACTAGTCCATGTGTTAAAATCTTTCTCTCGAAATTATTAAATCTCATTACCGTTTGCAAAGGCTGATGGATTCCCTGTTTACCTTCATTATTTGTTACTCGTTGTTTTATTCAAGTTGTCCCTCGAAGTTGTTAAATACACTTGCAGTTTGCAAAAATGGATGGATGTTCTGTTTATCTTCCTTATTTATATTTCCTATTAACTGGTTATCTCAACAGTGATGCTCGCTTGTGTTTCCTCTTGATTGATTATCTCAACCTTACTTCCTTTGATTCGTCGAGACTGATGGCAGCAAGACTGATGGACCAATATTCTTGCAGTGTGCGAAAATGGATGGATGTTCTGCTCATGTTCATTATTTGTATTTCATGTTAACTGGTTATCTCAACGGTGACACTCGTCCTTACGTTAACATCATCTCTCGAAATTATTAAATCTTCTTGTCGTTTGCGAAGACTGGTGGATGTTCCTTTTTACCTTCATTATTTGTTACTCATCTGTTCATTCAAATTGTTTCCCGAATTTGTTAAATAATCTTGCCGTGTGCAAAAATGGATAGATGTTGTATTTATCTTCATTATTTGTATTTCGTATTAACTGATAAACTCAACAGTGACATTCGTCCATACGTTAAAAACATTTCTCGAGATTATTAAATCGTCTTACTGTGGGTGATTATGATTAAGGTGGATTAGGATAGGACAGTTTATAGATGAGCTCCTCATGTTCATTGTTTACGTTTCCTCTTGATATGTGATTTCAACTTTACACTCGTTAATTCGTTAAAATCGTCTCTCGAGGCTTTCGAATCTTCATTTGCAAAGACTGATGGACTTCAATATTCTTGCCGTATGCAAAGATGGATGGATTTTCTGCTCATGTTCATTATTTGCATTTCATGTTAACAACGGCTATCTGAACGGTGACACTAGTCGATACGTTAAAATCATCTCTCCAGAGAATTAAATCTCCTTGCCATTTGCAAAGACTGATGGATGTCCTGTTTACCTTCATTATTTGTTACTCGTCGGTTCATTCAAGTTGTTAAATATTCTTCTTACCGTGTGCAAAAATGGATGGATGTTCTGTTTATCTTTATTATTTATATTTCATATTAACTTACTATCTTAATAGTAAAACTCGTTCTTATGTTAAAATCATCTCTCTAGATTATTAAATCCCCCTGCCGTTTGCAAAGATTGATGAATAGCCTGTATAACTTCATTATTCGCATTTCATGTTGACTGGTATCTCAATCATGTCACTCGTCGTTTCGTTAAAATCATCTCCCCAGGTTATTGAATTTTCATTTTCAAAGATTTATGGATGTCCTGTTCATCTTCCTTATTTCTGTTAATTATTGGTTCGTTAAAATACTCTCTTCATCCTGTTAAAGGTTCTTGTCATTTACAAAGATGGATAGATGTCCTGCTCCCCTTCATTATTTATGTTTTATATTGACCGGCTATTTCAACAGTGACAGTTGTCGTTTCTTTAAAATCGTCTTTTGAGGTTATTAAATCTTCATTTGCAAAAACGTATAAATGTCCTGTTTATTTTTACAAGACAGGAGCTTTTTTTCTTTTTACAGGGCAGGAATTTCAGTTCTACGCCCAACGCTATACAGTCATATTAGACCTACAGTTCAAAGTGAATTTCGATCCACTACAAACATCCGTCGCATCTACGGGTGCTTGAACCCGAACCTTGTGGCACCGAGCTCCAGAGCAATAGTCACTCGGCCATCAGGCCCCGTTAATCATAATAACAGCAGTAAATTAATGGTAAAAAATTTAGCTATTTACAAAATATTTGTAACATAAACAATTATGTACAGCCTTTTTACTCTTTATCTAAATCTTTCCTTCTCTATTTTTAGGTTATTAGATATGGCACGACGCAAAATTAAGCCAGTTAAACTGGTCTTTGTTGGTGATGGTACTGTTGGCAAGACTAGCATGCTGGTAGCTTACACCAAAAAACATTTTCCATTGGGTGACTATAAGCCTACAGTGTATGTATATTTATACATCATAAAGTAAATGAATAATGAGTATCATTGCTTAATTATTTACGCATAAATTTTGCATTGATAATGACACCGCTTACAACCTGGGTAAACGTGCTCTGCAAGAACAAAAAAAAAACCATATGAATTTCATGATTTTTTTTTAATAAATAATTTTTTATGTCTTTGAAACTGTTCATGTTTCTTTTTTAATTTAAATCAAAATTATTTGATAAATAATAATGAATTTTACTTATTATGATTATTTACATTTCTTTTATTTATTTGAATGTATGTATTCAAGTCAATTTATAAATAAATATTTAAATTAAACAAATAACTATTTATCTTACCTAATTTAATGATGAGAAAAATATCGCGTTTTCTTCCAGCTTAATTTGATATTTTCGGAAATTTGAAACAACTATAACTTTTAAACTATTAATGATACTGCGTTATGGACAGAGAGTAAACTTTATTAAAGCAATAAAATTAAATGTCTTCAAAGAGATTTACATATAAAAAATCGAAATACCTTTTTTTTTTTAATTTCCAATATTTTGATGAGTAAAATTTTATTAAATTATCAATAAATGTTATAGAGGGTCTGATGGCAGAGTGCGTAGCGCTTTGCAGGTGGGTGCCACAGTTTTTGGGTTCGAGTCCCGGAGGTGTCTTGGATGCTTTTTTTGGCTCGAAATCCACTTTAAATCGTTGGTTCCGGTCAAATAGGACTGTTGGGTATAGGGCCAACGACTCTACCCATTAAAATGAAAACATTGTTTCAGAATCAACCAGTAGGCATATGGCCTTGGAAGAAGAAGACGAATTGTTATATACCCTTAAAAATAGAATAAATGATTTAATCCAGTGAATAATATTTCTCTATGTTTACTTGGTGAAAAATCGTTAATAACCAAAACTAGTAACTTAGGTGGCTGCCCTACCTTTGTTTGAAACTTGACGTCAGAACTATCTTACTTTGCTTAAAGGATAAACATATTTGTAATTTATGTTCTTCTTTAAATCCTCAAAAAAGTGTATCGTTTTAAGTTCTTATAAACTTTTTTGTTAATCAATGGTTAATTTATAGGTTTCATTTCTCTAAAAGATTTCAAATGGCGCATGAATTGTAACGCGGTTTTTTATTGTTTGTTTCTTATCCCACTTGGTAGACAGCAACACCTTGACCAAGATCACGTGTGGCCTTATGTATGGTGGGAAAGAGGGGAGGGGCAGCTTTTGTTGTGATGGAGAGCCCGTAGGTAGAAGTCTGATTTGGCTCAGTGCCGCTGAAGAAGGAGGGCAGTGCTTTCTACTACCCTGGACTACCTTGGAACTACCCCGCGTTTGCCTATCGTATGGGAGAAAACCCGGAAAACTCCCACCAGCCCTACTCACGAGGTAAGATGTAGAACATCACAAACGCCATCGAGTCTCCTCATTTTTTGAAATAGTGTCTACAACAAAGTCTCCAGTGGATTGAACCTGAGTCCTAATGCTCACCAGCGGGGCACGTTGTCACTGAGCCACGAATCGTATGATAAATAACAGCTGATACTTAGTCTAACTCAGATAAGCCGATTTCTACTTAGAAATCCATTCTCAAATCTATGCAGACAAGCTTAATAATCTAGGAAATTTTCTTTTTCTTTTTTACAAAAACATACTGTCTTTTTGCACCAATAGTTTTTCTTTGTATTCAATTGTTACAATCTGGTATTTCTTATGTTTTAAGTTGGCTAATTATTTCACTAAGGACAGTTGTCTATTCGTTAAAATCGTCTCTTTAGGTTATCAAATCTTTATTTGCGTAGACCTATGAACGTCCTGTTTACCTTCTATGTTTGTTACTCGTTAACATAAAGGCAAAAGTTCTAATAATTTTTGATTTCATCTCTCAAAAAAGATTACCAAAAATAGTTAATCTAATGCTTAATAGTATTTGTGCAAATGGTAACGCACGAAAAGTTTCTACACTATGTAGCTTTCTATACTATGTACTATTCATTAACAAAAATTTTGACACATGTATTAATTCTTCATTCCGTATTGTTGATTGTTAAAAATATAACAACCTGAATTTATATTTTCAATTGTGTAATTTCTTTACTGCTTATTGATTTGAGGCCTTCTTATGTTTACTTCGCTTCAGGTTTGATCAAAGTGCAGGTGTTATAGAATGTGAAGGGTTGCAAATTAAAACATCAATATGGGATTTAGCTGGCCAAGACAACTATGAAAGACTGAGGCCACTTGCTTATCCATGCGTAAGTATAGGTCCATTTTACGTGCAAAATTAAACATTTCGAACTAAACTTTTCTTACATAATAGTTCAAAGCAGCGTTCAATATTGCGAACTTTTTATCTTCAATTTTTAAATTTTTTTTTTTTTTTTTTTTTTTTTTTTAAACAGGCCAAACTATAGAATTTAAGAATAGTATCCAAACATAATCTAATCAATTTCGATCAAAAACACATAAATCTATTTCGTTCGATTTAGTTTTTTTTAAATTTACGTTCAGTCAAAATTTTGTTTTTTATCACTACGTTAGTTGAAAAAGGTAATATTAATTCCAATATTTAGACTGGAATGCAAAATTTGAATATTCAAATTAATGGCACTTAAATAGTCAGAAATTTATCAAACACCTATTAAATTTCTCATTACCTATTATTTAAACTGTGTGACAACGAATATTATATACTTTGCATACATCAGAGACTCAACAAATATACCTCGAAAAGTCGGGTGTCATTTTCTTCTATTTCCTTGTCGTATGGTAGAAATTCCTTTCTTAAATCATAAACACATTGCAAAAAATTCCAACATGATATCCATCTTGCTTCGCAAAACAGTAGTAACGTTGGATGTGTTTCACCCATGTGAAAAGATTCATGATTTTAGAGATCTTATTTTTATACAACTTATTACGGTTGCAAACCGACGTTAGCACTATATTCAGACCAGGATCCATATCTTTTAAAGTCAGAACTACTCTGTGGATCACAAAATATGTCCAGACACACTGTGCAGACCTTTGTTTCACAAGTGTTTGTATATATATTTCATTGCATATTTCAAAGCAATTTATGTTTGCCTCATTTATAAAATCATTTAAAATAGCAAAACTACGAGTGCCGTAGCTTTGAGTTCTATTGGTTTGCAGAAAAAGAGTTCTTCTGCTGTTGATATACCATCACAGCATCGAGCATCGACAATGAATAAGCATAGGCGTCTTATTGCATTGCCTCATCAAGCTGAGTTTAAAACAACTTGTCATGCAACTTCCTGAAAAGCTGATGCTGTACATCTTCAACTATATCACCAATTCATCATTTGGTTGGGACTGTAATTGTTTGGCAAAATTATATTCTAACATAATTTCTACAATCTTAATTTCAGCTGCCAAAACAAACTCTTCACCAATGGCGAAAGTGTTTTACATCTGATTATTTTATATGAAACTTCGTACGAGACAAATAAAGTTTCTTTATTAAAAAAAAATTTTTTTTTAAATTAATTTTTCATTACATTTGATTTAATTTTAATTCGGAGAATTATCGGGGTTTATTAATGCACCCATTATGAAGCTTTTCCAAATTTCGTTTAAGTTAATTTGGTTTCATGGTGTCTGCCATCAAAACTTTTGAGCAAATGATACACAAGTGCCTTTCTTCTTTATTTATTTCAGTACTTCCTTCCCCCTTCATTGCTGCAATAGCCCCATGGTGGGTCAAGGCCGTCTGCTTGCTGGCAGATTATTTACTTCAGTACTAGTAAACCCAAAATTTAAATACTCCTCAGAATATTTTCTTGATTTTATTTTCGGTACCATGCTCGTCTGTGAACTTGTCTCTGCTTCACTATCGTCTAACGCTCGCTTACACCCAGTTAAAATCCCACTCTATATTCTACTGTCGGGAATATTCAGTACCGTGAATTGCAATTAACACTCAAATTACGACGTACATATTCATGATAGATTCGACAGGAAATGAAGGTTCGACTTGACTGAAACTGGTTGGAATTTAAAAATGTACAGCACTTATTTACGTTTGCGTCGCGGTCGTGCAGACGTTCCAGAATGTTCGAGATAAATCGGAACTTCTCGCGGATTTGAGAGAATGTCCGACATGGTGGACGTAAGATAGACAATAGAAAGGTATCGATTCTGGTTTTGTCAATGCAGCCGATTGGCGTTGCCAAGCATCAATAAATTTACTTATTCTTGGTAATTTGTAAGGTTTGCAATTAAGATCGCAGTGTTGCTTTAGCTTCAAAATAACATTATTATTATATGAATTGCTGTTGTATGAGAGGCGGGGAGAGGATGGGGGGAAGTTGAGTTACTGAAGTGTCCAAATCTTCAACCCACTTGCATTCCAACCTGCATTAGATTTAATATGGACAAATATTGGCCCTCCACATTCACGTGTGTTGCAAATGTGATGGAAAAAAAGTCTTCTTATAATAATTTTTTGTTCAATTTCATTTTATTTCTGTTTCAGTAACCTCGAAACGTTTACATGACTTCTTGCTGTAGCAATGAGGTTATTTCGTCGAATTTATTTGAATACATCAATTTGTCTTTTATGTATCATTTTTAAAAAAAATTTCAAAATTTCCTCAAAGTTCTATGTGTAATTTTATCCGTTAATTAACCGGTTTTTTAATTAAAATTTACCGTATATTCTCGAATATAAGTGTGTAAGACGAGAATGCTTTTTTTTTTCTTAATAAATTTACCAAAGTTGAAAACTCGGATATAAGCCGAAATGAAAAAAAACCTGTAACGTTTATTATTTATAGTATTCTACTATTAGTATTTCTGGTATACGTTTTGGTATTTTTCTGTTACACAAGCAAAATTTAGCCAATATCAATCCATTTTTATGCGATGAATAACTCATTTCATTAAGAAATATTTTTCATAAACTTAAGAAATATAAGTTAAAGAAATAAAAATGTGCTTTATTTGCCGATATTTGACGAATTTAACACTTGTGCCCGTCTAACGGAAAAGTACCTACCTTTTTTTCTTACGAGATGAGGGGATCTGAATATAACCGGATCCCTGTACTTTAGCAATAAAAAAGTTGTAAAAAATCTCGGTTTATACATGGAAATATACGGTACTTTATTTCAAATATTTTTATCCACTTATAAATATGTGTTTTAATTTAATCTTTAAGTGAAAAAGGTTTTTAAATATTGCTTTTAAAAAAATGTATAGCTTAAATGTTCACTTAAGATTGCTTTATGAAATTTCATTTTTAAAAAGAATCATGCTAACAAATGAAATTATTATCAAAATTATAAATATGTGATTTCTTTAATCCATATAATTTCTCCGGAAAAGAGATATCAGAATTCTAAAACTTGTAGAGCAAACACTTGCAAATATTTTGAACTCCTCTTTTTTCATTTGACTCACTGTCATTAACTATTAAGCTAATTATTAATAAAACATTTTTATTTTTCACAGACAGATATTTTTTTGATGTGCTTTAGTGTAGACAACCACGAGTCCTATGAAAATATTACAGCAAAATGGTATCCAGAAATTAGATATCATTGTAGGAAAGCACCAATTATTCTTGTTGGTAAGTTTGCTTTCATTTTATTTGTCCACATCATTAATATTTAATTTTGTGCCTGAAACTGCTTTGTATAAAACAATAATAAGCATCTGAGCATTCAAATACACAAGTATATTAGGTTAGTGTTAGAGGTTTGCCAACATATTATCTTGGCAACCTCTTAACAAATAAAAATTGAATCGCACCCCTCTAGCAACTAATTACTGAATAAATTTTAAAATAATAAATAATAAAGGTGCCTTCAGATTTGCAATGTCCATTTTCGATCACAAACCGTTTCACTTAATCATTTAGTACTTTAAAAAGACCTTATCAGTAATGTATGACGAATATGTCATTTTTTCCAAGTTAATTTCAATCACTTCATTTTGGTTTTTATTATGTGTATCACTAGTACAGGAATATGGTGACTGTAGATCAGTGTCAGGGGGCTGCAATGCTTTCACTTCATTTCCACCGCACTGTTAAGTTTGTTTCTTTCTCACTCTTAAATATTGACTTATTTTACATAAATTCTTATTTTTTCCTTCAAACTCCATCTTTCTTTTTCATTTTTCACTCCCACTAAGATATTTTCTATTACTATACATATTATTATCTATTACTATACATGCTATTATCTATTCACAACCAACTAATTAACTTTACGACTGACCACAGATCCGATGAAACAAAAAGTAAGATACTAATAGTGACACATGGTGAATCTGCGAAACAAGGGACTTCTGAAAGTCTCTGACTTGCCAGCGAAAATTTCCACTTCTAATTTTGTAAGTACCTATTCAAGAATCAAGGGAATTCCATAACAAGTGAATTTAAAAATGTTCCAGTGGCACATGGGTGGCAGCGAGAATTCCCACTTTTTATTTTGTAAGTACCTATTCACGAACCAAAAATCGGGAAAGTCCCTATCATCAAAATTGCCCGCGAGTAACTATTTCTATTATTATTACTACCAGATGCGATATATTTTTCATACAAATAAATACTTTCAAAATCTTGATACACATTTATCACTTTAATAACTTAAATGTATTTACAGAATTAATAAATTTTACTTTATTTTATAATAATAAATATCAGGCTTTTCTATACTCATAGCCTCTTTGCTCGAGCCGGAGCCCTTGGCAATTTGGCCATCTTGCAACCCTATTGTTACTCCACTGGTTGCAAGTCTATAAATTTCATTCCTTGGCACACTTCGAATAAATCGAATAACTTTCTTCTGTTGGGACTTGAATGGCCAAGTGTCTAGCGCTCTGTCGCCAAAATTTTCGGGTTTGAGTCTCGGAGATAGCATGGATGTTTGTAGTGGTTCTGAATCAACTTTAAGCCGTAGGTCCCGGTCTCATATGATTGTACAGCGTCACAGAGCCAAGTCAGACTTCTATCGACGGGTGCTCCATCACAACAGAAGCTGCTCCCTTTTACTTTCAACCAAAAGTCCATATGGGTTCGTGGGCTGGGTCTAGATGCCTACCAAGTGGGATAAGAAACAAAAACACTATCATTTGTGCATCCTTGGTGTGCATAGCCACCATACTTAGGGGAAGAACAAAAGAAAATGGCGTGATATCGTTTTAGGAACGTTTTCATGTACGGGCCTGAATGGCCGAGTGGCTAGCGCTCTGGCGCTCGGTATCACAGGTTTCGGGTTCGAATCCCGGCGGTGCCATGGATGTTTGTAGTGGTTCGGAATCCACTTTAAACTGTAGGTCCCGATCCGATAGGATCGTAGAGCGTTGCGGGGGCATTGTTACTCCGCGTCCGTGGATTATCTTTAAGTCACACGCGCCCACTGGGTAATGCAAAGTGAGTACGTCTGTGCAGCGCTTGCCTTAAGGCATCCAAGACCAAGCTGTCTAAGTGTTTACCAGCTGCATTAGAAAGAAGAAGGGGGGAAAAAAACGCTTTCATGTACTTGGATAGTTCTTAGTGGACTGATTTATATCGTTGTGGGTTTCGGAATTGAGAGAGCTTGATTTGAAACTCGGCAAGCAAAAATGAAATTAAATCTATCATGTCTATGCCCAGGGATAGATAAGTTAAATCTGAAGATAGAATATCCTTCTGTTACAATCGAAGATGAGTACGGTGAGGACTCCTCCAGATTCTACTTCAGAGAATATTTGTTTGTTCGTTTCAAAATTGCGATGACAAAATGTGGGTGAAAGGTAGAAGGATCCTTGTAGGCACTTTGCGTAACTTTGAATATCCTACATATCTGTGCTTCTACTGATGATTGACCTCAGATAAAGTGCCTGGGATATTAAAATATCAACAAATAATGGTACAACGCCTAGCAAGGGCCTGAATGGCCGGGGATCTGACGCTTGGGGCCACAGGTTTATGGTTCGAGTCCCGGCGGTGCCATGAATGTTTGTAATGGTTTGGAATCCACTTTAGGTATGATTGTAGAACGTTGTCTCGAGGTTTATTCAGCCCTCGTGGTTCCTCGCTAAAAGTGAAGCTGCATATTACACTTAATCACGGACGTCGCCTGCGACGGGGTTCTTTGGACCTGGTATAGGCTTTCCTGCACCCGGGATATTAGTAACAACAACACACCTAGCAAGAAATTAAATCTTCTTTGCAAAATTATAGGCCGATCTCTTGCAGACTGCTTTTAAACACTTTACTAACTAAAGTAATTAATACCTTGTTTATGATACATTGCAAAAAATATGAATTTGTTATACCTTTAATTTGATAACCACTTTCTTATCAATTTATTTGATAATTCATTTTAACATTTAACTAAATTTGGATATTTGAACTGCATTATTATTTTCTTACTTCTTTTAAGGAACGAAAATTGATCTGAGAGAGAATTCCGAGAACAAAAAGCTCTTTTTTAGTCAAAGCCAAGGTAAAAAAATGGCTGCCAAAATTAAAGCAGTAGCATACCTGGAATGCTCGGCAAAAGAAAATATAGGAGTAAATGAAGTATGCCATTTTAATCATTATATTATATAATATTAAGACTTTATTTCTTTTTGATTTTCTATAATAAAACAAACATTAAACAGCTAATTTTTCGCTTCGTCAACTTTGTTAAATCAACAGCTAATATTTGCACAAGCCTAATACATAGTGCTTTTATGAGCAAAATGGCTAACCAAAATGTTAAAAATATTGTTCTTTATTTTTATTTTGACTGTTAAAAAGTTAATAAATATATTTTAAATTTATCCTGAAAGAATACAGCCTCCTTAATATCATTGTTGTTATATGATAAAAATATATAGTAACTAATATACTCTTTTTTTTTCTAGGTCTTTGAAGAAGCTGCTAAAATTGTGTTCAAATTAAAAAAGGAACCTTCCAATAAACATCAGAGTTGTATTCTGTTTTAGATGTCAGTGCGTGTGTTTTCATTCATATTTAATTATTTACATCCCTTTATGTTTCATTGAATGAAGTGTCTGTACAGTTTTTTATATGATTTTATTTATATTAATTAAATTATTGAATAAAAACTCATTGTAATTATTTAGGATTAGTACGTAATTTACAATCGTTGAATGGATGAAACAGTTTGGATGCTTTATTAATCAGCGACAATTGTTCATTCTCTTAATATTTTTCTGATTAATATTTCACTTTCAAACCAACAATGACTCTAGATAATATAGAGAGATTCTCACTTAAAAATAAATTATGATGAATTAATTTTTAGGTGAGAATCAAAATTGAATTAGATTTAATTATTTAAATTAATTAAATGTTTAATTTAAATAAGAATATTTGTAATTTTATTGGATGTTTAGATAGCTTTAAATATTCAATGAAAAATGCAAAATTGGAAGAACAAAAATGTAACACATATTAAAACGTATATATGCGTATATATTTTTATTTATTTGAATATGATATAATTTTCATTGAATTTGACCAAATATGTTACAGCTAAATATGTAAATCTGTAAATCAGTTACATGTAAATATGTTACAGCACCTTTTGTAGCATTCTATTTTGTTTTTATTATTAATTTTAAATTTTCTTATGTTTAAATATTTTATTCAATTATTTACGAGAAATAGTATATTTCAAACTAACTAGGTATTTAACTTTTTAGTACAGAGCGCTATTTTGCGCCAAGTGTATAAATACTGCCTAATCGTTACCTATCATAATATGATGAATCACCGTTTACCACGGAACGCGGCAAATCCTTAACAGGCTTGCAAAGTTTTTCACTGTTGAACAAGTATTATTATTATTATTGTAGCTTTATCCATTCTTAAGGGGGATTCGAATACCAACTGTTTCCCTGCTTATTTATTTCCACCAATTGTTCTAAAAATTCGATTAATTTTGAAATTCGAGATGTAAACGTAGTTCGCTTTAAATTCGTCAGGATGCAATTGTTAGACTAATGCAAACTAAGTTGCAGAAATGGCGGATGTTTCAATGTCAATTATAAATAGGAAATAACAGGTATTGCTCAAAAAACTTATATGCTCTTCATACATGACATATGTCAGCGCAGAATGTTTCAGATAAATTTTTAAAATAAATGGGTTGTTTTTTATTTTACTTATTCGTTTTATTTTATTTTACTTATATATATACATCGCTGGATTTAATGTTCCAATGATAGGTATTAATGGGAAGAGAATTGCTATCCTGGTATTTTCCCCAAGTGTTATAGGCGCAAATCAAGAAAACTACCACTAAATGGGAGAGGAAGCGTATTGCATCATAGAGCGGATTTGAACAAGAGTTCTTGTGCACTCTTAAGTACTGGGCTACGAATCGAACTTAGGTGCATTATTCAAAACACAAGTATTGACGAAAGTATTTCAAAATCAATTACGAAGGGCTAAAAGTTTAATCGATTCCAAGGACATTCGTTGCGTATTCCATTTATTCTCACGAGAAACTATAATCTTGAACTCAAGATTAATAGATCTTTCTTTCAAGGACAGATTTACCCTTACGTTAGACTTTCGTTTTGCACGTTTTTCTTGTCCCCGCCCCTCTGTTAGACCTCGGCGAGAGGAGAGGAAAATGGGAGAAGACAGTCCACAGATGGTTTGGTTTGTCTCTCTACGGTAATTTTCTGCACACTTTAGGCTAATTAGACCGGGACCTACAGTTTAACATGGATTCCGAACCACTCAAAAACATCCATGCTAACGCCAGGATACGAATCTGAAACCTGTGGTACCAAAGGTCAGAAAGATAGCCAATTGGCCATCATTCAGGTCGCTGAAAACAGCAGACGTGTACAAAGTATGGAGGGTACAACAGTCGAGTGCAGAGGTACACACAATACTGAGGGTACAAAGACCCTAAAATCAAAATTTTTTAAGATGATTTTGTAAGTATTTGTTATATAATTTTGTTTCGTGTCTCATCTGTTGTTGTTGCGCTGTGCTGTCTTTGCAATTTTAATAAATATGGCAACTAAACATCGCATTTTATTTTGAGAAATAATTTAATTTGTATCCATGAACGACACTGAACCAAGACTACATGCATATCCGGCCTTAGCTTTTACTCGTTACAATCTTTATTTTGATACGCTGGATAATGATTGTGAAAGTGCCGTTGATAACCTAATTTCCGCTTTCTCTCCAATGTACAAATGTGCAGGCAAAAACCATTATCAATCCATTCAATTCCGTTTTTTTTTTTTAGTGCGTGTAGTGTAGCAGTTATCTCATAGTGCATGGTGCGTAAAATATGTTCCAAAATCACAATTTTTACAAGTAATTTGCTCGTCAATAGCTAATTTCCCGTGATTAATTACTTACTATTGAAAAAAAAATGTTGAATTTTACATCAAGTGATGCTGTGAAGTAACGTGAATCTTCTTTTGTCTCCCCTTTGTTGAATTTTACTTGTAATATAATTTTTCAGAATTCGCGCATGCATGAAAATAAAGAATGGTTGGTTTGTCACTCTATGGTCAATTTTTTACACACTGTAGGCTAATTAGACAGGGACCAACAATTTAAAGTGGATTTTGAACCACTCACAAACATCCATGCCAAAGTTAGGATTCGAATCTGAAGCCTGTAATACTAAAGGCCCCAGCGCTAGCCAATTAGCCATCAGACTATTTGGCCTTTGGCCTGAAAATGACGAATGAAGAAATTTCATACAGCATCATGGAGATGCAATTAGGTATAAAAATTGTAGATAAAAAGGTTGATATATGCATATAAAGTTCAATATGTCTTTTAATTTAAGGATACCATACTCAGTAAAATGTTAATTCTTTAATTGGTGTGAGAAATATTACTTTTTATTCATTTGTATATAAAGCTGAAATTTAAATTTTATGGGATGATACAAACCTATTCAGAATATAATTATTGAGCACTTCTGACTTGTGGCCCAGTGGTAAAATGCGCAGAAAGCGTGTAGGAGAATTCATGTTCAAATCGGCATCTATAGTAATCATTGTTTCCCGAAACAAAGAAAACAAAACTTTCTCATCAATCAGTGATCGATTCGTGATACATATAAGTAGAACCCGAGGCCCTCCGATATTGGTCAACAGAAAAGAAATGTTCAGTTTTGCTAATTTGCGTAGGGCAGGGGTCTCCAAACTACGGCCCGTAGGCCAAATCCGGCCCACCAGTGTCATCAATCCGGCCCACGACAGCGAATAGCTTATTGTCGCTGTAATAAATTGGATAAAAAAAACACAGAATGATAATAACTTGGTTTTATTGACTTGGTAGGTAAAGCTTAATGACAAGCATAATACGTAGAAAATTTAACTTAAGCATAACAACTAACAAATAATTGAAATGAATCCCACTAACTTTATAAACTAGTGAACATCCCACGGTTACCGTCGGTAGTTATGTTGGGGTAAAAAGTATTACAATGTTATAAGAACCATGTTATGACCACTAGATGTCATCAAGTGTCACGGTCGTATCGATACACATAATAGTAATTGTAGTAATTAAACCAGCGAATTTAGCAAGTGTATGCTCGCTCAGAGCGCGTACTCGGCGACTAATCTAGAAATTATAGATAATGGCAGAAAAATTAAAACTGTTTTGGCCCTTGATACTTACTGAAGTAAACAGTATGGACCTAAGGCTGGAAAGTTTGGAGACCCCTGGAGTAGGGGATAAGTTTTATTCGCACTAGTGACATGTGCTGCAGTCCCTGTTTTGAAAAATGTGTAGACTTAGTGGCAACTGTGACTCAATTATCTTGCATGGATAATCGGACTGCCTGCTTGGGATTTTCCAGATTTTTTCTAATATGCACATGCAGGGCAATAATTTTGAAAGTTTCCCGAGAAAGCATTAGATCTCTATTTCTCTTTTGGGGGTGCGGTTAAGGATGTTTTTCTTGGTGAATCTGCTACAAAATCTCGTGTGTTAATAGCGAATGACTTCTATTCACTTATCGGCCATTAAAAATAATTTAGTTTTATTTTAAGAAGGGAAAAGATATTTAATTTTTGGAAACACAAGCTGCGAAATGATGAGAATTAGTCCACTTTTAGTTGAATTTTGTAACTGTTTAACCTGTTTTTTGTACTATGGAATTTCATGAGAATTTAAATAACCTTTCTATTCTGAGTATTGTTTTATTTATAGAAGAAATTGTACATAAAAAATAAGGAAAAGTAAAACTTATTAATGCATAATAGATATTCAATTAATGCTACATACAACACAATAGTGCACAAAGAGATTTAAAGATTCCATTGTACTCTAAGATAAAAAACTGCCGTTTTTTAAACAAACATCAATAAGTAATGATTATATTGCGTGGAATATTTAATTATTTTCTATATTGCGTGGAACATTTGAATAATTAGAGTTTGGAAATAAAATCTACCATTTAATTGTTAAATGTTTCATTCTCATATTAAAAATTAAATGAAATTACTGCAAGTAATTACTAAAGTGAAAGTGAAAATGAATTATTTCTTCACAATGTACCTGTTCCAAAAGCTCTAACTGCATATCATACATCAAAACGGAAATTCCTCTTTGAGTTAGTTTTGAAAAAAGATTCCATTGTATGATATTTTTTTTTTTCGTAAATTCTTTTATTCTTGGCAAAACAATAACATTTCCTAAAATTATTATTATTTTTTTTCATTTCAAGTTAGTTGTTTGTTTGTCGCTCTACGTTCATATTGTGCACACTTTAGGCTAATTAGACAGGGATCTACAGTTTAACGTGGATTCCAAACCACTAACAAACATCCATGCCACCGCCAGGATTTCATTTCAGGAATTATATCAATGTAACAAGATTTCCTTTTCAATAGGTGCAATCAATACCGACGTTACATTTCTTTACTTACAAGTACAAGGTACAAGTACTTTCTCTACAAGTACAATAAATATGTGTAACAAAACCTTTCTTTTTAAATTCTTTTTTAGCTTAAGAAAAATTTCTAAACATCATCATAGCTAACATGTATATATCTTGTCATCATAATTAATATGCATATATCTTTTTTTTTTTTTTATTCTTTCGTATTTTTTGTGCACTTGCTATAATTGGTGCATAAGAAGATTGTATATGGTAGAATAAAAAAGTACCTATTAATTTACTACTAAACAAAATGTTCCATTTAAACCATCATGCTAATTATTTAAAATATTTTATTCATCAAGACAAAAAATATGCAGCAACCTTTTAATCATGCAGTTTATTTTGCAAAACATCTTCTTTAAAAACAAAAAGGCAAGTGATTAAATGTCAAATTCTTTGTAACTTCAGTTGATTAACATGCCACCATATTCTGAGACATTTCATGTAGATCTTGTTAATTTCATTCTAAATTTGAAAAAATGTAGGAATTTGAGTGAAATATTAAAAAATGAAGTTGTCAACTTTACTACCCATGCTCTATGCCTCTGCCTAATGGGCAATTGGCTAGAACTCTGTCCTTTGTGTCACAGGCTTCAGGTTCGAATACTGGCGGTGGAATGGATGTTTGTAAGTGTGTTCGGAATCCACATTAAACTGTAGGTCTCGATCAAATTGACCTAAAATGTGCAAAAAAACAAAAAAATATGATCGCAGAGCGTCGAGCTGAACTAAAACTAGAAAATCATCATTACGTCATGGTGCTAAATAAAGACAACAAATTTCAATAATGTTTTTCACTTAAATTAAAATAGACATTTATGACGAATTTTTTGTTGCTGAACACGAATATGTCAATGAAAATTTAAAAATGGCTTCCACTCCTAAAATATTCTTAACTTAATGTTTTCAGTATGAAACTGTGTTAACAAATATATGTTCAACTCTATGTTAGGGGTTGTTTGGATTGCCGCTTATGCATTTCCTCAGAAACATCATTGAAAACGGCCCAAAAGTAGTCTGCCAACATAATAATGGACTATTTTTCCTATGTGTTGCTCAGTGTAATTTTTAAAAGAAAATCGCGAAAATTTTCAACATTAAATATTAATTTATTGTATTTACGAATATATAGTGGACAGTTCTTGACATCTTCAAAAATATTAGACTTCCGACTCGTCTCCGACTTTCCACCTCTGTGTAAAAGCCTCTAAGCTTTTGGCAATGTTATCAGGGCCGGATTTTCCTATAGGCTAACTAGGCTTCATCCTAGGGCCTCAAGATCAAGAGGGGCCTGCATTCAAATTGTTAGCAAAATTAGAATGACACTATTCTAAAAACAGTAAACATTAAAACACTGAATCAAAAATAAGGAGAAATTCTACACATATGACTAATAAACAAGCATAAAAATGTATTGGTTAAGATCAACGCGTTCGGCTCATTGGGTCTGTTGGTTCGTATATACTAGATTGCACCAAAGTATAGTTCATACGCTCAGTTATTTGATAGAAAATATAATAATTTTTATCGCATATTTTATTTTCGAAGTCAAAGAGTTTTTTTTATTATTTGAATTTTGTTTCTTTGTAAATATTGTGTGTTATGTTTGATTAGTTATTGTTACAAGTACTATATATACTATATATGGTGCTGAGAATAAATGTTCAAATAAGTGTTCTCGACTTTTTTTTTATTTATCATCCGTGCCAAATTTTTTACAAGGATTAGTACCCATCACAGCATGTTTCATTTAACATATTGATATAGATCACAGTAATCATGAATTTTTTTATCTCTCATGTAATTTACAAACTTAAAAATGGGAGGTGAAAGGGCCTCATAAGGGGAATAGCCTAGGGCCTCTTTTCATCTAAATCCGGCCCTGAATGTTATAAATGCACAACTATTACAATATAGTTTTAATGCAAGTTAAAAGAATATAAATAATTAAATGCTTATATTTTTGTGACAAATCACTCTGTATTTCAATATAAAATCCTTACCAAGCAGTCTGAATCTGAAACATAATTGCTTTATAGTAATTTGTCTTTTTTTTTCAATCAAGGCAAATTAAATTATTTAACAAACTATTCGTATATACTTATCAACGATTTATAAAGTATTTAAAATGTCTGCATTTTGTCATTGATTATATTGTATAAAAAATTCTGTTATAACCCTTATAGGTCCAGTTTAAGTTAATAAAAACTTTTTAAAATTTTTGAACAGTCATCTTCATCTATGCAGAATCTCAAGACAGAAATAGATTTTATTTTAAATATAAGTTTTCTTTTTACTGCATTCTTTTTGTAATTGAATCTCACTTTACTCTAATTTTTCAGTTATTTGTATTAGTGATCGTTACGATTAATTCGGATTATCAATATCCGATTATATACATAAATTAAATATGAAGTGTCAGGGATTTACAAAAGAAAATCAGAAGATTAATAGATTAATAATGCTTAACATCAGAATTTTGGAGGAAAAAAAACTTAAACATGCTATTACCCGTATAGATGACTTCAGCCAAAAAAAATCACAATTATTTTTATTGTTTCATTTTAGAGAGTATTTATTTTGCTTTCCAACATAGGTTTGTTTTTATCTGTGCGTTAATTGGAAGCGGAAATATTAAAATTCATATCTAGACAGAAGCAAATCGGAAGTGGATATTCCAAACACCGGAAATGGTGTTGAGATGACCAGAAACCTTTCAAAAACAAATCTGAATCTTTTATTTCAAAATACCCATTTAGAATATTTTGAACAGTTTTATATAACCAGGAATACGTTTTCAGACGACAGCATAAAATTACTTGACACCAGGAGAGATCAGAGAGGGATATATATATATATATATATATATATGTATATGTGTGTGTGTGTAGAGCTGCGCAATTTTAAAATTGAACATGTTATTTACAATCCTATCATTAAATTCCCACAATGTTCTTGAAACAGATGTTTGCCGATATGGCAAACATCTATCTGTACTTGCAGAATTTGGACTTTTGAAAGCAAGAAATTGTATACAGAATGATTAGAAAAAGACTTTCTCGATATATGAGTTCCTAGCTATCATAACATTCATAGAAACTGAATGAAATTTTGGTTTAAGGTATTTTGAAGTATGCGCTCGAAAATCATACATAAAACAATTGTTAATGTTCAAGATATTTCAGATGATGTGAGTTAGTTCTATATTGAAGAAAATGTCATGGAAATTGAATGGGAAACTTAGGGTCCTTCTCCCACTCAATCAAGATATATTCCTCCAATTTGTATTAACGAGGCTCCTAATATGACGAAATTAAGGATTTAAATTAACAGACATTATCTCCCCACTTCTGTTATCATGGAACAACTCCGTTTGATGGATTCTACGCGAAATATGTCATTCCACTGAGACATAATTCAGAAAAGTGTAATATGCCTCTCTTTCTAGCGGTGCTGCCAAATTTTAACTCCAGCAGGGAGATATTCAATTCCATTGCCCTGTATTACTTCAGAATTTTTTTCACCACAGTTAATTCTGTAATACTTCGTTGATGTATACTTGTGTTGCAGTTCTTCTGCACCTAATCAATGAAACTAACCGTTGGAAATTCCTCCTATCTGCTCCCTATATTTAGGCAATCACACAGCAAATTTCTCTAAATGCCCCAAAAACTCAGCTAATTTAGTTCTTTTCCCTTCTACAATGGTGAATGTCTGGAAAGTTAAAAAGAAAAAAGAATAACAACAAATGGCAGATGAACCAAGTGATTCATCATCCTAGTCAAAATTCCACTACTCCTATTTTCAACCACATTCCCAATGACTTTCCTGCACTCTCTACAGTTCAGACCTTGATCCAAGTAATTTCAAATATTAGTGGAAATGTACGAAGAATCCATCCATCCCATCCTATATAATATTAACACTCATGATTTTCCGCAAGTTCAAATTATCAGCTCTTACCTCTTTGCAGACAACTCTGCAGCTTTGGCTCAGAGTGAATATCTTCGCTATATTAACTCTCTTTAAAATTTCTTAGATCACATGGAAAAATGATTAAATAAATGGAGAGTTGTTATAAACGTATCTAAATGTCAAGTTATCCTTTTCCATAAAAGTTTTGCCAGAAAAAAAGTTTTTATCTTAGTTTAGTTTGCCAGTTTTTTTCCATAAAGGTTTTGCCAACTGATGACCTTTATTTATTTGATGAAACAATAGTCTGGTCTAATGATCTAAAATACCTTAGTCTAATTATTGATAGCAAGCTTACTTTTCGAAACTATATTCGTAATATTAAAGATAAATGAGAAAAAAAATTCTACTTAAATCACCCTCTTTTCAGAAAGTCTTTTATGCTATATCTCTCCAGTAAAGTCATTATATTCAAGCAAGTTCTCCGTCCTATATTTATCTACTCCGCTATATGGAGTATTGCTGCTAAAGCTAATAAAAATTAAATTCATATAATAAATACAAAATAAGCTCCTCCGCATCATCACTGGTGAACCGTGGTATGTTCGTAACTCAAGAATTTCCCATCGTCTAAATATTGATATAATAGATAAATACAATACTAAACTTTCAAGAAAATTTTTCATTAATATTATTGCTCATAAAAACCCTATAATTCAAGCGCAAACTGTATTCACTGAACTCAAAGGAAAATACAGTTATCCCTACTCAACGTCAAGATCAAATCATAGCCTAAATTCAACTTGCAACTCAGTCTATCTACATAATCTGTAGATCAAGTTCCCATTTCTTCTATCAAAAAGTCTAGTTACAGTCAGTCGAGACTAAGATCCTACTTTTTTCCCCCTCCTTCTTTCCCAGCAATATTCCAGCAATTCACACCTGCCCACGTTCAGCTTTCCCCCCTTCTCCCCAATTGTTCTTCTCCTCTGCCATGCCACACTTCCATTAATTCTCTTCTTTTTATTTGTATTTTTTTATTAATTTCTTTTATTATTATTTTTCTCTCTCTTTTAATTTAAACTTGTACTATTAATTATTTTCTCATACTTTTTATTTGGAGTAGATGAGCGTCCTGAGCACAGGAACTCGACTTCCTGATATCTAAATTCCTCGTACGAGATTAAAATAAAAAAAATTAAAAAATGCAACTCTTGACTTTCGGGTTCGGCTCATCTCTTTAACCACTATGCCATGAGATCGCATATCAATGCAGCGCCTTGACAATATAAAAGCATTTAAAATTTTCAAATTCGTTTATCTAGGGAATTATTTAGAAATGGGCTTTATTACTTTGGCAGGTTAATATCATAGTAATAATTCACGTATAATATACATTTCAGACAAATCTGTGAAGAACAATTCATGACCAGTCCTTGTAATTAACGGATTTCAGAAAAACACCAACGCCATTAAGTTCAAAATATGAGAATATTTAAATGACAGTGAAATATTTCTAATTAGGAGAAGTTGATGTTTACTAAGAAACCTTATAAAAGGATATAAAAACGAAAACGTCACTCAGCAGCATGAAATATTTGCTCACAAGAATTAGCCATTATAGGAGTATAGTATTGGATGCAATGTTTTAATTTTTTTCCCTTATAGTATGTACTGTTAAAAAATATTGTAAAAATTTAATCTGCCTTTTTAGAGTTAATTTAGGTTTTATATATATTTTCAGTTAATATTTATTTATTCATTCTGTTATCAACAGCATGCTATGGACCACTTAATTTGAAGGATATTTAGTCATTGAACTTGGCAACAAATTACTAAAATAAAGCTATCTAAAATAAATCCTAGAAAAATCATGAAAACAATACAACCATTCATTACTTTTAAAATGCTTTGCATGGGTGTAACTTCAAATAGGCTTTTGCAAAAATTTACTTTTGTGACTGCAGTTATTTAAATTGGTACTTTCAAATGTTATGGACTTGATGAAGAAAAGCGTAAAATATCGTTTCTTCTTGGGGTTTTGTGTTCTTGTTACTGTATTATGTTTCATTTTACTGAGTTGGTTATGCCCAGATAAAGTATGTGCTTTTTCTAGTTGGCATTATTCACAATTACGATATCCTAGTTGGAGTAAATTAAGTTTAAAACATGTTGTTGCGGATAATTTGGGACGACCATTGACTTTTCTGTCACATCCTTTAATAAAGGAAAGATTGAAAGCAGTTGATGTTCATGATAAACTCTCGTTTGATGAATTAATAAGATCTGATTTTCATTTTGATATTAAAGGATCTGATGTCATTGTATTTCTTCATATTCAAAAAACTGGTGGCACATCATTTGGGCGACATTTAGTCAGGGATTTAGATTTAGAGCAGCCTTGTCAATGTCGGAAGGGGAGGAAAAAATGTCGATGTTACAGACCGGATTCCGATGATAAGTATTGGCTTTTCAGTAGATATTCCACAGGCTGGAAATGTGGACTACATGCGGACTGGACAGAATTAACAAACTGTGTTGAAAGTGCCATGGACCAAACTGAAAAAGGGTCAGCCAAAAGAAGGTAATAGTTATATGATAACTTATTTAAATTGCAGAAGAAATGACTTAATTGCATTAAATGTCTTAACTTATTATGCATTTTCGTGAAAAATAAGTACATTTAACAAATTGAAATATGTACTTTTTTAGAACATATTTAAATTTGTCTGACAAAACAAGCATATCTGTTAAAAAATATATAAGGAATATTATGTAAAAAATATCATTGAATCCCTTGAAGATCTACTAAAAACTATGTTATGAGTAAACAATATGTATAATTTTTAATTTCTTATTACATAAGAAAACAGTAATCTAGTCAGTGATTTGCCTGATTTTATTTTGTTTAATATTGTAAATACTTGTTTCAGATACTAAATAAATGGTACAAGTTTTAAAGTTTGTATTATTATAGAGTAATATATATTTCAGGGATATCATTTTATTAAGTATATTTGTATAAATTCTTTTTGAAACAAATAAATCGTGTTTTATTGAAAAATGTGTTTATATGTGTTATTTCTTTATAAATTCGATTTAATAAAAAAAATTTTCTTTGTTGCATATATATTTAAATATATCATTTTTTCTTAAAAGTTGCATGTATCTTTTGGAAAACCTTAAATATTATTTAAAATTAATATTGAAACTTATTTAGAATGGTTGACAAGAACTATTGTATGTATTTTTTTATGAATAAATTTATTTTTCCCTTAATGAATTATGCAGATTAATATGTATTAAAACTATATGGGAAAGTGTTTGATAAGTGATTTGTGCATCATTTCATTTTCATCAATCTTATTTATACCAAACACATTTTAAAGTGATTGTTACACTTCATATGTATATGGCATGAATGGCTAGCTCTCTGGCACTCAGTACCATAGGTTTCGGGTTTGAGTACTGCCATGAATGCTTGTAGTGGTTCGGAATCCACTTTAAATCATAGGTCCCGATCTGATAGGATTGTTGGTAGAGCATTGTGGGAGTAGTGTTACTTGTGTCTATAATATATCTTCATGGTACATGGTATCTAAATGAGTAACAGCTGCCCTTGCTTATGGCAGAAAGATTATCTGTCTCTATACTGTCAGTTGCATTAGAACAACTTTTATATGTAATTTTTTTTATTTCAGATCTTGAAATGACAATTTTTGTGTATTTGTTTATGGTTCTTTATTGAGATAATATTTAGCTTATTTATTAGAACAAATAAAGTCCATTTGCTGGATTTAAATAAATCAAACTTGAAAAACTTAAAATGGCATGGTAAAATTGATAACTAATATTTTAAGTCATCTAACACATTACAAAAAAATTAGGCATATCTGAATTGTCCTTTTTATAATGTTAAATATATGGTAAAGTATTCATTATTTTTAATTTTGTTTATTTTTGCTTCCTCATTTTCAAATAAGCATAATGTATGGCATTTTTTTCTTTTTAAAAATATAAAATGTTATGAATTTTTATTATCATAAAATTTAAATTTGTTTAAAAAACATGAAATCCTTTTGAATTCAAATCTATAATATTTTCAGATACTTTTATATCACTTTGTTACGTGAACCTGTGGCAAGGTTTCTTAGTGAGTTTCGGCATGTACAGCGGGGAGCAACCTGGAAAACTTCACGACATTTATGTGAAGGTCGTCCTCCAACTGCAGAAGAACTTCCACAGTGTTTTGCTGGTGAGGATTGGAGAGATGTTTCTTTAAATGAATTTATGAATTGTCATTCCAATTTAGCCATCAATAGACAGACTCGCATGCTAGCTGACCTTACTCTTGTTGGCTGTTATAACACATCTGCCATGCCTTCTCGAGACAGGGACATGTTAATGTTGGCTAGTGCAAAAGAAAATTTAAGGAAAATGGCTTTTTTTGGTCTCTGTGAGTATCAAAAAATCTCTCAATATTTATTTGAGAGTACTTTCCATCTACATTTTCTTCAACCATTTCATCAACTAAATGAAACACATGGTAGTCTAGCCCGTACTGAAATCAGTGAGGATGACATATTGAAAATTCGTAGGTTAAATCACTTGGATGTTCAACTGTATGAATATGCTACAAATCTCCTAAAGCACAGGTTTGAGGCATTAAAGAAAATTGATAAAAACTTTGAAACACATTACAAAAATTTGGGTAAGAAAAAAGGTCGCTTAGATACCGGTTATGGATCAGGATTAAAAGAATCTTGATTAATAGTTATTTAAAAGCAGTATATGGTTCCAGCAAATATTTCAAAAGTCGGATAAATATGATGTATTAATTGCATTTATAATATTTAAAATCAAACTTTCTGTGTTTATTATTTTTCTATATCTGGAGCACGTCTTGTATATATTATATTCTACTAAGATTTAGATTGTGCTCCAGAATAATTGCTAGGAGGAAAAAAAGGCTATGTAATGTTAAGCATCTTTCTTTTTTTCAAGATTATTCTAACTTTTAATATCATATATCTTCATCTGCTTCTATTTGCTGCAGGGGTGATTATGTTCTGAAATTTCTGATAAGTCTGAAAAATGGACCCTCTAATTTCGAAAATTTTTACAATAGTTAAAAAGAAAATTTTGTTACCCAAATCATAAATCTATCATTTTGAAAATGTTTATTTTCTATCTCTAAAATAAACTTATTTAAATATATTAATTAAGATAGGAATTAAAATATTTATTAAATGTAAGATATTACAGTCAATTTAATTATTTTTATATTACACTCTTGCTGGAAAGAATTGCTCCAAAAATTTCAGTTATCTAAAATCACCCCTGGTTTGCTGGGACTATTATAATAAATTATTTCAAACACATATTTCAATGAAAAAAAATGAATTTTACATGAAATTTTATTGTTTAATTAACACCTAATATATTTTATCTAACTAGCTATTTATTGTGCAATTCCTGTGCTACATCGCATTTGTATATATTTTAGGGAACAACTTCCTTCAGAAATCAAATTATTTACTGATTTAATTTTAAAATTCTATACAACTACAATATGTCATTCAGTCTATTTTAACTGAAAATTTGAGTGTCATACTTATGGAATTATGAAGAAAATATTTAAAAGTCCCTTATAAATCTATAAAATTTATTGTATTACTTACTGATCATAGCAGAATAACCTTCTTTACAATTTCATTGCATTTATAATCATTAAAAAATTCAAAAATCTAGCCTATTTTCAAAATGTATCTTTGCTTATAATATATATATCTTATTGAATTATTAGGTAATATATTTTTGTAAGAACAACTAGAAAACTATGGATTTCTGGAATAGTGACTCATCTACTTATTTTTACTTATAATATTTTTTGTATTCCTTTATTACTTACTTTTTTTAGATAAAATGTAATTTTTATAAAATTAGCAAATTGGAATTTCAAATTTTTTTTTTTTTTTTTCTTCTCCATCTTGAATATACATTTTATTGTATAAAATTACTTTTAAATGTTAATTATTTCCTAATATTTTTTTTAAAAAAGAAGAACATTAGGAAATTATTAATAAAAATTAAAATCTTACAATAATTGTTAAACAATTTTTATCAAATGTTTTTTTTTTTTTTTTTAAAAGCCAAATATAACTAAAATTTTATATTTTAGTGTGCTTTTTTTTAAGCTTTTACAAATGTGTATTTGTTTTTAGCTTGTCTAATAATTTAATCTTCATTTAACATTTTTTATGAAACTTTTTTTTCCCCTCTTTCTGTACGCTGACAATATATTTTTTTTTATCCCTAATTATTTTTTTTTTAATTTACAAATTACAGCATTGTTAATTTTATCTTTAGATGAAATATAAACTTATTTTTAAATTTAATCATCTGTCTTCCTGAAAATATTTTTTCAAAACATTTGCTTCATTATGAATGAATCTTACTAACATTCTATTTTATTATCTAAATTTAATTTATATGATTTTTGTTATAGAAAATAATTAAGTATTATTTAAAAATTATGTGTTGTCTTATCTGTATAAGAGATGATGTGGATGGCTATCATTTTTTTCTTCTAGTATCACAGATAAAATCTTGTTGAGTAATAGATTGTAAAAATGTTTAAATTTAATTTTTTTAGAAATATTTTAATGATTTCTATGATGAACTACTATTTTATTATTATTATTATTTTTTTTTTTATCCTCCATGGGTTTTTTTTTTTTTTTTTTTTTTTTTTTCCCATATATATATTAACAGGGTTTTGAAATATGAAAAAATTTTATTTATATTTTACCAAATTTTAATTTCAAAATGCCAAGTGTTTTGCAAAAGCTTTAAAATTTGTTTAACTTGCTTGTGCATTTATCTGTTTATTTTATTTTTTGCTTCAATTAAAATTTTTTATATATAAATGGATTATTTTATACTTTGGTTTTTGAATCGCTTAGAATATTCAATATATAGTCTTATTTATTTTTTAACTGTTGTAAAAATTTTAAATGTTCATTATTTAAAAAAAAAAAATGTGTGAAGTATTAATCGAATTACTTTTTCACAAAGTTGTTGGCAATTCTATTGTTTAAAAAATAGATTCAATGTGAAATTAAAATCTATTATATTTTTTTAGCTAGATTTAAGAACGTTGTATTTGATTTCAAGTAAAAATCAGATTTACACTTATATGATTGCTTTTTATCTGTGTAGATAGTTAAACAAACTTATTTTTATTCTTATTATTTTGAAGTTTTAAAAGAAAATTTGATAATAAATATAAAAAAAATTTAAAGTTATGAAAAAAAAATTTATAGGAAAACATTTATTCATAAATTAGATATCTTTTTTTTTATTATTATTATAATACATTGTTTGTTTTATATTTTTATAAAAAGAAATTTGCTTATATATTTGCCAATGCATGATTATACATGAAGTAAATCTAATTTGTGATGGGTATTGCATTCTCATATAACTGTTGACTTGACTAGCAAAAAATAAGTATAACCTGAACTTTTAGGTTGGATATTCCTCCTTTAGACAACAATAAAGTTTCTTTAAAGCTGTTGAATAAGAACTGTCTTGGGCTGCTTGTATTAAATATTACCATTTTAACAATAATTGTTAATCAAAAACTTTAGAAAAAATATAAATCTATCATGACATAATATAAATCTATCATGACCGTATAATAATCTTATTCCTTTTCAAGCTTTTTTTAATCATTGAAACTAGTCAAGTTATTTTAATTTCTGAAATTAGAAATATCTTAGAAAATAAAAATACAAAATGTAGTTTGGTATTTAAATAAAATAAAAAGATATTAATTTCATTATTTTTATATATTTTTTACGTAATTTAAAAAAATTTAATTAGTATTCATAAAAAAAAATCTCAATGCCTAAAGAAAGTTTATACATGTTGGCACACATTCATTGCAGTGTTGGGCTTAAATTGGATAGCCCTGGTGTAAAGTTTATTTTTGCATGAGATTTAAATGCTTCTTTGACAATCCTAAAAGGTTTGCATCTTCTTGCACTATTCTAATGAATGTAATATATTTTGAATCGTATTAATTGGAACTTCTAAAAATTAATCTTGTGGTGAAATAAGATTTACTGTAAATAAATATTTAAAGTAAAAATGTAATTTGATAAAATGTAAGCTACATAAAATGACAAATACATTACAAAATTGGATATTCTTCAATTTAAATTATTAAACTGCTATTTTAATTGTGAATAATTGGTATACGCATATAGTGAAGTCATTAGTTTAATTGATCAAACTTTTGTAATATAGTGAAAAGGAAAGAAAAACTAATATAAAATAACTTAGTGTAATTTGAATTATTAGGGCATTTAAACATTTGTTAATGATTATTTAAGAAAATAAAGTAAAAATTAAATGTTTGTAGGAAAATATATTAAAGTTTTATATATGCTTTCTTTTCCACCTCAATATTCTTTTAAATGTTTGTTAAAAATGCTTACAAAAAAAGCTTGACGATGCTGTTATTCAATTATTTTTAATAAATTTTCAAAATTGTTAATTATATTGATATTATGAATAATTAATTTGTAAAACTATATATTATCTAAAAACTGAAATTCAAAATATTTTATTTCAAATAATTTGAATGTAAATTTTGTTGTAAATTATTGAACAATTGACTATTTTATATTGGCTTTACAGCTGCCTGTTGATTTCAATATGTTAATATCTAACTGCATTTAAAAATCCTACAGTGTTTTTTTTTTTTTAATAACTGTTCCATAATAATTAAATGAAATGCTTAATTTAAAATTTTTGCATTATTTCATAAGATTGTAACTATTAAGCCAAAAGTTATTTAATTAACATCTAAGTATTAACTTTATTGAAAAAGATAAAGCATCGAAATTTTATGTTAAAATATATTTTACATAACATTAATATGATTATTTAAATTTTCTAAACTGTATATAGTTTACTTGCTTATCATTGTTGAGGAAAATTTTTAAAAAAATTATTACTTTTTCATCAATAAAGTAATCATTTGTTTTGTTTTTGTTAAACTCTTTTTTTACATTTTTTATTCAAGATCTGTTTTTATTTGTTTTTACTTTCTGTTTTATTCATTTATATGCTTTCATTTTATGTATGTCTTTTCAATGGACTAGAGTGAGCAAAGTTGAATATGCTTTAAATTTGTTTTCTTTTCATTTACCCTGCTTAATGAAAAAAAAAAAAAAAAAAATTATGGCATTTTGAATTTTAGGTAAATATTATTAAATTAAACAAAATTAATGTAATCGTGTGTTTATTTTTAAATGAAAATTTTAATAACTTGCTAATAAAATACTCTTCTTTGCTCATGCTAGTATTTTATATATTTATGATAGTCGAGTTAAAAAAAAAAAAAATGCTAGTCATTAAATTGCCATGTCATTGGTATATTATATTTTCTTTCATATCTTAGAATGTGTTTAATATTTATAAAAAAAAAATATTTTCATCTACAAATTTGCTTATTTTGAACAAAGAATTATTGTGTTGATAAGTATTATGAAATATTTAATTTGAATGCATCATTAATTCATTTATTATGCTAAAAAGTATGTTAACTACTTGTAAACTACTAAAAGTAATGTTAACTACTTTTTTTTTTTAATTGTAGTGCTACTTGCATATTAATCTGCACATTTTTAGTTATATTTCAAAAAATTCCATAAATATTTCATGTGTTTTAAAATAAATTTCTTGAATTATATGAAATATTTTAATTTTTGAATAGCTGTCAATAGTAATGTTACTTTTAAATGTTTGCTAAAATGATATTACAACAATTGAACTTAACTCTTACCTTATGTTTTTATTAAAAATAAAATAATTTCAAGATTATCTTTGATTAAACATAAAAGCTTTTACACAAATATTAATAAATAAAGTGAATTAAAAATTATTGTAATATTATTTAACTAATAAAAGACGAGTTTAATTTTATATTTATATACATACAAATACAGAAACTTATCTAAAATTAGGGGACCATTCCAGTTTAAATGACAAAGACAATCATAATGGTAATTCCAATGTAATATGAATTATAGAAATCGACTACATATAAAATATATATTTATATTACTTTCTGGGTAATAAGGTATGTGTTTTACATAAAACAATACAAGCAAGTGAATTTGAATAACATTTTATTTTTCTTAACATTGGAGATTCAGTTCAAGTATTTCTGTCTATATAGTCGTAATATAATATTTTCCATATTAAGATACCTGTTAATGGTTGAACTTGAATTTGTTCCACTGGAGTAAAAGTTTCTGAGATAAATCAATAATTTTACATTTATTTTATGGAAATTTGCTTGTTATAATTCATAGTTCTTATATATGCAAGCAATCACAATTTCTATTCTAATAGGTACATTATAGAAAATTGAGATTTCTCAAAATCATGATATATTGCATAAGAAAATTTTATCTACAAAACTATAAAATTGTATGTTTATTTTTAATTTTGATAAATTTGTGTGCTTATAAATATGTAAGTACCACTAAAAATGCTTTTCTGTAATTTAGCAAAATAAGCATACATTCAGATGATACTGGAATGTTTGTAACTTCAATATCATGTGTGTTCAGAAATGGGTGTACTTTTTCTGCATGTGTTTGATGGCACAATGATGTAGTTAGCATTTACTATACATATATATATTTTTTTTTGTACATTTGTTTAACCTTAGATGAATATTGCTACCGTGTAAGATGTCTGTTAATATTTGAAAGTGATTTGTAAATGCCTTTTTGTGCCATAATTATGTTAACATGTTAACCTCTAATGGATTCTTGTTATTGTACTAGAATTAACATATCATGCAACACTGTTTTACAGTGCAGGGATAGCCAGATTATTATGAATTTTGAATAACCATAGCTGATAATATTTTTTTAGTTTTTAGAATACTCTTTTTTTTTTTCATAAGTAAACATGATTTTTCTTTACTGTTAGTTGTTTGTGACTGAAATATGTAGAAACTTATAGATTATGTATTTATTTTATGTTTTGTTAAATTCTGGCAATCCCTGTCTTCCATACTGTGATGAAAATGAAATAGAACTAACGCAGTTCTAAATATGTTTACAAATAATATATTCTCTATGCTTGAAAAACAGTGGCTCTTAAATATATAATATTTTAAATTGTTAGCAAAATGTAAAAAAATAAGTATATTTTGAAAACTATTAAAATTTTAATATGGTTTACTGTTTTCATTATTTTACCAGGTTATTTAAAGTTTGACTTGATAACAAATATAAGAATAAAATTATATTTTAATGACTATAACATGACATTTTGACATGCCTGTCTAGAAAAAAGAACTCAATTGGGTGTGTGATGCTAATTAAACCATGAATGTATAAATATGTAGTTTTTAATTTATATTTACAAATTAACTATAAATTTTTAGGGCTACCTCTGGAAAAAAACAAACCTATTAATATTATCTATTGCAGGTTAATTTTAGTTAAATTAATGGTATATTATAAAGCATAATGAAAAAAAAATGTGTGATGTTACATTGATTTAAAAATTGGTTTGACTTGTATATTGAACAAGCACAAAAGAATTCCCAATGTTTCCTGTTCTACAATTCATTAATATTTATGACAGCAAAAGTTACTTTTTATGTATATGTTGACTCAAAAGACTGGCATATATGATTGCTCTCATCAAATTGTCTTTTGTTAGATTTATTTCAAATTATTTGTATGTCTATGAGGAAGCTATGGATTCAGAAGAATTTTAGAGTAAAATAATAAATGTTCTAAGTAAAACTATTGGTGATTTTACCGTTGGAAAATTAGAAAAACAATCTTTAGGCTTATGTAAAAAACTGTTTCGACGTTTATATTCTTGAAGTTGCCATTGGATTTCCCCTAAACGTTTTTGTAGATCGGTATAAAATTTTTGACTAGTAAAATTATATGTGAAATGGATGTTAGTAAGTCAATGGAGAGCCTTTGTGTGCATTCCTGTTTTAGAGGAATATATTTAAGTACATGGCATTAATAATATTTTAAACAATTAAAATATCTTTATTTCAAAATTATTATTAGTACCACATATACCAATTATTAAAATATATTGGGAGTGCCACTGAGAAACTTATAACTTACTTTCATCTAAGAACAAAATTAAAATTATATATTATTTAAACAATTTTAAAACTTAAAGAGTCAATATAAAATTTTTTATTCTTTATTTAAACATTAGAAAAAAATTTGTTTTCACTACTACTTTTTTTTATCAGTATTGTAACTGATAAATATTTATTCTGATATTTCTAAAGTTATTTATGTAATTTTTACATTAAAAAATTCCTTGTCATTTATTAATTATTTAAATATTTTTTTCAATATGAAATTTTAGCTAATTAGTAAATTTGAAATAATTGTTACTCATTTTAATTATGTATATAGCAAGAGCTAAAAATCTGATATACATTTAAATATTCAATTATAAAATAATATTTGCTTCCAACAATATGAAAATACAGTTATTTAATCCATTCATTCAGATTTTTTTTCTCATATTAACTAAAAATCAATAAACTAATTTTTAGACATTACAATACTTCTTGATAAAAACATATACATATTGATAAACACATCAGAAATTTCACTTATATGTCAATCAAAATGACTGAAATTAGCTTTCCAAGGATTAAAAAGCATTTATTAAAAAAATATTTACCTCCTTAAATTTAATAATTGATTCTAGAAAAAAAAAAAGATTTTTTTTAAAATCAAGTTACTAGTAAAATAATTGCTTCTGCCAAATTTTTCCTTTGTTATTTATAATATTTTATGCTTCAGCAGAAAGATACTTTTAATTTAAAACAATTTTGATATTGATTTTTTATATATAAACTGGATGAGAGAATTAAATCTTATGAATATAAACAATTCTTTCTAAGCCTTTGTTATACAAATATATTCATATTATTTTTAAGAGCCACTGTTGAACAGTGGTAAAGTATTGTAGTCTGTCTTCTGTATCTTTGCTTAAAAGTTGTATATTACAATATTTTTAAAAAGCTCTTTTATTAGTCTTTTAAGTTATTGCTTTAACAATAAAGAATTTTGTTATATGAAAAATGCTTCATTAATTATTAGGCATTACAATACAATTATAATATTTATATCGTTTCAGTAATAAATGATTGATTTATTTACATAATAACTTTTATATTATACAACTTACTATCCTTCAAAAAGAATTTTTAATAAAATATATTATCTGAAAATGTATAAAAGATGAAAAAATAAAATGGTATTTTAACTTAATTACTTTCAAAGATATAAGTGTTTCATAATAAAATATGAGAAATTATTCGTTTAGAGCTACATTACATATAAGAAATAGGTAAGCTTTTTTTTAATGAAATCTAATTTATATAATTAAAAGGAATTGGTAGATTTTATGTTATGTATGTAAAAATTGTTTATTCAATTAAATAATTCTAGCAGAGATACAGATAGCAGATTGTATAAATATTTCACCACAAAATCTGTAAATGATAGATTATTAGTTTTTAATTTTTTGATAGTGAGTTTCAAAGCCAAAATACATTTTTACATTAAATTTCTTAAATCTGTGATGTATTAATATAGCTCTTTTACAACATGTTGCTCCTAATAAAATATTGCATTATTCTGTGTCAGTCTGTTCTTAAGTACAACAGGATCTAAGAATTATGAAAACATTACAAAATTATATTTAAAAAATAAGAGAAATTTCCCTTGATTGCTTGTAGTATGCTCAACCAATACTTGAATTCATACTATGCATTAAGAGACAAATTTCAAATGTTTATCCAGGTGGCATTCCTTTGCCATTTAGGATTTTGTATGTGTGAGATTGTCTATCAGATGTCCTATTAATTTGTTGGAGGCAGTCACAGCAATATCACAGCAGCTATATAGCTCCACAAAGATAACATATATTTTAAAATGCGATTTTTGGCCAGAATATCAGTTTACTCTATTCAAGCATTGTAGTTTATAATTGGGTCCGAGATGTGGTCGTATTAATGATTAGATTAGAAAGCTAAAAGGTCAAAGATATTTATGAATTGATAGAGCTTAAGCTGAGCTATGCTAATAAACTTATAACAATGCTGCTGAACATTAAATACAACCTACATACATTAAGCATTTATATATATTATTTTTAATTTAATACAGAATTTTAATACTATTGACTTCTTTCTTGAATATAATGAATTTGTGAGTGGGAAGTTATCTGGTTTTAAAAATGGAAAAAGAATGGTAGTTAAAAAAGTAATAAAAAAATAAGTCTTAATATGAAGAGGCGTCATATAATAAATACAGATAAGATATAGGTGGAAGATAAGTTACAGTAAAAGAACAAAATAGCTTTTTGATTCATAAGTTGGAAGATCTAGCAAATTCGACTTAACAGTGGTTGAATGTGGACCTATTCAAAAGGAGGAAAGTTTAATAATTTGTTTTATAAAAAAAAATTTATTATTACTACGTGGGTCATGGCATTTTTGTAGTTTCAAAAGATAGTGTTTTCTATCTGTGTAAATTATTTTGTATTGCATGGTTATAATCAATGGGCAAATTTATGTTATATACTTTTCAGAGATATGAAAGAAGTCTGGATCGCATACAAAAATGTGTTATGTGATAATTTAAAAACTCAATTAAATGATAAGATCGTTGATGAAAAAAAAAATGTGAAATTGGAGGAAAACAACAAATAAATATAACAATTCAAAACAAACAATTTGTCAAAATAATTGAAATAAAATATCTTGCTTTATAATATTTATCTCTATGTAGTACTTTCAATAAAAAAAATAATAAATTCTTGAAATTTTTTTAATTGTTCATTAAATTTGATTTGGTTATCAAATCTTGTAAAAACAGAACACCAAAATATCATTTGCAACACTCAAATATTTAATTAATATTTGTTTGTAAATTTTACATAACTCATTAAAAGAATCTTTTTTTTTATTAGATGGCTAGATATTTAATTGCAGTGTTATGTCATGTCTGTCACAAAAACATGCCCTCTCTTATATAATTCAAAATGGATTTATGTGAAATGTAAACATTACATTTTCTATATTACAAGAAACAGTTTATTATAAAATAATGAAGAATCAAAATATAAATGTTTAGTTTTTCTAATTTTATAAATAGTTAAAACATTTTCAATATTGGAGGCACATAACATTTTCTGTAACTTTAATATACACCCTATTTTAATCGTGTTTTGTTCTCATATTCTGAAGGAATTATATATTTAATTACAAATAGATCTATATATTTTAAGTAACATCAGGGGTTAAAAAATAATATTCATAAAAGCAATGTACAAACTCGGAGAATGATTTGTTCACTTCAAAACAATAAACATGCTGCATGGAATAATGTGTTAAACTTATTAGAGAGGAAGTTTTCTTAAGTAATTTAGTTTGGTGGTAATTTTATTGGAGTCAAAATGATAAATTTTAGAACATTTAAATTTTTCTAATTCCTAACCTTTTTATAGGATGAAAAAAAGAGAATTCCTAATATGCTATCAGTGGAGCATAAGGCTTATTGACAAATATATATATATACTAGAAGACCCGGCCACGCGTTGCTGTGGCTTTCTTGTATTTCGTTCAATTATTAGATACTATAATTGGTATTATCGTTTGATTTGTTGACATGAGGGCCCTCTCAGCACGTCTACGTCGTACCTCACGCCTACGGGTATTGTTGAGGTTAGATTTTTTTGGTGGCATTTTACTGAAAATGATAATTGAAAAAATACAATACAATTAAAATAAAATCGAGATATAATAATAAATGACTTAAAAAAAAATTCACAATAAAAGGGAAACGATTGTTTAAGGTACACGAACACGTTCAAATGAATTTTTTTGAAATTTTTTATCTTTGTACACATTTTTGGATTGAATGTATCTAAAAACTAATGATTTCACATAAAAAAATTTCATTATTATTATTATTATTTTTTATTTTTATAAGCTAAAATAAGGGTAAAAATAGCCAAAACTTGATACTGTTACAAAACATGATAACACAAAATCAAATCAATATTTTTTAAATTTCTAAGTTTGTATTTGTTTGTACTAACATATTACAGGGAATGGATCTCTGGTAAATTTATATCTTTATTATTTTGTGCTAGTTTAAATGCTGTCGACACAAAATTCTTTCAAAATTTGCATGTAATTCCAAGCTTAACAATTAAAATAAAAAATATTTATGTAGCTATAATCATTCCAGAGTTTTATTACCTGTAAACATTTATGAAAAACATAAATACAAAGTTTTGTAACATTTGGATCAAAATTACTTGTGTTATGGTGCTTCACATGAAAACAAAAAGCATAAAAATTCATTCTGAGAAAAAGCTAAAAACAACTTTTAATTGGAGATATTACTTTTAAAAACGTTGTAAATATATTAAAATGCCCTTGAATTATCAAGTTCATAGTCTTATTTATTAAAAAATATAGTTTTATTTTTCCTTAAAGCTCTAAATATTTTCTGAGCTTCGTTTTGAAAAAGTTAAAATTTGCTCGACAAAATTTTTTTTTACGACTTCCTTCTATTTGCAAAGGCTTTTTAATATGAAATGACCTGGATTTAAAATATTTAGCCCTTTTTCAAGTGTTTTGATTAAATACATTCAAAACCTTTGAATTTTACATAAAAATATCAACTTTAACTATTTTTTATACAATTTATTCTTTAAAATATGGATAAACATTGCAAAAATGTGATATTGTTGCAAAACTTGATAATTCAAAAATAAATAAAACTTGAATAGTTTCCTTTGCAAGTATTTTTATGCTGGGAATATCCTTATGTAGGTAATATACTGTTTTCAAATTTATATCTTAATTATTTATACATTTTTGTATGCTTAAAGTTTGTCGACACAAACTTTTTTTTACATATTCACAAAAATTCTTAGTTTAAAAACTGAAATAAAAATAATTTATGAATTTAGGTTAATTTCCATGTTCTATTCCTTTCATACATTTAAAGAAAACTTTTACATGAAGTTTCAAAGCATTTAAATAAAAATATATGGGTATTATGATGTTTTGAAGGAACACAAAATGCATAAAAATTCAAATAAGAAATAATTAAAACCAACTTCTAAATGTAAATAAAAACAAATGTACATACATAAAAATGTTATTGAGCTTTAAATTCTCCTTTATTAATATAAACACTTATTTAGTTGTTTTGTTTTCTTTAAATAACTTCCAATTTAAAAGTATCATTTATCAATTTTTCTTCGACATTATTCAAATCACTCAAATTTATAACTCAAATTCTTTGTTTTTCAAATAACAAAAGTTTTAAAAAAAATAATGTCCTTGATTTTCAACTTGCAACTATTATAATACCTTTTATAAAATTTTAATGTTATCATTATATCATATAATTGCAGAGTGTACTTCATTTTCACACTTTTCAAAAAATCCTTAAAATTCATCATCTTTTTTTTAAATTATATTGTCTATATTATATTATCTTGTAGATCACATTTCATTTTAGAATTCTTAATCAAATACAACACATGTTGACAAACTTTAAGCATAGAAAAGTTCAATGTTTTGATTCACAACTTTTCATTCCATATATTTTATTCCAATTCAAATTCAAACTTAGAAAATAAAAAAAATATTGATAATCATATCAGGTAATACTTACATACATTTGATTTATTTCGCATAGAAATAATATAAATTTCATACATTATAATTTTCAGAAAATTTAAAGTAGTACATAAAACAATAATATTCAGAACATGAGAATTTTACGGTTATGTAGTACAGGTATCGAGACACGGCGCCATCTAAAAATAGTTATTATATTGTTCGAAAAAAAAACACTACATTGGTCTGCCAAATAAATTTTAAAAAATATTTAGGGGTGTACCCCCCTTATCACTTAGGGGTTTAAAAAATAGATTACGACCGATTCGCAGACCTACCAAATATGCACAAAAATTTTCATAAGAATCGGCCGAGCCGTTTCGGAGGAGTTTGGCAACAAACACTGTGACACAAGGATTTTATATATTAGATATATTTAAATACAAACAGTTTGACTAAACAGGTATTGCATTAACACAATTTTGTTTTCGTGAAATGGTCTTAATGCTATTCTCAAAATTTTATCCTAAGACTTTGAATTTGTTACGTAAAAATGAATGAAATTTCTATAAAAATGAACTAAATAAATAAAAGAATTTCAAGTGTACTGTGTAGTTTGCTGTTGGAATGAATAACCTATATCAATCAGAACAAAAAATACAAGCAATAAAAAGTAATAAAAGTTGAATTACTAATAGTACAGAAATCATTTTGCAATAGAATGTGAATGACAATTTCAGAAATGAGAAGTCCTCAACATAAAAAATTCAAAATTTCAATGTGAGTAATCGTAAAGCACTACATGAAATTTGACAAACTGATAAAAAAAATTTAGTAAAAGATATAATATTAAATACAAGAAATTTATTTTTTTAAAGAAGAGATATAGATGATTTTTATAGAATTCAGTTTTGAAATTGTAGGACAAGAAAATATATAAAAATTGAAATTTTTTCAAGAATTTCAGTTTACCAACTGTGAATGTACATTACTGAGTAACTAGCATTCTGACGCTTGGTGAAATAGGCTTTGGGTTCGAAATTCACTTTAAACTGTAAGTCCCAATCTAATACGACTATAGTGTGTTGGGCGTATTGCTGACAACCCTACCACGCAAAAAGAAAACATCCCATATCTCAAAATTTACCTGTAGGCAGACGACCTTGGCTCACCATGGGGCTGCTGCATCATTGATGAAGAATATACATTGTTGGACGAATACAAATGGAAGTATACCAATGTTCAATAATCCAAAAAATTTATGAAGCAGTTGGTCAGAATACCACAAGAACGGGAGTTCTGCTTGTTTAGTAGGCGATTTTTTCCCTTGTAGTTTTTACCAACAAATGGCTGCTGCGGTTATAAAATACTACATTTTTGGAGTGGAAAAGAGAAGTTGGCAAACTCGGAATCTTAAAATGCAAAATCCCTATAATAGTTATCAAATTCAATAGTGGCAGGAATATAACAGAATTTAATAACTCATGAACTTTATGAAGAAGCAATTGCTCAAGAACTACCAAATTCACACAGAAAAGTCTGCTAAATAATAGTTAAAATTAAATTTTATATAAATTAACCTTAGATATTATTTTGAAGATATTGAAACAATAATCTATTTATATTTTGAAAGCCAGATAATTGAAAATGAACTACAGACACTTGACTTGGTATTGGTCAATCATTATATTTAGCAACACTTATACCACGCCAGTTTTAAACCACTAAATAAAAAATTTTGAATTGCAATTTTTTGTGTTACTTGAGGATACTAATTATAATTTATGCTCTTACTTATTTTTTATTTCAGAGCTTCACTTTTTTATAGACGTCACAGATCTCTAACCAGGACAACATCATGTTCACAAATGATAATATAATGCTCAGAGCTAAATAAAATGAAAGAAATAATTAAACATGAAAATTATCACTTGATAAAATAAATGAATAGCAACTCTAATACAGAGGAGAAATGACTGCCCCTGTCCCATGGAATAACAAATTAAGAATTTTCTATATTTTTATTTAAGATTTATATTGATATTAAATTAATTTTTAACTCTAACCAACAAACAACCACATTCTGAAATATCTTTTAAATTAATTAATAGTAATTTATAATAGTATAACATCTTACATCCAAAAACACATTTTACATACTTATTTTAATACATAAACTGCCCAATTTTAGAATGGTAAAATTAAATAGATTAAAAGGTAGATAATTTTTTTGTTACCCAATTAATTAATTTCATTCTAAATCTTCAAAAAATTTATTCAACTGAAAAATTAAAAACTTTTTGGAAATCTACTAAATTTTTTTTAAATGTTCTTAGTTATGGCATACTTTCAATATGCTGAAAACAGTTAACAATACAGTATTTGTTTCAATTGGGATGCTAACGAAAAGAGTATTCCTACAGATTTTAATATTACACCAAAAATATATAATGGTTAAAATATTTCAATCATAAATTTTTTTTGAAATTAAAAAAAATAATTTATTTAAAATCTATAATTAAAATTCTCGAAACATTTTCTTTGCAATCTTAAACATTAAAAAATTAAACACAACTATTTTTTTTTAATAAGAACCAGCTCTTTATTATACAAAACATATTAAGTAGTTCACTTTTTTTGTGTATATGTAATAGTAAAAACATACACATTAAAATCCTAACCCATCTGTTAGGATTAATTTAATATTACTACACATTATCAAAAATTACATGATATACAATTACACACATTAAAGAAACAAAATGCAGATTATAAAACACATGATTGTCTGTGCCATCTAAAACAATGACAACAGTTTCTACTGGCTACAATTACTACTGACAGTTTTGTTATGTAAGAAAGTAAAAAATTGAATACTATTACTTCATTTATAGAATATACACTTCTGGAGAATAATTATAATAAAAATTACCTGAATGTTGCAAGCCAAATACTCTTTTAATTTAGGCTCATTTGATTGTTAATGACAATTATAACTGTCTTTCAAACACCAAGATTAAATGATTAGATTGAAGTATGATTAATCATATAGTTTAAACTCTTAATCAATATTCAAAGTGTACATTTTATCTTTAGAAACTATAAATAATTAAATACTCTGGTTTAATTTTAATAAACTTTCTAAAAATACCAGTGCCATTACAATATTTAAATTACAATAATTTGAACAAATAATTATTAAAATTACTAAGGTAAACATCAAATAATACTACTGTGCCCAAAAAGTAAGACCAATTTTCAATTTAAAATTCCCAGGGCTTCTGGAATTTCAATTTTAAATTTTTAGGTTGCTGGCACTGTCCTTGACATCTGTGTGAAATTTGACGTCAAAATATTCATTAGTGTTTGAGTTACGCTTGGCTTTCTGAGACGCTAAAACTGATTCCGGTGATTTTTGAAATGTGTGTTAATTGATCAAAGAAACATGCATTCAATTTTGTTTACTGAAACGTATAGAATGTTGAAAAGTATTCGGTGAGCATTCCTATATCGGAAAGAAATGTTTAGAAGTGATATAAACAGTTCAAAGAAGGCAGAGAACGCGTTGAAGATGAAGAGCCCTCTGGTCAACCATCAACCTCAACTGACAAAGCTCACTTCCAAAAATTAAAGATCTGGTGCTTGCAAACCGTCGATGTACAATTAAAGACCTTGCTAATGATGT
Organism: Caerostris darwini; assembly: GCA_021605075.1. Taxonomy (NCBI): domain Eukaryota; kingdom Metazoa; phylum Arthropoda; class Arachnida; order Araneae; family Araneidae; genus Caerostris; species Caerostris darwini. The sequence continues at coordinate 717,990 of BPLQ01008434.1, read as the reverse complement.
TGGAATTTCAAAAGGATCGGTCAATTCCATTTTGCGCCTCAAACGCGTCAAATCTCGATTGGTACCGAAAACACTGAATGCGCCAACTCACACTGCATTGATTCTTCGTGACTTTTTCGCCAAAAATGAAACCCATATCGTTCCACAACCACCGTGTTCACACAGTGCGACTTCTGGCTATTCCCTAGACTCAAAAGACCACTCCGGGGACACCGTTTTGAGTCGATTGAAGAGATTCAATGTGAATCACCACGCGCTTTGAAGGCCATCCCTGCCGATGACTTTTTAGCATGCATTGAGGATTGGAAAAAAAGTTGGCATAAGTGCAAATGTGTCCGGAGGGGATTACTTTGAAGGCGATAAAATAAATTTGGAAGAATAAATAAAGAGTTTTTGGAAAAAAAAAAAAAAAAAAAAATATTGGTCTTACTTTTTAGGCACAGTAGTATATAACTTTTAAATAAAGTACTTCTACAAATAATATAATATTCATTAACATTTTTTTAAATTTTATATATATGATGAAATTTTTAAATAATCTACAACACAAATATGAAATAATTTCTTTCTTTTTGTTTTTTAATGATAGCTGGGTCCAGATGCCCACTTACACTTATATGCAATAACATAATTTTTAAAGATAAAAAAATATAATTAGTATATTTTAATGAATTTTTTTTCTATAGTTAATTAACATATATTTAAGGGTAAAATATATGTTATACTGTTTTTAACTAACCATACATTAAATAATTAAGCAAAAATATACAATTTACAATCAGGCGATATCATATGGCACTATTACTTTTAAAATTGCTAACATTAAAAAAAAAAAATTTTTTTAATTAAATTCATAAATTAATTTTGACTTTAGTCATAGTATATAAAAGTATAAAATTGTGCAGAGTGTTTCATTTAATCTATTTAAATAAGAATGTTTGACAATTATTCTGTTAATTTAATGAATTCCATACAAAAACTTTAAAGAAATAAAAAGTATACTCTAATTTATCCATCATAAATCCAAATTTTGATAAGAAAAAGGTCAATAACATGCATAAATTATAACAACTTATAGTAATAAAAGTAAACAAATACTAGGCTTTTGAAATTCGGGTGAGTGATGCAACTGTGGTCGATTGCCATCAATTGCACACATTGTACTTTTCTATCTTGGTATTATTATTGTTTTTGTTATATTTATCTAATTGAGCACTTGATTTGGACACACAACCTATTCTTTTTGTTTCTAGTTTATCAAATATTTATTTCAGTTCAACAGTTTTGTTAGTTATTGTTCTAATTATAGCAGATATTGCAACAAATGACTACACTCTTATGGATTTTTCAGCTCAGAAAGCTAACATGCATTTTATCTGGCATTATGATATAAAAACTGATTTAAAGTTATTGCCTTTGAAGTTTGCAGCAGAACAATTCCCAGAACCCATCTTAAATTTTTAATAGATGACTTGTTTTCCAAGCTAGAATCATTCAAATTATATTGAACATTTTCAAATTATCAGAAAAGAAAGCTTATCATAATCACTGAACATATGGATACAGCCAGAGAACTTGCCTAAATTAAAAGGATCATGGGTATACCAATACAAGTAACTTTCACGAAAGAAAAAAGTACCATACAGATTTTATTGAAAAAAATTCCTGTAGATGTGTTACTTAACAATTCAGCTCCAGAACTCAGACGAAAATGATTTTCACATTTATAAGATCCATTGACTTAGAAATCCTTCCCAATCACAGCAATATGATCCAGTTTAAGTTTCCATCTACTGCACCTTTCTTAAGGGAAGAGGCTTTTTAGATAAAAAAATATCCCTGTTTATTGATAATCTGCACTATTTTCCATTTGCCCATCCATTCACCAAATGTAAAAAAACCAACCCTTTGTGAAAGATGTTTTTAGTTGTAGCCCACTTTGTCCTATACTTCCCAATAATTCAAATGTGCATTATGCGGAGAGCCCCATAAACCACAAGATCTCAAATGCAGTAAAAGAAACAAAAAATTCAATTTTTAAAATTAAAAAATCTAAAAAGCTTTCATTCATTGAAACCCACCAACAGCACAATCCAAAATTTAAAAATTCTTATATTGTAACAGCACATAAGCCAACCCAATGTACTTTGTGTTTATTACAAAAAGTTAAATCACAGCTTTATTTCAAGAATACAGGCAAGAAATGAAACTTTTCATTAAAGAAATGTGGGAACTGCAGGCTAAATCGATGCAGGAATCCTTCCACAACATTCATTCAACAAATAACAGCCTCACTTACATTAGTAACAGAAGCAGTTTAACAATAGTTATCTGGTTCCCTTTATACTACATTCAAGAGCAAAAGAAAAAAACAGGAGCACGACTTTTACTAGGATTTGAAAACTCCAATAATTCAACCAAGCCAAAGCACACTTCATCCTCACATTCAACTACTTCAATTTACATCAGAGTTTTAAGTGCAATAATTTTTTAGTATATTTAAATTCATTTTTGCTACATTCAATTCCTGCAAGGGGCATTCAACAGAAATGAGTTGGTTTTGTAAAACTTTCTGCAACAATTCATATTTTTTGCTATCGAAGAAACTTTTCTTAATAATGAGGATTCATTTCATCCACCTGGCAAAACAATTTATCGAAAATACATGCTAGACAATGAAAGACAGGAATGCCTGCTCGTTGCAGTTGAGTCTGGATTTCCAAGTAGATCCATTAATTTTACAAATCTTCCACAATCTGAAAATGAAATTCAAGGCAGTTATTATATTTTCCTACAAAACTATCACAGGATTGGTTTGACAACAAATGCAGAGCTGCAAACGAAAACAAAAATAAAGCATATAGAAAAATGATTAACAGGAAATTCACAAGGAATGCAACTGAAGAATATAAAAAGACCTGAAGAAATTAGAAGAGACTACACAAAAGAAAGAAGAAATGTCACAAGGAAAACTTGTTACAAGAAGTCGAGCAGTTGAAGTTCAGAAATGAGAGCAGAGCTTTCTATAGGGCTGAGAACAAAGAGCGCAAAGACTTTAAACCAAGGACCACCCTCTGTAAAGATAAAAATGGAGTAATTATAAGTGAAAAGGGAAAGGTAATTGAGAGATGGGTAGAACATTTTGATCAATTACTTAATATCGGTATCCCGATTCCATCACAGGTTATAACCGAAGCACCTGCAGAAGAATATGAGGAAGAGGATTTAATTGAAACACATACTATAGATGAAGTGCAAGAGATTATTGATAAATTGAAAAACCATTAAGCTGCTGGACCTGATGAAATCTCTCCAGAATTGATAAAATATGGTGGAAAAAAATTGACAAGAGTAATTTATGAAATTATAATTTTAATATGGGAGTCAGAGACTCTACCAAAAGAATGGAATTTTGTTATTCTGTGTTCAGTTCCTAAAAAAGGAGATGCCTTAAACTGTGAAAACTACAGAGGAATTAGCTTACTTGCATATAAAGTCTTCTCAAACACCCTTTTTAAATATTTACCACCCATTGTGAATGGTCAAATGGGAGATTACCGATGTGGGTTTAGAAAGGGAAGAAGCACGGTTGATCAAATTTTCACACTGAGACAAATTTTAGAAAAATGTAGAGAATATGGAATGGAAACTCACCATTTGTTTATAGATTTTTGCGCTGCATATGACAGTATCGACCAATTGGTAAAGCAGGCCTTGGCAGATTTTGCTGTACCACAAAAGTTAATCAATAGCCTGAAGCTCATCTTTACAAATGCTCTTATTCTTACGTATGTATACATAGTGAATTGTCCAGGTCTTTTGAGATTGTTAATGGTGTTAGGCGAGGGAATGGTCTTGCATGCCTTCTATTTACAGTGACTTAGGAAAAAAGTTATCAGAGATGGGGACAAGGGAAACAATATTTAACAAATCAGTGCAAATTCTGGCTTACGCAGATGACAAGTGCTACATTGGATAATATAATCCTGCACTTGATATCTTTGGAAGACATCATTATGCATAAAAAAAAAGGTAATATAACAAAACAAAACAGATATGGGAGGCAACAAATGAGCTAAACATTTTTATCATTTAGCACTATCAAACCTAAACACCATCTATATCCTCTGAACAGGAAGAAAATGGACATTATACTATCTAGTTTTCGAACAAATCTTATCCCCCCAAAGTTAAACTCCATAGATTTTGTCTAATTACCTAGCCAATATGTTTACACTGTGATTATTTGGAAATCAGGGAGTATATTTATACCAATGTAAATAATATTTAACACGAAGAAACAAATTACAAGGCAATTTTGAATACAAGCTATTTCTTTTCTCCTTGAATGTTTTTATCCGATTAACAGGGCTCAACATAAAATTAAAACTGTACTGCCAACATGTTGAATAACATAGGAAATTTACCTGCCATTCTTTTCTTTCAGGGTTTTTTCTGGTTGTATTCATAGCTCACATTAATACAAAGATCGAAGGAGGTTTGTTAATATTAATTGGAAACAGAAATTCAAAATTATAGAATTTTTTATTTGATTTTCTTTTAGCAATCTTGATTTTTCAATCACTAGCAGTTTTCAAATGATTTATCCACATTTAGAGCATTTGGAGTGTATTTGTTTGAGTGCTTGTTGAAAATTTATTTTTAAGGTTTTTAAATTTTCTTTATGACAGGAAAAGGCAGAATGTCCCTTGTATATATATATTTTGGAAGCAGTCCATCACTTACAAGCTATTATTATTACATTTTCTCCATTAAATCATAATTGTATAATATGAGATAGAACAGCCAGCCAGCGAGCAAAAATCTCAAAGCAATATTAAGTCAAGTTTATAAGGATATCAATCTCACATGAGACTTTTCAGTAATATCTCAAACAATTTTTCTTAATTTCCAATACTAGTCAATAGTATGTGGGAGAGGCCAAATTACCACTGTCTACTTATCGAGTTGATCCCCAATAATACCACAAAACTGTGAAGAAAGACACACATTTAAAACTTTAGCTACAACTTTAATATGGTTGGATAATGCAGCAATTTAATAAAAAATAAGGAAAATTATTAAAATAGGATTCATTTCAAAGTTATTAATATATATGCTGAAATCACTTATAATGGGTAAGGTTTAATATAGGAAAGAAATATAAATTTCTTAAATACATAATGCTGCACAACATTTGAAACAAAAATATAAACATTAATATTACATAAAACTTCATCAAAATCTAAAATAAAAAACTTATACATGCTAATACTAAACAATGATTAATTTCTATCCTCCTTTAAATAAGGACTTTACAAAATAGCATTTTTTTCTGGCAACAAAAAAATATATTTATTTTATATTATTAAATAAAATTAAGTGTTATCCTTCTTAATAATTGAAAAACAAATTGCATAAAATTTCCTTTAGCAAAAACTGGCTGTGTTCTGGAAATTGATGGAACTATTTAATTGAGCTAACTTTGGGAAAGTAATAGGCAGATAAAACTTAGTTTACATTTTTGAAATAGTTTTCATCTTAGACAATATCAAAAATGTTAGCTGCACCTGAAAACATAATAATTACGAAGTATGAAAGAATTAGAAATGTACAGATGAATAGTAATAAAAACCGATATAGCATACTTAAAAATAAAAAGCAAGATATTGATTGCATCAATTCATTTTAAAAGTTGCAAAATGTACAATATAATTTTATAAAAAATTATATTACACTTCATAATTACTTTTGTGAAATGAATAAGACATAAAGTTAAATTTTGACCTAAATATCTTAGCACTGCTAGAGGGAATATTCCTGTTATCTCCTCTCCCATTTTTTTAATTAAAAAAAATATTTTTAAAATTTAAAATTATGTTAAAAAAAACCCTTAATCTTGATTTCTAATCCAATAAATTATCAATAAAATCTTCTTTATCAGCCCAATTTTCTGATGACAAATTATTTTTGTCAAGACCTTGAAAATTGTTTTCGAAAAGAGGATCCATTTCTTTCAGTTTTTCAAATCTTAGGAAAAGAAGATCTTTGGCATAATGGTACAGTTGAATATCCAGATAATTAATTCTTTTTATATTTTCAATATCTTTGGCACTTATTTCCTTAAATAATTCTTTTCTGGCTGATCTATTAAGGGATTCATGGGACAAAGAATTCTTGGCTTTGAAATTCATACCAAAAGTCACTTCAAACATATATTGAGATACTTTAGGAAATTCTGATAGACCAAAAAAAGACATTTTATGAAGATTATTTTTGGCACTTGTTAAAATGATGAGATCTCTGTCTTCTTTAGGCACAGATGAATTGTAACATCCAACTAAAGCAAGGTCAGACAGCATACGAGCTTGTCTGTTGATAGCTAGATTGTGTTTGCATGCAATAAACTCATTGAGAGTAAGATCACTGAGATCATCTCTATTAAAACATGTAGGAAGTTCATTTTCAGTAGCTTCAATTCCACCACACCAGTGACGTGAAGATGACCAACTTTGTCCTTGTCGTATATGCCAGAATTCACTTAGGAATCGTTTGACAGGATCTCGTAATACAGTTATGAAAAAATATCTGAAATATAAGACGTACAAATACATGAAACAAAATATTTTACATTTACAATTTACGTATATATTCATTCAAGATTTTAATTAATTAACAAGGTAAGTTGGCATATACTTTGACAAAATGCTTTGCTGTCACTAGATTAGCGGTTGAACATTTTTCTCGCATAAATACTTGTCAATTAACTTAAAGATATTGTTTTCCTTCTTTAGGGTAAAGTACAATAGATTTAGCAAATCATGGTAAGCCTAATTTTCTAAATCAATGCCAAACTACAGCAAGTTAATTCATAAAATATCCTACTGAAAAAAAACAAAATATTTTATCTACTTTTTAAACAAAAATTAAAAAGACAATCAAAGCTGAAGAGACTATTTACATTATAATTAAGTAAATTAAAATCAATTCAGCTAATTTGAAAAAAAAAATTTGTTCTTTCAGTATATATGTTTGTGTGTGCATGTGCAACTGACAAAATTAGAATAATATAATAAAAGTTTCCATTTAAAATGAAATAATTGAAATTAAAAATTTAAGGCCAAATATTCAAACAATAACTATAATATTAAAAAATTATACTAGACTTAAGAATAGTTTAGCAAAAAGAACTTGTAATTTTAATCTAAAACTTTGCACACATTTTAACAGGATGATATGATCAAATTGTTTTAATTTATTAGACATTAATTTATAGTTGAGAAATAAATTTCATAAAGTGAAACTCAAAAATTAATATTCCTCAACAAAAAAGAAAGCAAGCAAGCAAAGAAAGAATTCCTTCATAAATATTAACCTTAAAAACATTGATTCTAAAAAGTAGGCAACAATTATATAAATATCCCTTAATGTAAAAATTTAGAAAATATCACTATTAAGTAGCAATGTACATATTGCATCAACTTATCATTTTATGTCAAAGTACTATGCACTTTTGAAACATTGACAAAATTCCACCTATATATTACTGTATCATGATAGGAAAAAAATATCTCTGTATGTCTATGCGATAAAATGTGAGCATATATGCATATATTTCAAAAAATCAAATCAAATAAACAATCAAAACACTATATATATATATATATATATATATATATATACACACACACACAAATATACACAAAGAGAGAGAGAAAGAAAATGAAGAATAAGCTGATACAAAGCCTTATCTTATTCCTGATTATTTAATATGACATAAAACACATATTGCAAATAGTATCAATTATTAATTTCCTACAGAAAGTTATGTAGTGTTCGTTTTAACTTTTATGGCCTTTTTTGACTACAGAAATTCTGTGCAATACCACATTTTTCAGTACTACTCTTTCTTTATTACCTTCGGAAAGTCAAACTTTAGGATCTTTATTTCATTTATTAATAAAGATCCTTAACTACATTAGAATCTTTATTTCATTAATTATCTTTTTTTTTTCATTCATTGTCCCCCCGCCCCCTTTCTTTTTAAGAGCAATTGGTAAATTGAGATAAAGCAGTTCATGCGAGCATAAATCTCAAAGTATCTCCTCAAATCAAATTAAAGAATAAGCTTCTTATAAAGAATTATTATTTAGATATTGATATTTTAAGATAGGGACAAATTTTAGTAGCTTAAGTAATTTGGCTGTAATCTTATTTTTATCAAATTTATTTATGTACATTATCATGCTATCAAATTACATAAAAACTAATAATTCATGCGAGAATCAACAAAGTTTATTTATGAAAATAACAATATTAAATTTTTTCTCATTAAAATACCTTCTTTTGACAGGTTTTCCTTCATCTTCATCCATCACTTGATCAACACAAGTTGATAACTCAGACCAGTCAGGATGAACACCACATTTCCAACCAGTGGTATAACGACTAAAAAACCACGTGCTTCCAAAATTTTCAGGTCTATAACAGCGACAAATACGACGCTTTCTCTTACAGCGACATGGTCTTTCCAAATTTAAATCTTCTACCATATGACGAGCGAAGACACTACCGCCAGTGTTTTGAATGTGTAAAAAGACAATAACATCCGATCCTTTGATATTAAAATCTGATTTAATACCCACTAATTTGGCGGTAGCAAGTTTTTTTTCTGAAGTCCAGTTGGATATAATTTGTCGATTAGCTTTCAATTTACGCCAGCGAGGTGTATAAGTATCGTTTCCACCCGAAATAAGAAAAGGAAATTTATTTAATAAACACTCTTGATAAGAACATGTGTACCACATAGAAGAAACAATAAATAAGCATGTAAATATGACACCTATAGCACAATATCTCAAAATTCGTCCTGTAACAAACTGCATGTTTTCAGATTCACATGTCAGTAGAACTATGGATGTTGCCTTTCAGAAACTCCTTATTTTAAATAGCATTACATGTTAAATGATTTTACTATTAAATAAAACTTGCATTATTTGTATTTTCTAGTGACAGGATGAGTTGACATTACAGTGTACTTTTTAATACGTTTGCTAACTAATATCCACATTTTATAAATTCAATATTTTAATGTTTTATTTACATCTCATACAGTTACAGTTAGTCGGAATCGATCAAAAACTCTCATGGAACATATTATATATAAAACAATTTTTTTAATGAAATTCAATTACTTTATATCCAATTTTTATGATTAAAAAAAGGTTTAGAATTTTATAAACGTTTAAAATATTACAATCAACATGAAGCGTTCACTTATTTTGGATTTTCTTTAATAGCAGTATTTTTTTTTTTTTATAATTATTCTAGCGGAATCTTGTCGCTAAACTCTACACAGCAGTATTGTTGTTTATTAAATCAAAATAAACATTTGATAAAGCAGTATTAGAGAGCATAAATCTCAAAATCTCCAGTCAAATTGTATATACTTTGTTGATTGGCGAACTTTATTTTTTTTATAATGAATAATGCAATCGATATTTCATCTGATTCTGATTTAGACGATATTAACTGGTTCTCGAATAAACGGAAGCAACTTACTAAAATACGTCCAAAAAATGAAGAAGTACCTTCTTTAAAAAACAATTTCATTGATAACGAAACAATCTTGCAAAAAAAACAGGTTTTGTAGACTATATATAATGAATATATCATGTTTAAAATAACAGTTTAATTATTATTATTTTATTTATTTATTTTTAGAGGTTTGAGGAGCTAAAAGCGAAAGCGAACCAAATAAGAACCTTTAGTAATCGTCGGCTTGAAATAACTGAGAAGAGAAAAGCCAAAAGATTAGTTAAAAAGGCTTTGAGAGATCCCTTTATAAAAGAACTAGTTAATCAGGAACTGAATTCTGGGTTAGAATAATTGCTCTTTGGAATCATTTATTTAGTATTCTTATATTTGTATACATAAATAAATTTAGCCATGTATTTTTCTGATCTTTGTCAGTAAATATTGCATACCTATTTATTCTTAATTAAATTTATTAATTCACACATTTTCTATTTTGATCTATTGTATTGTCAAATTGTTAGATTTAAATGGAATCCTTACACTTGTCCCATTTAAATTGATCTTTTCAGAAAAAAGAAAAAATACTTAGTTTAAAGCAAGGAATGTTTTAAAATCATTGAAATATAAATATCATATTTTTGTATCTAATGCAAGTTAATTGGCATTCAAAACTGACTGATATATACATTGACTATTTTGCCTAACTGTGCATTTGTTATTTGTAAAAATTGTTTTAAATTTTAATTGAATGTATTTAAGATATCTTTCTGTTTTTAAAATATATATTTATTTAGATGTGGCTTTTTTTTAAATATTTATTTCACACCTTTATTTATATTAATGCAGTAAAATATTTATAAATTACATATTTTTTATTTCATTAGTAAAATTATATGTTCAATATATATATATATATATGTATATATTATTATATAAAATTAAGTTAAAAAGTTTAATTAAAGTAAGATGAAATGTTTTCATTTGACATAATCGACACTGTCACAAATCCACCCTTGAGCAGCAGTGTTTGCCAAGAAGCCAAATTGTGTGCATCAATCATCCCCATACTCACCAAATCTGTTAATCCCGGATTATTTTTTTATATTCCAATTTGAAATTAAAGATACGAAGAGATTGAAATAAGTGTGACATTGGAACTCAATAGTGTTTCAGTGCAAGCATTTACAGGCCTGTACACTCAGTCCAAGTGTTGTATTTAATTAGAAAGAGACTATGCTTTATATAAAATATTATAACCTCTGTGCTGCTTTATTCAACAAAATATATTTAAATTGAATTACTGATTTAGCTTTTTATGCTCTTAAAATTAAAATATACTTTAAAAAAATATTCTGATTGAATTCATGTAGATAGTAATTATTTTTATAATTAGTATACACTGAACAATTAAAAAAAAAAAGTTTGAGGGTGAAAAAATTATTGAAAATGTTTATTTAGCTTTGTCATAAGTGTTCATGTTACATTCTGAATTTAGTTTATTTTTTACATTCATTTTGAGTATTTTAACTGCAAATTATTACATAATAGTAATTTAGGATCCCTAAATGATATGGATATTGGTCGTTGGATATGTTGCATGCTTTTACTAGACAAAAAGTGATGCAATTTTGATAAAGTTGTCAGAGAAAAAGGGCAAAATAATCAATATATTTAATATATTGAATGGACATTTTTACTTTATTTCTAAAGCTTTTAATTTAATTTAAATTAAAATCTTTAGAAATAAAGTAAAAAGAAATGTTGAGATCAATAAAATATGACAAATTTTATTGCAGTGATCAGTCTAAAAATATAAAAGAGAAGGAGGAAGAAGAATGGAAATCAGTAAAACCTTTTCTAAATGTGAACAATCACTTGCAAGGACCGGTATCACATGGAGAATGGGGACCAAAAGTAAGTAATAAAAATATTATGCATTATTTCTTAAGAAAAAACACAGATAAAACTTTTTTCCATGTTTTTTCCCTTTTAACATTTCACAAAAGTAATATGGGATGCCACATAGTGACAAATGTAAAAAACTGGCTTATCATAATGTTTGATCCAGTAAAAGGATTTAAACCTTTGTACTCCTGTGTGCATTCTATTAATAGAAAAATATGAAATGCTGCAACTTGTGAATAATAAACTCCATTATATTTTATTATACATAGTTACTTCCATAGAAGTTGTAATAATTTTTCAAATATTATCTAGTTGATCAATGTATCTTTTTACATAACTTTAGTTTGATAATATGAAAAAAAAAATGGCCAATTTAACTTTAAGAAATCATTTACTAATTTCTAGCATCTTTGAAGTTAAGAATTTTTTGTTTTAAAGGGATATAAAAAAATTTATTAAAATCAACATCAAATATTTAAAAATTCTTATAGTTTTAATTTGAATTGTTATACACATAATGAGTAATATGATAAATTGCTGTGTATTTTTTTACGTGACATAAAACTCTCTACTTTTTTTAATTCTTAAAATTAAGAAGTATTAGTCATCCTGTATGAAAATTATATTATGTTTACCATGTATCCATAGTTATATTTAATTATGCTGATTTTTATGAAATCTTGTTTTATTGAAGCATATACGTCCTAATTCAATTGTTCAATATTGTATTAATAGAATGAAGTAGAAAGTTTAATTGATAAAGCATTACAAGAAGCCGATTTTGAAAAAGCTGAGCTTTTAAGTGATACCCTAGCTAATAAACAGGTAATCAGACTTTTTTTTTTTAAAGCTTTTCAAATATCTGAAATTATCAATTTTTATCTATATATATATATTGCAAAAGATTTTAAACTTGCTTTTATTATTTAAAGGTTTTGAAATGATATTATTTAAATAAATAATATAATTTCTAAGTATTGAATTTGAAAGAATTTAAATTTTTTTTATTAATTTTATTTTGTTAAAATATTTTTGTAAAGAATAAGGAAAAAAAATTTAGATATCAGGGAATAGGGGAAAAATTTTGTTTCTTCCATTTTGTAATATTTTATACATTGTGTATCTAATTTTTTCTTTGGAAATTTAAAAAAAAAAAAATTGTTTTATATGTAAACATGATAATTAATAAAAAAATAGGTTATAATTAAACTGCCAAAACAATGTTATTGTAGTTTCTCATAAAATTTCAAATATATATTTAATATTAAAATGCTTTATTATTGTAAGGTTGATATTATGCACAAATAGAATTTTCTTTTTTAATACAATTCTCACAATAAAAAAATTAATAGCATTATTAAATTTAAAATAAATACAAAAAGGTAATTATAATAATAAGTTGAAATAATTAAACTATTTTAGTTTGCTGGAAAAATTTGTAAAGCATTTGCTGCCAAAAGACAGAATGAAAAATTGGAGGAACAAAAAGCATCAGAAATGTTACAAAAGAAGAAAAAAATTAGATGGACGTAAGTTTATTGTTTGTAATATTTTTTGTAGCATAAAAGCACACTACTTCAAAAACGAATATTTGTTTAGAACTTGTTAAATAAAAGTTTAATTTTTGTTATTGTTCAAAGCAAATTCTACAATTATTTTTAATCTCCCTGGATTAGAAACAATTTAGATAATTTCCATTGAATCAGTACATTTAAATCATTCAATGGCTATCAATTGAAACATTAGCATAACAATAAATGGACTTACAGAGGAATGCATTTTAATTTTTTATATGAACTGAACATGTATATAATACTTAATGTATATAATTCACAATATTTGTACTCTTATACAGTTAAAGGTTTTTATACTGGTACTATGAGTGCATTTAAAATTATTCTGCTAAGTAAAATATACATGTAATAAATTTAATTACCACTATTAATATTAAAAAAGATGAAATTTTTACTTATGATTAACTTCTCAATTAAAATTTTCCTGTCAGTAATATTTGTTTATCAAACATGTTATCTTAAATTTGAATTATAAACCAATTTTAATTTCCATTTCTTATTTAAGTGGCATATTTAAAACTGTTTTGGGATTATCTATAGTTTTTTTAAACTTGGTTTAAAACAAATATTAAACTGAAATTTTAATAATTTTGTGACTTTTATGTTACATTACTAAAAGAAAACCAAAAACATTTTGTTTAGTATTATAAAAATAGTTTATATAAATGATTATAAAGAAATCATTATACAGCTATGTGAAAACAAAATAATAAAACCATTTCATCATCTTTTAGTTGAAAAATTAAATAAATAAGACTTTATTACCAATTAGTGGACTAAACAAATAGGTAGAATAATATCAAAAGCATAAAGTTTATTTTATATGTTTAATTAGTATAGTTTAAGTTATATTTATCAATATAATGACAAAAAAAAAAATCAAAATTTATCATAAAATTTACAAAACTTTTAATAAGGATTTTATCATTGTAGTTAAAATAAAATCTTATATAAAAACATTGTTTTCAAAGCTAAATTATTGCAGTAGTAGATAAATTTTTTATTATGATTAAAATAGGTCCTTTTAGATTTCATATTTTTGTTATAATTAATGGATACATCTATATTCTCACTTTCCTTTTTTCCAGATTTGAAACAAAAGAAAGATGGCAAATGAAGGGAAATATGTAAAAATGTTTTATTGTCCTATAAATGTATATAACTTTGATAAATGTACATAATAAAATAAATATTTTCTTGTAATACTTCTTTTTATAAAAAAAATTCCTAAAATTTATTATATTTAGCTGACAGCAAATTTATAATATTATATATATATACTTTAGCATTATTTATAAAAACTGTTTCCATTATTCTTAAGAATATTTTTGGGCTTATTTACAAAATGTTTTAATTTATATCTAGACCAAATATGCACAGACTGTGGAGCCATATGTAGTATCATATATCAATTTTACTTTAAAAAGTCACATAATAGGATGAAAGACTCTCAGCATTTAATGAAAAATTGAATATGAAACATAATGCAATTCTATTAAAAAAAGGATTTTGTTCTGTATATTTTAAGTAATAAGAACATTTGTTAATACTCCTCTAGCCAGCACGTATGTATAGATATATACTTTCTTACCCTACATTAGAGTTTCAATTTTGCTTGCTGTTTAATATAATAGCCATCAATGAATGTCTGTTTTAAAAATTCATTATGTATTTTATGAGATAGCTGAAAACATGTTCCATTTTAAAATCGCACTCCGAAGTTATATATATATATATAAGGAATTCCAAATATACAAACCTATTTGAGCAACATCTATTTTTTAATAAACATATTCAGGCATGATTATTAAAAAATTGATAAATCATCAAAATACCATTCAACTACTCACTTTTGCACTTTGTTTTTACAAAAAAAGAACCAAATATTAAAATACATTAAATCAAAGTAGTATTACATTATCATATTCTTAAGTGTATGCATATATATAAATGTAAAATAAATAACTGTTTACCCGAAAATGGATGAAATGTCCATTTATTTTTTTCTATATTTTGTCTGATATGAGAATGAATGTAGTATAAAATTGAAACATTTTTATTAACAGGTATTTAAAAATATATGAAAAGTATACAAATTATGAAATAAATTCATTATAATATTAAACTGAAAACCTGACTATAAACAACAATTTTAGTTTCATCTCCAGCAAAAATAAATAAATTCATGGGTGAACCCACCCTTCAAGAAGCATCATAAATCTGTCCACGAGAGAAACATAGTGATCTCAAATGCACTCCACAGACTGCTACTGTAACTTATTTATGATCATGGACACAGATCGCACTGAAAATTATAATCTCTTAAAGTTCAAATGGACATCTGCCCAAATATTGGATAAAAACTTTCACCTTCTCTTTTTCCTCTAATATGGTTGTTTCAATAACATTGCCTGGTATCTTCCTTGCACACAGCCTCGTGCCATTGCAAAAATTTTTGCAGTTTGAGGTTCCATAGTAAAATTGGAGATCCCATTTTAAGTAAGAGGCAATTGAGTTTAGGAACTCTGATGGGTAACTAACAATCTCTTTAGCATCAAAGACATTTGCATTCAACGACTATGCCTGCTAATATGGCAAATATTATTATTTCATTTACATCTTAATAATGGTATAAACGAAATACAGGCAGCTAATTAATAGTAAGAATACCCCTTTCTCACCAGTTTAAATTGTTATAATTTTGGAAAATAATTTGAAAACTGTATTTATTAACTCTACAATGGATATCAGATTAGAAAAATTATAAGACAATTTTGTCTTGTTAGAAGACTACCTGCTAATTTACCTTCTTTGATCTGCAGCAATTTATCAAATAGTAAAAATGGCTTATTCAATGATTCAAATAAAACTACATTTTCGCTATTTAAAGCTGGGAAAACTCTATTTTACTTACCCCGCATAGCTACAATCCTGTTATCTACAAGTTACTTATTGAGGGAAGGGAAATACTTGAGGTAAGCTGACTTCCTAGAAGAAAAACTTGACTCCACACTTTATCTTTCAATTATTTTCTGTTTTCAAATTAACTAACTAGCAACCCGTTGATTAGCTTCTCTAGAGATGTATTCCAGTAGTGCCCGTCTACAGAAAATCAAACATTTTAACTTTTTATTTATGGAATTTATAAATATATCCATCTTAAATTTATAGATCACTTTATTTTTCATATGTTCATCAATGGCACAACAGCCCCATGGTGGGCCAAGGCCATCTGACAACTGGCAGATTTTGAGACAGGCGATATTTTCTTTTTTACGAGGTAGGTTGTCAAAAAATTTATTTAAAAATATTACAATCGCATAAACATAAAAATTAAAAATTTTAAACACTTTAAATTAAAGAAAATCTTTATTTCAAGCTATCAGATAGTGCCCAATGGCAAAAAATGGTTTTTGTTTTATTAAAAAAGAATTCATTATAATATGTTTATAATTTTTTTTGGCTAGACACACAAGGTTAAATATTGGAATATTGTGCCTGCATGCATGCATTCATTCAGACATTTCAGAGACATATAATTTTGGTTTGCATCCCACAGACTACATAAATCCATATATTTCTGATATAAGTCATGCATATATAGGCTCATTCAAAATTAATATTTTTAAAGACATTGAATTTAACAAATGTTTTGAGATTTTTCTAAATAGCAGATTAATACTGGTTTTACCTTGCATTTGCTGCTAAAAACAATGTTAATTATTCATTAATTTATGTTCCACAAGTGTTTTTCTTTATGATAAATGATATATTGGGCACTGCATGTATGAACCATCAGATAATCAAGCTAGAATGTGCCACACAGGGAAAAATTACCTATGATGTGCTTTGTGGGGAAAAAAAACTGGCAAGCCAAGATAAAAAATAAAAGCAGAGTGGAGAAGCTCGTTGCTTTAGAGGAGGTTACCAAGACATGGTAGATGTTTGTCAATGTTCTTTTGTCTCAGTTGTAAAAAATTCATTGTTGGTTGTTATAAAAAAATTTTATTACATTGTAGATTAATCATTTTAATAAATGTGCATTATTGAATTTGTTCAAATTCTGTTATAGAGAAGTTCATTGTATTGTTTAGAGCAAGTTCCTTACTAACACTTTCTGCCAAAGTAACCTAATCTCATGACAATTGAAGATTTGTTGAAGTTGGTATTCCCCCTATATAATTCTCATGAAGTTACTGCTTTATCAGAACTAGCTGCCTCTCCATGTCTGAGCAAATTATGAATTCCTGTTCTTTTTTTAAAGTTGTCAAACCAACCTCTACTACCTTTGAATTCATTATCATCTACCTCAGAACTTGATCCTGAAATATTTTTTTTCAAATCTTGATATATCTGTTTAGCTTTCTGACATATTGTATTTGGTGATGTAATATCACCTGCTATTTCTCTTTCTTTGAGCCAAATTAGTAATTGATTTTCCATTTCCTCAAAAAGAAACCCTCTGGCATTCAACTTTGAAATTCCTTTAGCAACTTTAGCTTCCATAAGTTCTTCTTTCTTAGCCAAAATAGTTGATATTGTAGAATGACCTGTTTCATATATTCGAGCTAGCTGCATAACTTTCATACCTTCATTATGTTTTGCTATTATTTCTTTCTTCTGTTCAATCGAGAAAGTTCTTCTGTTTTTTTTCTTCTTGCTGGGACCTATTTTGTCACACAGTACAAAACAGCATTCTATAAAAAAGATAAGCAAAATATTATTACAAATTCTGCAATAGCTAAGACAAGGGATACATAAAACATATCATTTATATATAAAATAAAAGTTAGCAATTAAATTCTAAATCTGTAATTATCAACATGCATTTTGCTCGTAATATGATGCTACTAGTTACAGCACTTTTGTAACATGCAATTATTGTAGTATATATGAAATTAGTTATATGTAATGAAGTATATTTTAAGAAATTTCAAAGCTTGTGTCATAATTGTCTACATGAATCAAAGCATAAAAGTAAATGTTTAAAACATATTTTCATTACAAAATGTAACCATAAATTTTGTAGTTTGAATTTCATAAATTAAAGTCTAAAATAAAGTAAATGGTAACAAAAAATTATTTTTATAGTACACTACAAGGGAAAAGAAAAAAGCATTTCAACTAAACAGAAAACTACTACATTACGAGAAAAAACAAATAATAAATGCAAAATGCTAGCTATGATGAGTCAAACATATGAGCTAATTACATAATGTATCTGTCGTTTAATAAATAATTTTTTAATTTGTTTTCGATTTGACTTTAATTTAATGCAAAGAATATAAATAAGCAACTGTGAAATAGGTACATTTTTAAGATTATACATATAAGATAATATAGTTATTTTGTTTATTTACCATTTATTTTAAGACTATTTATATCGTTTAGGAAATTCAAATTTGGGGGACAAAAACCTTTAAATCAATAAATAAAACTAAAAATTCATTAAAATTATTTGCTTTTTTTAAAATAATCATTTACAATTTAACTTATTCAGATAAATTATAAAAATTAAAATAGCAATTAAACACAGTAAAAATTATTTCCCAAATCATCTTAAATTGCAAAGCATTTGATAGTTTGTAACTATGCGACACACTAATTTAAATAAGCAAAATTTAGAAAAACAACAGCTAATATATTTTCTTCTTGGAGTTCTGTTTGATACTTTCTGTATTACTGTGTAAAAAAAAAAAAAAAAAAAGCATACTATGTAATAATTTTGAATATAAACTACTTAAAATGGTTGTTACTACTTTAAAGAATATATTAAAAATCACCTTTTGATTTAATTAAAAGATATGGCCTTTTTTCCCCTCATACTGTAAATAAGAATTGTAAAAGAAAGTTGGTGCTTAAAGTTTTGCTAAGAAATATTTGTTTCAAATTTGTATAAAATTAAAATCAGAAGAATAGATATTGCATAAAATAAACATTTTTATGCAAAATCAGCATAAAAATGTTTCCTTGATAAGCAGAAAAATTATTTATGCCCATGCAATTTCATTTATAATTTAAAAACAATTTATTATTCATTTATCTACTTAATAAGTTCTATAATATTCTTCTACCCTATAAACTTGGCAGCTTACACATTAAAAACAACACCCATATTATAAAAAAATAAAAGTACTAAAAATTTCCTTTGAAAAGAACCCTATGTGCTTTTAAATTTTTTAAATCAAATGAATAAAACGAACATATCTATTTAAAAAAAAGATATATATACATGGAGTAAAAAGTCTCTTCATCCTAAATACATTCTTACTTATGTTGCATTGGCATATTCTCCTTCTATTCAGTGTAAAAGTATACTGAATATAAGAATAAGAGTTAACAATAAAATAAATAAATAAGAACAAACTTTATAATATAGCAACATAATCTTAAAATAAAAAGTTAAAATCACAAATAAATATTAAATTTAAAAGCACATAAGAATAAACTCTTTTAAACTCATTCTTTTTTTATGTTTTATTATAGTTCAAACAAATAAATAATGCCTGATATTTTCATTAAACTATTTAATAGAGAAAATTAGATTAAAAAGTGGCTCTTTTACTGTACGAAAATGAGACTAAAATTAGTAACTATACTTTATTAATTTATTATATTTAGTATTTCAGAAACATTGAAATAGTGCTTTGTATTTTTTTAATGTCATAATTATAATAAAAATTTATCTATTCATGATGTATGCATGTTTATTACATTATATATTTTTTTATTTTCTTTATTGTATTTTCAGTAAATATACTGCTTTATTTTAGATTAACATTAATGTATGTTTATTTAGATGTTTTTCAAAGCTTTAATAAAAAGAGATTATATAAATTCCTGAAAGTATTTATATTTAAACAAAGAGTAATCAACAATTTAAGAATAAAAAAAATACTAAAATTAATTATTATTGTTAAATGCATAAAACATTTTAATAATAATATACTTATAAAATGCAAAATTGTAATAAGCAATAATTGTTTTTGTTTTTAAAAACATTTGTTTTCTTTCCAACAAAGACCTCATTATGTAAAAGCAATAGATCCACTACTATATACACATACTCTATTAATCTGCACTAATAGATTTTTTTAATTATCAAAATATCAAACATTCTGAGATGCAAACTGCAATGGATTCTCCATAGTTACTATAGAGAATAATAAATTTGTATAAATTATAAACTATATATATATATGTATATAAACTAATATTTTACAGAAAGCCTTTTTTTTTTTCTTTTTTGTTTTGCCTATTAACTTTCTCAGCTCAGTACAATGAAAAAAACTTCCATAGAAATGTAAACAATTTTATGCATTTTTGTTTTAATAATTAAGAAAATAAAATTCAATTTTATTCAATAGCATGCACAAATAAATGCAATACGACTATTGCACTTTTTCTTTTTTATCAAAAATACTTAGACTGTTAGGTCTTTACTTTAAGGATGATAGAGTTAAATTTATTGGTAAGTATAAGCTTTTTGTTACACATACACACACATATATATATATACATATCTGTATTTATGTAACAAAAATGTACCAAATATACTTTTATATAATTCATATGCTATAAGCCTTTTATTATAAATGTTCAAGAAGTTTCTTGCACTTTGAATGTTTATGTATTCATTTAAAAATACTGTACAGCATTATATATTTAAATAAAAATTCCTATAATAAATAATTTCAGAACATAAACTGATACTATAGTATTCAGATTTAAATTATTATTAATCCTATTTTAACAATTTATAAAAAAAAACCCAACGTTGCATTGTTTGATAGTATTAAAATTTTAAATATACATTTGTTGATAAGAATTTTCATGGTGAATGTTAGTGGGCATTTCGATTGGAAGGTAGTGGTGAGAGTTTAACACTTATTCTCCCCCCCTCCTCCCTCTTTTCCCCTAAACCAAGCACAGGTTTGTACACCAAAAAAAATTCTGACAAACCTGTATACATTAACAAAGCCTTTTTTTACAATTTTAAAGGTTTAGTATTTGCATTAACTTAAAATATATTTTTGTACTCTAAATTTGCTTACAAAAAATATATAATCTATAAAATAACAAAATTATATATATTATTATAGAATAGCTTAAAACAAAAAATTATTCATTTTAATCACAAAGATTCCTTATTTGTAATACATTAAATTTTATTTGTTCTTAAAAATAGAATAGCTTTTTTCATTAATCATATAAGATTGATTTTTATAAGCCTCAGTGGTGAGAAACTTTTCTCAAATCTTACTTGGCAATATAACATTGAAATAATATATATTATAAAAGTTAAAAATGAAATAAAAATCATTGCATGAATTTAAAAAAATAATAATATTTAAGAATTTATTAATCCTATTTTATTTAAGTTCATTTTTTAAAGAAAGTAGCTAAGAAAATGCGGCACGTGTTAAGTCAAGACTAAGTAGGAATGGCTGACCAAATAATTAATTTTTAACTAAATATTTGCCCTCTTTTCCTGCCAAATTTTGATGGACCATGAGAGTTTTCATTAAAAAAGTTCTAACTAATTTCTTCTTTTTAAAAAGACTAAATAACTAACATGTTGAATTATTTATTTCCCCTTGGTAATTGTAAAGTTGATGCCAAATTCGATACTTTGCTACCAGTACCTCCATTCAGAAATCTCAAGAATTTATGAAAAATAAAAATTGTTTTTATAAAAGAGTCAGGGTCTGTATTTTTTTGCCACCTTTTTACAAAAATGCTCAATCCCAACTCTGTTAACAAGCAAGAAAAAATACTGAAAGCCTTATTTGAAGTTGCATATTTATTTATTGAAAAAACTCCTTATTAAAATTTAATATATAATCTATTTAGATGATAAAAATATTCATTTTATTTTAATTAGAATCAAAAATTACTTAAACAAAAAATGTACAGGTGATGTGAAAATGTAATACATTTTTAAAATATATTAAATTATTTTGGTAAATATAAGCAATTTTATAAGTATTTCTTAAAATTTAAACTAAAGAGTTACAATCAAATTCATGAAAAAAGATAACTTTATTGAATGAAAGAAACATAAATAGTAATGGGAAACAACTTCCTTTACAAAAAAAAAAAAATTCTATATAATTTTAATTACTTAACATTGACATATTTAAGTTACTAACACCTATTAATTTTAAGGATTATCAGCTTTTAAAAATGTATATATTGTTAAAAATCTCTTTATTATAATTTATCAATACATTTTAGAAAAAATAAATGATGATAAAAAGAATTAATTATCTTAATTTTGATAATCAATAATAATTTTTATCAAATTTCTTTTATAAAAGAAAACTAAATTACTTATTTAAAAATAAACATTTTTTAACAGACATTACAAGAAATGAAATATAATTAGATGGAAATAAGATACTTGCTAATGAAAATGTATTTTTACTGATCATTTAAATTTCTTGCAAGAAATTCTAAGACAAAAGCAAATCATTATAACAAAAATTCAGTTTGTTGAACATAAAAAAAACATATTAAAAATAGGTGAATTACTTAGAATTATTTCAATGTTTCTCTTTTATATATACTCAAATTAAAATAAATTTTAATGATATTGAAATATTTAATAAAGACTGGCATTAATTTAGGAGCAAGTGTAGATAACATTAAGTTCATACTAATTTAATTCCATAAAATTAATCGAAGCAAATTTTTTAATATAATCAATCACACTAATATACTAATTAATATTTAGTGTGCGTTAATAAATGGCGATTTAACTGCATTTTTTGTACAAAATCTTTTCCACATAATTTACACTTATATGGTTTATACCCCAAATGAACTGCTTCATGATTTTTCAAATGAGTACTTATGTGAGTAAAATAATCACAAAAACGACAGCAGTGCAGTTTCCTGGGTATTTTGTTAGGAACAACTCTTTTAGTGCCTAAAAAAATAAACATACAATATCAGATTAAAATTAATCTTTTACAGAAAGTTATATACAAAACAGAAAGTAATAAATATGCTGATTCTTAATGAACATTTGAAATTTTTCAATGTAATTATCAATACATAAATTTATATCCTTTCTTATTCTGCAATGCATAAAGGGGAAATATATAATTCTTTTAAAAGGTAAAATAAATTACTTTTATCAACAAAAAAGTTTATCTCTATTTAATGGATATATACTAGTTTTCATGAGCTTTTAAATTTGCTACTAAACATTTATTGTTATAGTATATTTATTGACTTAGCGATTTTTTATTTCATTATTATGTTAGAAAACTTTTTTAACTATCCACATTTTGGAAAAAGATAAAAAAATGGCTAAGTTGATTAAATCATCAAGAAAAAAATAATGGTGATTTCCAGGAGAAAAAGAAAAAGTTTTAAATTTATTGTAATTTAACAAACACTTAAATCCAATGAAAAGCGACAAAAAATTGTAAATTCTCACAATAAAATCTACACAATCATTGATTTGTATTTTCCCCATAAATATGATTCAGCTATCCCTTACAGGAGAAATGTAATAAGCCATTCATAATACACTTTAGATTGCTAAAAAATATTAATATTTTAATAATTCCAACACAATTTATACATAAATATAATTATTATATTATGAAAAGTTACAATAATTACAGAAAGTCATTTAGCTTATTTTACAAATCTCGACAAATCATTGAACACAAAAATTTATATTACTTATAATGTACTATCATATGACGTTTGAGATTTATCTTTTGTACAAAAGTTTTGGAGCACATTTCACATTGATACGGTTTATAACCAAGATGAATAGCTTCATGATCTTTTAGATGAGAGGTTTTGTAAGTAGTGTATTCACAAAAACTACACTGATGAACTTTTCTGCATTTGTTGAAAAGCATAGTTTCTTTCTTACCTAAAAAAAAAAAAGAATAAACATATGTTTTAATAAAAATAAATTAATATAAATAATTATTAACAGATATGATTTGGAACAATATGTGATTTTAATAAGGAAAGATTTTAAGAAACCTTTATATCATAAACAATTTATTTTTAAAATATAGCATTTGCAATACATGTTTCAAATAAATAAAAATCATAAGCAAATATTATACATAAAAACAACCAAATTTTGTCATATCTGATCTTACAGACTTATTTGTGTATTATTGATTCCATTAAAAAAAAATTTGCAACAAAATGTGTCTCATTAGCAGTCACAAGAATTTCTAATACTTCCTCCAATACTATATAAGAACAAAGTAATTAATTTTATCTTTTCTTTATAAGATGGAATAACTTTACATTTTTATACAGAAATTTTGAAACAAAACAGAATAAAGTGAAATTTTTTTTAAAAAATAAATATATCTAAACTAAAATATATTCCTTTTATTAAAAAAGATCAATAGATTTCTTCTACACAATATGTTTTGCATTATAAAATACTATTCTAATTGCATTACGATGAAAAAAACTGTAATATTTTAAAAAATAAAATTAATATATACTTTTCAATAAAGTAGTATATATTTTTTGGTACTTACGTATTAATGCCACCTTGGCTACAGATTTCGCGCTTTTTAAGTGGCGCCAATCCAACAGCTACAATAAAGTGTAGATTGGGGCCACTTAAAAACCGCCAAATCTGTACCTGCGGTTGGCGTTCAAAAGACTGCGTGCGCCTGCGAACAACAAGATTGCTCTTTATTGGCGCAACTGTAGCCAAGGTGGCGTTAATACGTAAGTACCTATTTTTTTTAATAAATATGTGAGATGAATGACAATAATATTTTATTTTGATGAATGACAAAAGATAAAATTTGAGAAAAACGCCCAAACTACAGGGAAAAATAATCTAAATAAATACAATAATTTAAACAGGTATCAAAATAATGAAAATAATAATAATACAAAATTCACTTTCAAATTTAAGTAAAATATAAAAATATAGTATGTGTAAAATAATAATAAATATAGTATGTGTACGTGTAATATAAGTATATGTAATAATAAATATGGTTTTCATTAATAATAAAAATGTTCACATATTTTTGGAAAACATAAATAATTTTAATGTATCATAATGTACAATCTTATAAAATGCATTTATTTAAAAATATATATATATTTAAATATATTAAAAAAAACATTTTTTTCTTCTAAATATATACTTTTCAATTGGATACTATTCACAGTTATTATGTTTTGAAATTAAATCAGAATAGAACCAAAGCTATAATAAAAAGCTAGGTTTTAATGTCAAAGTGTAATATTATTATGTAGCTATAAATTTCCTCCAGTATCAAAGGAAAAAAAAAAAATTTTTAAGTTTAACACAATTTATACATAAATATAATTTTATAAAAAAAGGTGCACATCACACAAGTTTTTTTTTTATTTTGCAGCTCTCAATAAATCATTAAACACAAAAAATTAATGCTATTTATAATGCACCATCAAATGACGTTTGAGATGTGTCTTTTGTACAAAAGTTTTGGAACATGTTCCACACTGATATGGTTTATATCCAAGATGAACAGCTTCATGATCTTTTAGATGAGTGGTTTTGTAAGTAGTATATTCACAAAAATTACAATAATGAACTTTCCTGCATTTCTTAACAAGCAATGCTTCCTTCACATCTAAAAAAAGGTAAGCATATATTATAATAAAATAATTTAATTATAACGAACAGATGCAATACTTTAAAATAATATGTAATTTTAAAATGGAACAATTTCACTAAAACTATATTATGAAAAAAATTATTTTTAAAAAACGTAGCGTTTGAAACATATATATGTTTCAAATAAGAAAAATCACAATATTTAAGTATCATAAAAAAAAACCCTATTATTGAGTCTTTGATCTTATTAAAGGCTGCATTATTAATACCATTTGAGAAATAAAAATCTGTGACAGAATGTATCACACTATCAGTTGCTAGTTATCCATATTTTCTCCAATACTGCATAATCCATAAAAGTAGAGCAATTATTCCTCTACAAAAACAATAATATGTTTTCATCATAAGTTAGAATTATTTTATAATTTTTAGACAAAAAAAAATAATATTTTTTTGAAACACATATATATATTCAGTCTATTAAAAAAATTAATGACCTTTATTTTTACAAGTCATAAATAATATCGTTATTAGATGTTGATTTATATAGTTTTAATGATAATGAAACAATGTTCTGATATTTTTTGAAAATAAAATTAAAATTAATGAATATTATTTGCTATGTACTTTACTATATATATGAAAAAATAAATGTATTACAAATTTAAACCCATATAAAAGAAGAAAAAAAATACTTTTCTTATAATTCAAGCTTTTCTATTTTTATTGTACTAGAACTTTAAAAGCATACTTTCCAAATGGACATTGTTTTATTGCTTAAATAAGCATTTGATTGATAATCAGTTACAATAAATATGTTCCAAGTTGAAAATTTCTTGGGTGGGGGGGGGAAACTAGATATCAATTGAATCAGTGGTTCTTAAACATGCTTACTTTGCAAACTCCTTACAAATTTTAAATTTTCTAATAACCCCCAGTGTGTGTTAGAATTAGATTTTAGAGATTTAGTTGTCAAATATGGAAATTATGCATAAAATAATTTTAACCACATGGTAGTTTTTTTGTGTGTTTAAATAATCTAAAGTAGGGTGGTATTTGCACAATACGACAGTTGAACTATTTATTCAAAACACGGGTCAAAAAATTTTTTGACAACATATGAATATTTAAAAAAAAGAGATAATTTCCCAAATTCGCTAAGGAACATCAAACTAGGTAAGCAACATGATTTTTAAAAAATAAAAGAAATAGCTACTTATTTTTAGTAAAAAAACTACAATGATGATTAATGTAGTTTTACAAACAAACTACAAACTACATTTTATAAAAAATGTTGAATGAATTCCATTTACAAAATTATTAAATAATTAAAAAAAATTCACTGTGAAAATAGTTATTATAAAAGAATTTGACATTCTAATTAGATAATCAAGTTTCTACCTTATGTCAAATGATGAGTTAAATTTAAACAAATTTCATATTTATTACATGATTTATAAAATTTAACATGAATTATAAAAATTATATTTTTGCAGTTAAAATTTACAAAACAAAAATTTTAAAATAATAAATATATCTTAACACAACAAATATTTTAATAGCAAAATTAAGGAATGGCTGCATAAATATACACATTGATTACTTATTACAATGAATTTTATAACATTTTAAGAAATAAAATGAGATTGGCTATGTAAAATGAAGTTGTATGATCAATTTTTTTGAAAATTGGGATTCAGAAAAAATTGAACATAATTTTCCAAAATGCATAGAACAGATAAAATTATTTATGAATTTAAATTTATGTATTATGCTACTGATTTTGATTTTTTACAAATTTAAGCACTACTCATTGGTAGACTGAAGGTGCAAGGTGAAGAAAGGCCAAGGTGCATAAATGTGATCAGATGATAGACCTGAATTGCCCCAACTACATCATTATCCTCTAACATATTATAATCTATCAGATACTACCTGTGGTACCTTCCGCTTTTCATGGCTGTAAAAAAATTACTCTCATGCTTCTTTCAAAGAAAACTACCTTTAATTCTCTAAAATAAACATCTGGTATGGTTCCCAAATCATCATGGTTGTCAGCAAATTTCCATCACATAGGTGTTCATTGACAAATCCCACATGTTTTGGAATATATCACCATCAGATCCACATGAGGAGGTGGCAGCAATAGTGGTCCTTATCAGCCTATATTTTACAAATCATATAGCTATTACACCTGACATGATGCTATGTTTTACAATGGCAAATCACCTCTAGACTCCTCATGTAGATTTTACAAAAAACTTTAACATCTGAACATTAAGCTGATTACATCCCATGTCCAATTGCTTTATCTGTCATGGCACCAATCAGGAGCATTTTTCAAAAATATAATGGCAAGCCCTGAACAGCACTTTCCTTTTTCTTTTCTCCACAGCTCACACCTGTACCAAAGGCTATGTAGTCCCTTACCAATTAGAAAGATGAGGGTGGAACATCAGTGGACCTCACACATACTATGAGTAGCCCACTGAAGGGTGTTGAAGGGAAGTTAGTGTTATTTAGAAGAATTTGTAAGGGTAACTGTCACTCCCACATTTGAATACTGTATGGGAGAAAATCTGAAAAATTTTCATCAACCAGCTTGACAATAAATGCAAGATGCTTTACACACATTGTCACAATTGCCATATCTTCTCATTTCTGACAGCAATGACTACAACAATGATGCCAGTGGATTTGAACCTCAGCCATCCTGCACATTGCAATTGGGATATGAATCGGGCACTGCCCTACATATCTCTGTATTGACTGTTCCTTGTAAGACTTTTCCCAATTAAACATGTATGGGATATAGTAAGCAGTTAAATTAGTGAACCCCAAAATGTTGCAGATCTGGACAACAAATGAGGAACGCCTGCTCCCTATTACAGAATGATATTATAAATATTTATCACTTTGTATATAGATATATATAAACAAACATCACCCTCAGGGCAGTTTCAGTAACATTTGAATATTCAATGATCAACTAACCCATTCATGGGTGGAAAGGCCTGGAAATTTCAATTCTTTCAATGCTGGTGTATGGATTTTATGCATATTTAATTTCCTTAAAAAAAATTTTTTTTTCTTAGGGTGCTAATTATTTTGCAAGAATCTATATAAAATAAGCTTTACTAAAAAAAAAGGCATAGCAATTTTATTAAAACCAAAATTAACCATTAAGAAATGTCAGAAGTGTATGAAAGACAAAATTAAAAAACTAAGATATAAAGAAAATATAATTTCTGTCTTTCATTTTCACTCTAATAATGTTTTTTACCATTAGTTCAATGTTTGAGTCATACAAGAGAAAAAAAAAAAAATGCTATGAATCAGAGAAAGTTACATAAGGCAACAAAAATAACTATTGGTAATAATATTAGGTTTTCCATTAAGTACTTGGATTTGTTTTAGCTATTTGTTGAAGGGGGTGGGAGAGGGTTCTGCTAATAGATAGAAAATATGCTTTCATTATAAGCATTTATTTTTAATTAGTATTAAAAATAGAAGCTTTGACTTAGCCATCAAATACAACTACAAGCCATTGTCCTCCCTTCCAATTTTCGATAAGAAATAGATAAAACAAGAGAAATGTAATGTAGCTAAAAATAAATAGAAATAAATGTAGCTTCAAGAAATAACTTAATTTATTTCACCTTTTAGAAAACTTAAAACTGGCAAATGAGAGAATTTTAATAAAATTGATGATATAGGAAGATAAAAATAATCTGGTATTAGGAATAAATTTGCAAGAATAAAAAAGTTTTCTAATTTATCACTTTTGCTGCTATTAAACTTTTTTTAGTGAACACTACTTTTATCAAAATTTCAGATGACATCAAAAATATGACAAAATTATTGCATGCAACAGTATAAAAGATTTTGCATGACAATTTTTTTTTTTTTTTTACAGCACAGCTCTCCCATTTCTAATGCTTTAGAACATACTTTCCATAGGCCTTTCTGAAAAGTGAGTAATTAGCCTCCACCTTAAATTCCTCTTTGCAAAAAAGCCAAGTTTGTAAATATATATTTTTTTAAATTGACTGGCTGCAGCATCTGACCAGTAATGATCTGTATTTATATTAAATTTTAAAGTTAATAGATGTAAAATATGTTTAATGAATACTTTAATACAATTTTTATAACGTCTCAAATTATTAAAAATTGTTTCCTACAACTGATGCTGTAGAATGTTATTTGAATCCACATAATGCAACACAAGTAAAATTTGTTACATTTTCAACCAATGTCCACCCTGCAAAATAAAATGAATATTTACTTCATAAAATAAAATATATTATTAAATATATTGCATTTCTGAATATTTTTTGATGCATTGTACATTTGCTCTATAGGAATGGAGAAGCTTGAAGCCCTCCTTGCATCCATAATTATCACAAATAGAATAGAATTTTTTTGATAGAATTTTTAAAAAATGAATCACTTACAAAAAATGTCAATTTCTTTTATTCAGAATAATAATGATGAAAATGATTAGAGAAATTGTGCATTTTCAATTGATAGAAGTACTACTAGCTATTTTTTAGTGAATATTTCACAATTTTCTATGTAAAACATGATTTAAATCTATTTAAAACCCTACATTGAAATCTGAAAGATATTTTTGTAATTTTTTATACACATGTTATTAAGATTATACATGTATACAATAATAGTACAGGTATAATATAAGCAAAAAAAAAAAAAAAATTTGCAAATTATTTTAGCTTAATGCATAATAAAGAAAACATAAAATGTTACCTCAGGATCATAATACTATACAGATTTCAACTAGTTACCAGTTTTCTTTGATCAAATCTTCAGCATTTTAATTATATTATGTCAACAAACATTGGTATTTATTACAAGCTAATTTTTACAATTTTCTTACAAGAGAATGCATATTTTTGATAAGCTTTCAACAAACACATTTAATATCTTCAAGGCTTTTGAATCATTAAAAAAATGAGGATATTTACTTTGTTGAAATAAAATAGAGATAGCTAGACATTTATAGTTTTGATATAAAATTTACATGCATAATTGAATCTGATGCTGCTAACATCAAATTTATGTCATAATATTTTGTCACCGGGTCTTCACCATTTGAGATGGATTTATCTGATTATCTATCCATGCAAACAATCAATATCAGACCAGAAATAGACTTGTTTTCATTTTTAAATTTATTGTAGGTGATGTATTATGTCAAGAGATGCAATACAATGTTTGATAAACTCAAAGTAAATATTTTAAAGTAAAATAAACAAAAGTTAAAATGACAGTGAACTATATGTGGGGAATATACAATGTTTGATGCCCTTGTTGTTTTTTGCGATTTTTTTTTCCCGCGATTTTTGGCCATTTTTAGATTCTTCGCAAAATTCGCCAGTGATTAGAGCAACGAGAGATGACACCTTAGCCCTCAGTGATGACTAATTTGTCGCAAAAGTGAGAGGCATCAAACATCGGAGAATCCAACTATATGTCAAATTTTCTGAAATTGTGAGTGAAATAAATTAATTTCTTCCCACTTTTTAAATAAAAAAGTATTACTTACTTTGACTATGGAAATTAATAACAAAATGAACACAAAAAATTAACACTTCACAGAATAATCACGATGTAAGAAATGACATAAAAAGGGATTCTGCATTTTAAATTTCCAATTTTGCCAATTCTCTTTTCCGCGCCAAATGAAATCGCCAAAAGACAGTGGACCACGGTCATTTTGTTTGCTTAGGTGAGATTTGACAAAAACCGCTAAGAAAAAAAAATCATCAAATAAATAGACGGAACACTATAGTGCACTGTTCATAAAAAAAAAAGGCTTCCCAGACAGACCGTCATAAAAAAATAAGATCCCGAGTAAAGGACTAAATTGAAATAATTATCGCCGTTTAGCGATCACTAATTTGGCGCCAAAATTGGGATTAGCGAAAGGAACAAGCAACGGATAAATATCCCCCCTCCCCCTCTGCCTTTCCAGAAAATGAGCAATGTAAAATGTTTCTTAATTTTGCAACATCAAATAAGCCTGCTTAAGTGCATAATATGTTGCTCTAACTGCCAATAGAAATCATATAAACACGTAATACATATTTATGAGAGATACAGAAGTAATTTAATCAGAAAATATAGATATATTTTCGTAACGGGTAGCGTCAAATTTTCGAAATGTATAACCTAATATTTTTTATTAATTTTGCAACATAATTTTTAATTCATACACAAACAGAGTTTAGTGCTTCAATTAAATAAATTAAAATGTATATAAACATTACAAAGGAAGAAACAGATAAACATTTAATTACCCAATGAGATCTCAAAAATAGATTTTAAACAAAAAACTTATTAAAATCTGAAATTCATACGTTATTATCATTCATTGAAGCTAAAAAAAACCCGAGAAATATTATAAATATTTAATTAAAATATTTTCAAACTAGCAGACAAAGATCAGCTCAACCGTTGTCATAGAAACCATAAAATACATCGCGGGATTTTGAAAACAATTTCTTGACAACTATTGTTTCTCTATCTATAGATTTCTTATTTGTGGTTAATTATAATTGGGTGGAATTATTTTCTCAATATTCAGCCTGATTAGTAAGAGTTTTTATAGAAATTCAGATTATGAAAAGCTAATGTTTATTTTTTTTTTCTTTTCCCTTTTTTAATGATATGTTAAATACTTTGGAATAATATGAAAAAATATTCTTCAAATGTAATTCCTTTTCTTTCTTTGCAGGAAATGGATCAAGTTTAAGGATGAATTTTAATTTTAATAGAAAGAAATGGATATTAGTTCTAAAACTGAATCATCTTTACATTTAGATGCCAATCCATGTGACATTTTATCTGGTTTCATGGCTGAAGAAAGGCCAATAACTATAGATGAAGCTTGTGTAATTGTTTTTAAATCATTTCATATCTTTTATATTTTCAACTTCATCTTGACATATGATATTTATGATTAAATACTTTTTCCAAATAGTATTCATTATATTATAAGTAAATTATGTTTAATTGTTAAAAAAAATTTTATTAGATTTATTATTAAAAAAAAATTTTTTTTTTTCATTATTTATTTTCTGTATCTTATGACAAATAAATAATTGGCATAATTCTAGGCTCTAAGACATTTGCTCTTTGGAAGTTTAAAGAGTTCCTTTAATGCAGCTTGGACAGAGCAAAGTTTTCATTTCAGAACTGTTCCTGCATATGGTTTTATTCAAAAAAGGGTAATGTAAAATATAAAATATTGAAATATTATTAAAATAGCTCATCTAATAATAAATAATTAAACTGTAAAAAAAACATTTATAAAAACAATTAATGATCATTTGCTTTTTAAAAACTTTTTTAATTGCATATTACTCATAGGCATTTTTGAATGGTAAAAAAGAAAGATACCTTATAATCTAATCCTAATACCCAAAATCCTCCTGTTATTTAATACCAATCAAGTCCTATTTTTATACCAATGGCATAAAATTAACAAAACTTTTTTCAATTATCAAGATACTGCAATCATATAAAAAAATTATTATAAGTTTAAAGCATGGAAACTGGAAAGAATGTATACATTCAAGAGCAATATGTAAACAAAAAAGACGATACTTTTTCTAACGGTTTGTTTATTTCATATATGCTAGGAAATTTAAAATCTCTATCAATATTACAATAGATTAATTGTTAATTTGACCTTATGTAAAGTGTTTTTCATTATCTTTAATTGTTTTCCTTTTTCATACACTAACACACAGCACATCACATTACGTTTTGTAATATTACTACTGCCATCAATTATCCAGAACAGTGGTTTTTATTTTTCTGCCACACAAAGTTTTATTAATTTTGTTGACAAAAAGCATTTTTAGGGGTTTTACAGAATTAATTTTTATGAATCCTTTTGGGGGGAAAAAACGACTGCAGATTGTACGCAGCTGTCTATAATCGCATCACAAAATTGTATGATGTTTTAGACAGGAAATTACGCTAACATAAAATTTCAAATTTCATTATTTTTAAAATTGAATTTTTTTCTTAGAAATAACTTAATATAATTTGATTTATACATTATTTCATAATGAGATATCATTTTTTATTCAAAATTCCAACAAATGTTTTTTTTTTTAAATGGATCAAATTCAGTCAATAAGAATTTTTTAATTTTAGATAATTTTATTTTAGATCAAATAATACATTCATTATTTAATTTTAAATTATCTAATTGAGGAAAATGACAGTTTATTACAAATATTTTGAAAGTTACTTTATATAACTCTTCAGCAATATTACTTTCTATTTTGTTAATAAATTATAAGGAAAAAAAATCTTATGAAGGTAAATTAAGAAACTTAAATGTAAACTGCAATTCATTATCTTTTGTACTTTAATATTACAAAAAATTGATTCATAAAATTTTTGGTATCAGATAAAATAAAATCTGAAATTGGCACATCTGATCACTAGGGGCTTCACCAAAAATTATTATTAACTGGAAGATAATCTTCAAAAGCATATTTATTATAGGCTGGACCTTGTGGAGTTTTAGCTGGTGTTCAAGCTCATGTCATACTTGAGTTACTTTTTGGTGTTTCTCATATAGATTCAAATTCAGGAATGTAAGTATAAAACATATTTCAATATATCACTTTAAAAGATTTTTAAAAATAAGTTAAAATGTGAATGAATAAATATTTTAGTGCCAAATAAAAGTTTCTTAATTATGCATGTTATCTTGTTTATAAATTGGATTTTATTAAATTGTACTATGATTGAGAAAAGCATTTAAAAAATACTTATTATGTTTAAATCAAATTATAAGTAACAAGTCAAACAATTGTACTTTGATGTATTTTCTTTTGTCAACTTATAATATTAAAAATCTTCAATTTCATTTTAATACAGTTCAAAATTAAAACCAGCTGAAAAAAAAGAAGCACTAGCTCGTGCCATGACTTCTATTATGTGGAAGGCAGGAGAAAATAAACGAGCAATTGTTGTCAAGTAAGTATTTAAAATAATTTTAATTCAAAAAAGAAATAATTTAATTTTTGAGAATTTAGTAATAAAAATAATTAAATGAGATACCTATTTAATAGTTTCATTCAAATAATTGTATAATTAAATATAATAATAGTTTTATCATTACATCTACTTTAGCCTAATTTTTACATACAAGCTTATCATTTCTTATTTGAAAACGAATTATGATTTTCAAAAATAATTTGTACATTTTATTTTTATTTCAATGTTTCGTAAAATTTTCAAAAATTTAAATTAAAATTCTTTAACAGTTATTTATCATCTGATAATACACTCATGTCCATAAATTAAGGATAATGAAGTTCAGGCAAAGAAAGAGACAGAAGCAAAACAATTTTGACTTATTTGTAAAGTCTATTTATTAAACAAAAGGTAAAGAGCAAAAAAGATGCTATATGTTTGACATAATTAATAAAAATTGCGAGTTTTACTCCCTGGAGCAAATTTAAAAAAAAAAACTATTTACAAAAAACAGTATAACATGGTTATTATAATGGTTAATATGGAGGACGATGCAATACAGGCCTTACAACACCTAGGCATGCTGAGTATCAAATTATCAATCTGATCTTGGGGAATATTACACCACTCATCAAGCAATGCTCTCCGAAGTTCCGGTTGATAGGTGTGAGGGGGTTGACGGGCTGCAATTCGTCGGCCAAGCAAGCATATCCCACACATGCTCTATTGGATTCAAGTCCGGTGAGTATGCTGGCCAATCCATACGGGGGGATATCCTCCAATTGAAGGCGTTCGTCTACAATGTTTGCACGGTGAGGACGGGCGTTGTCATCCATAAACAGGCCATCCTGCACCACCGTAACGGTGTCGTTCAATGGTGTTCTCTTGGTGGTAACGGGTACCTGGCGCTCTCCATATGAAAGTCCGGCGAGAATCAGACTGCAAACTAAACCTGGACTCGTCGGAAAACATCGCACAAGACCACTGTTGCGGTGTCCACAATGCATGCTCTCTACTCCAGGTTAATCGCAGGCGACAGTGAGTTGCGGTAAGTGGAACACATCTGACAGGCCTACGAGCATATAGACCAATGTGCCCTAAGCGTCTGTACACGGTCTGCCTTGAAACTGTCGTACCGGTAGCTGACGAGACAGGTCTGATGCTGTGCTCCGTCTGTTTCTTTTGGCAGTAACTGCTAAATACCGGTCCTCATTCGGCGTTGTAACTCGGGGGCGACCTGTGCTGTAACATCTACTCACATTACCATCATCTTGGAATCGTTGCCAAAGCCTGGAGATGACACTCTGGGCGATTCCAAGTTCCTCGGATACTTCCAGCTGGGTACGTCCACATTCCAGTCGTCCGATAATTCTACCACTTAAAAAAATCATCCAAATGCTTCCTTTGTGCCATAACTATGCGGTTATTGCACTGAAAGGCTTTTAAAGCGCTTGTGAACAATTTTACTTCTTTGCCACCATTCCTTATATACCCCTCTCTTACACTCTCGACATTGTGACGTACTTTCCGCGCCATCTGGTGGTTTCCTGTAATTTGCATATTCTTCTTGAAGATGTGTGTGATAATTCTACAGGTGAACTTTTTATTTTAGAGTTCAATTTCTGTGTGATTATGAATTATCCTTAATTTATGGACATGAGTGTATATGTTTATGGTTTTCATTAATAATATTTTGTTATAAAGTAAAACAGTTTTATTGGTTACTTAGCATAGAATTATTAGGAATATTGCAGATTAGCCAGATTGCCAATCATAGATTATTTTCGTTATTTTCACTTAAATTTATACTTTTTTAAATAGTAAGTTTATTGAGAAATATAAAACCTGAATATATTATTATGAATTATTACATAAATAATTTTGTTCCAGAAAACATAACAACATTGTTTTAAATACTGCAATGGTACCAGATATTTTGGAGCCAGATGGAATCCTTGAATATGTAAGTTTTAATTATGTATTTTATTTATAAATTAGATTTTTAAAATTTTTTCTTATTAAGATACTAGGCTTCAAAGTTGATCTATCGTCATCCTGTTGTTTAACTTATTGCCAGTGACATAAAAGTTCATAAGATATCATTAGCATTGCCTATCATCTGATAATTTGAATATGGTTTGCTGTTCAAAGAATCTCTGAAACTGTTTTCTGAATTTTTCATTTTTAAGCTTTAGAATCCTTCCAGGTTTTATGAAGACTGACAATATTTTTATGCTACGGATATTTAATCTTTATCCAGCTCCTGTAATCTTATTTTAACACTGTCATATTAGATTGTTAAATCTTCATTATTCTAATAAATAAATATTTGCATTTTATGAGGATTCATGCATTGTTAGAAAAGAAATGAAATCAATAACTCATGGAAAAATGATATTATTGTTCTATTGAAAAAGATCTATACTAGTATTGTCACTATTATTCCATGCAACCCTTTTAATATTTCTGAGGATTAATAAATTTTATAACAGTTTATCTCCTTATATATAATAATACAAATGTGAAAAACATTGAATAATTCCATGTTTATTCATTTGTTATTTAATTTTTCATGCTAAATTTATGTAATTAATTTAACATGAAAAATAAAATAATATTGAATGTGCAAAATAATGAATAGTTTAATGAATATAATGTGAAAAATATTGAATAGTTTCATGTTTATATCATTTGTTATTTTATTTTTAATGTTAAATTTATGTAATTAATTTGTATTGATTAATTGTTAAAATTGCTTAAATTTATGCTGAGTTTCTTTCTTTGCTTCTTATCTCTTGTTTAAGTTTTTTTGTTCCTTTTCAGCTGCAACTTAAATATTTTGAATGCAAATCATGCTTATTAGAATATTACTTCAATTTTGCATCAGATGTAAGTATGTTATTTTTAATAATAAAATTTGTTTGTTTTTTATTTCAACTAAAAGTACTTTAAAAAATGAAAAGCTTCCAAATATTCTTTGATTTCCAAAAGTTTTAACGATTATCAGTCAACAAATCTCTTTTCTTTTCCCTTATAATATATTAACAAAATAGAAGGTAATATGGCTGACATATGATGATTAGATGATTATTACTGCATCCTTAATTTTGATAATTATCACTGCATCCCTCATTTTGATTATTGTTACTGCATCCCTAATTTATCAGATTTTCTGCTCTAATAACTTTGATTTTAAAGAACTGAAAAAAAAGTTGCAACATCTGCAGAAATCAAAGTACTACTTGTAACTACTTAAGGTGTATTATTATTTTTTTATGAGTTAATTCTTTTATAACTTTGAAAAAATGCAAATGTAAAAAATGTAATTTTTAAAAAAATATTTTTTAAATCTTATTATTTGGATTAAAATAAAAGACAAAAATGCATAAAACGTTATAAATAATTAAGTATTGATTATAATATAAATTTTAATAGTAAAAACTTTTGAATTAGAATTGAAATTTCATAAAATATTTTTTAAATAGTGTTCTTTATAGATTTTATTTTTTAATTTAGATCATTACAGACACTAATGCCAGCTGTATTTACTTTCTTTATTCTCTCATTCTAACACGCGGAATTGAGAAGTATGTTGCTATATATGTACTTGACGGTTTTTTTCCTATTATTATATATTTATTCTTTATAAATTGTTAATTATAAGGCATCTAGCTACTTTATTTCTCTGCCACTATTTTTCTTTTCTGTTCTTTAGCATGTCAGAGATGTGCAATTTTTCTTCTCTTGTGTGTGTGTGTGTGCGTGCATTAAATAGAAATTTCATAATAAATAAAACAAATAATATTTATGATAGGTTTTTAAACAATTTAGTTACAACAATAAATTATTTCAAAGAATATTTGCATTGATATTGAAAGAAATTAGTAAAAAAAAAATTTTTTTTATCTGATACAGATTCTGAAGCTTTTATGAAGCATATTTTAATTTACTTTTAGAATTCTAAAATTTAAATTTGATGAATAAAAAGATGTAAAATTTACCGTTATAAGAAACTGAAAATTCAGAAAAAGTGTTACAAGTCCCCTTAGCATTTTAGTTTTTTTTTTACTAAATATACACAAGAAAGCAAGTTATATCATAAGGTTTATATAGATATATTGCACCATAATAAAATCATATAAACAATGTATTTTCAATGTATTTCAGTTGACAGTATAAAAAAAGTTTTTAGAAAATTATTTGCAATAAAAATGTATATAGTATGTGTACTTTTTAATACATAGAAATAATTTACTCTCTTCAATTTCATATAAAATATATGAAATTGATTATAAAATTTCATATATTTTATATTTCTTTAATAAAATATATGAAAGTATTTCATTTACTGCATTGCTTGAAATAATCATACAAAAATCGTACTTCTTTTTTATACAGTTTACATGTGTTATCAAACAAACGTCAATCTTAAGCAATTTTAATCATAATTTGCCTGTCACAAGTAAGATTCTTGACTATCATCTTGATGCTTTTTTGTTATGAGGATCGTAATAAAAAGAAACCCACTCCCCTCAAAAAAAAAAAAATTAAACCACTGGTCAGCCGGAAAAATACTTATAAAAAAAAAATTTGTAATGATCATTAATCATTTTCATGTTCAAAAATTTATTAAGTCGTTTTACTACTTATTGTATTATATATTAATTGGAAAAATCTTGCAATAATTACATTCATTTTGTACTTTAAGTAGAAAACCCTTAAAGTTCTAAGCAATAAATTTGAAAGAAATTTAGTAAAAATTAAAAAAGTAAGAATTTCTTAATTTTTCATTCCTAATATTGCAGTTGATTAAAAAATTTTAACAATACATGCTTAATTTATATAACATAGTAATTTATTTAGTTTTTAGTCTATTTACCATGCATATTATATATTTTTTTAATTTGAAGAATCAAACAAGAAATGGATTATCCAGATAGCCACTTAATTGGAACAGATGGATATTGTTCTCAGGTATTTACTTTCTAAATTTTTTTTTAATTTTTAAATTGTTATTATTAATCTAATAAATAAATTTACTTTACTTGATTTTTATAGGAAGTTATCAATTTAATTCTTACTGGAAAAGCTGTCCCAAATTTATTTGATGGAGATGTAGAATTAAATTCAGGTGGTTCAGAAACAACTCTTCTTCGGGGTATATCTGAACAATCAAAGATTGGATTATTATCATTGTATGAATATCAAGATACTTGCACAGTATGTTCATAAAAATATTTCTCCAAGATAACATAAACAGAATTTTTGAATAATGGCGTTATCATAAGCAATTGAAAAAAAATTAAGGTGAATACCAATATATAAGAGACTAATGTGGCCTTATCCAGTGTATTATTTTCAGATATAAACAAAAAAATATACAGTTTAAGTGATTTTTGAACTGGCATGCCATCATACTCAAAAATGGTGATGAATCTAGTTAAGAAGCACACTCCTCTAAGTAGTTAGATACTAGTCTCTTTAAAATACTAAGGTAATTTTTGGGGTGCTAAAACATCAACGAAAATAACTAATCTAATTAGTCTCTTTACAAAAGTTATAAACACCTCACGATCAACTGATTCATAGTGAAATATTTTAGAATTATGTAATTCTTTTTTATGTAATAATGTCTGCATTATTTTCTTTTTAATATTTGTAGTTAATATTTACAAATGCTGAAAAATATATTATACTTGTTTCATAGAAATTATATGAAAGTTATGTTTAGAATGATAAATATTCACTCATACATCTCCATTCTAAAAAGATTGATCAGTGTTAAAATACTTTCCAAACATTATGATGTTATGTAAATAAATGAAATGTAAGCAAATTATATACACAAGTTTGCATTTTTATCATAATATGAAGTTGTAGCATGCCCAAGAATAACGTGCACATAAAAGTATTGTCTCATTATACATCACATTTTACTTCACTTAGTAATTTTGTTAATTGGTTGTAAAATAATGTTTTTTTTTGTTTTTTTTTCATATTTTAAAAATTGGTGTCAGAAGATTTTTACTAAATATACTAAATGATTAAAAGCTCTTCTCTGATAGACACTTTAAATATTTCTATAGTTGAAAGATAATTCTATAACATACCTATTGAATAACAATAATAAAGAATATACTTTGAATAATTTAATTTTTTTTAGAATGGTTATTTTATTATTTTGTTTTATACATTTTATATTGCAGGTAGGAAATAATTACAAAAATCCTACTTATCCTATCTGGATAATGCTAGCTGATAGTCATTTTACAGTTCTTTTCACAACATCTAAAGATATTTTGAAAAAAAGAAGATTAAATGAACCTTTTATATTATATCATTATGATGGTTTAGCCAAGAGGCATGCAGAAACTTCTTACACTATAGGTAAAATACATTTTGATATTTTATAAGAAAAATGATATTTTAATTATTTCTAGCAATTAAAAGTTTACCAGACATTTAATATAAAATTTTTGATGAAGATTTTCCTTAAAATAAAAAAGTATTAAACAATCTTGAATTTTATTTATTTGCTAATAATAGATTTTTATCTTAGAACCTTTAGCTAATTCCTCACCTTCTCCAAAAGATAAAACACTTCCAGTTGTGGTACGGTGCATTCATACAAGGTACTTCTTTTAATTATTTTTTTTCATTCTGTGGATGCAATGTTAAAAATATATAATTTTTAATCATTTTGATGCATCACTTTGAAAACATCTTAAGAATCATCCTCTTATAATCTAGAAAACAAATGTAACACTTAAAAATACATATTATAGCATTATAACAATAATATTTTTTGTCATAAAAGTAAATAGAAATAAATTCTGTTATATATTAGGAAACATGTAAAAAAATATTTGAAAATGTTCTATAATTTTGTGGATATTTCCTCTAAATAACATTATAAAAAATCTATTATAGAATCAATTGAAATACTATAAACATAATATAGTTAACAATCGTTTTTTTTTTTTTTTTGTGAACTTCTAATTTTAATTAAATTTGCTAGATTAAATAGTTTTCAATGACATTTAAAAAGATAACTTAAAAGTAATTTTGAAAAATCAAAAATTAACAAAAAAAAAAAAACTTACATTTTGGACAACATAATTTTTAAAAATTATCTTCAAATATTTCTCTAAACAAAGTATTATCATCATAATTGTTATAATGTTGCCTTTATTTAAAGATGGCCTCTTGCTGCAGTGGAAATAAATACAAATGAAGAGAATAATAGTGATTAAAAATGTTTCACGTTTTGGACAATCAGACAAAGTTGATACCCATCTAAACTGAAATTGCTATATAGATGAAAAAATTGTTTGTACAATTTTAATACAAATATTTTTACTCTGTATTTTGTGTCCTTAGTTATATCTCATTTTTAGTATTTTGTCACATTTTTAGTTATACACATTTTTTTAAAGATTCAAGATTTTTAAGAGCATTCTGTTCAACATATCATGAATAAGAATTATAGGAATAATTTTTTTCCACAAGCGGATTAAGATAATATATATAACAATAAATGTTATCTTAGCTATCAGGAAAATGTGAGTTCCAGTTTTTTTAAAAAAAAAGTCTTCAGAAAAAGATAACATAACTTTGGTTCCAAAAAAGATTACGACGAATTGTTAGATATTTAAAAAGTTTAAAATACATGCTTTTAAAAATAAACAAATTGTAAAATCGATGTTTTGATTGAAAATGGTGTTTTAAATGTGTTCATTTAGAATAACTAAATAGCAGCAGATAACTCAGTAATGCTCTGTTGTTAGTGAATGCCAGGTAAATACCAAACCATTGTGTATGCTTCTTTTATGAGTAGTTACGATGTTTTTATGAGTTGGATACAATATTTTTTATTTCTGCACAACCTTTTGTATCATTGTTTTTAAATCTAATGAGCAAAAATTTAACAAGTTTTAAGATAAACACATTCAAAATAATTATAAAACACATTGCTTTATTATACCATGTTATACATACAACCTACATTAAAACAATATATATATATATAAAAATTGTAGCACAATAACATAACAAATAAATTTATTTCTCTTCGACATGAATTTGAAAAA
This sequence comes from Caerostris darwini, assembly GCA_021605075.1. Taxonomy (NCBI): domain Eukaryota; kingdom Metazoa; phylum Arthropoda; class Arachnida; order Araneae; family Araneidae; genus Caerostris; species Caerostris darwini. Next base: position 675,250 of record BPLQ01008434.1, on the reverse strand, counting down.
CGTCAATTTGATTCATATATATGTTACATCTTTGATTTATGTTTATATTTCTGAATACAGATTCAATAACAATAAACACTTTTATTTATTAAAATTTTTAATAGAAAATTTAAATATTTAACATTATGGAATTTTATTTCTTAATGAGTGTAATTAACAATGATTGCTTATATATATATATATATATATATATATATATATATATATAATAAACATTTAAAAATTAAATTACCAAATTATAATATATATTATAATTATATGAAGAAACAAAATAACTATTTCATGCATATTTTCCAAGAATTCCAAATATTGGAAAATTGCTATCAATAAAATACACATACAGAAAAGAGAACTCATTAATACGAAATAAACTAGAGCATAACTTAACCAGAAAGTGACAATTAGAATAGTAAAAAAATTTTAGCAAAGCAACTCAATGTTATATACTTCTAAAAATTATATAATCCTTAAAAATATTTTTATTTAGTTTTCAAAGAAAGTTTACAATTAAATAAATTGGCTATTTAAAGATGCACACTTCAATCTAAGAAATAAATTTAAAATAATGATACCAAATACATATAAATTATTTTAAATAAATTATTTTCATCCAGATAAAAATTGATAGTTGATATACATTACTTATTTTACGAAACTTATTAACATTCAAATAATAATATTTCGTAATCTTAAATACATTTCCCATGTATAATTTTGTTGATATTTAAAAGCTTTTAATTTTATTTAGTGGAAAACTAAATTAAAAATGATTTGAAATTGTTAAATTAACATGAGAAGCGTAGTTAAATATTTAATCAAAACTAATTAAATAAAAGTGTCATGAAATATTTAATCATATGTATTGCTGGGAAATTCTTACTTCTCTGTTATACACATTATTAGAGAAACTTTCTTTTATAGTGCATACTTCTCTTTTTCAGAAAATTATTTATTGATACATAAATAAGAACATCTTGAAATAAAATATATTTGAATTTATCTAATTTAAATGCAGACTAGAAATTCATATACACAAATGAATAGATGTATAACACATTAACAACAATCCTATTAACAACTGTCTTTACAATATCAAAAACATATAAAGTGAGCAAATGATGTACATATTTACTAGAACATACAAAAATAAAATTAAATATTTTAATAAACAATAAATATAGTCATTTATAACAGTTTTGATGATTTGGTTTTATAATAAATCCTTTAAAAATAAAAATCAAGTTCCTGTATTAGCTTTGACATTAATTCTAAGAATAGAACATTATTCACAAAAAACATTTATACAAAAAACATGTATATATGAACAAACATAATATTATTAAGTAGATATATATTTATTTAGAAATTAAGATTTTTTTTTTAAATATTTAGCAAATATGAAATAAAAATTCTGTTTATAAAATAAGCATTTTACTTAAGAAAATATATATAAATTAAATTCTATCAAAATAATATAATAAAGCCAATTTTCAATTACAATTCCTTCATGAATTTAAATAAAATTTTGTTTTAATTTTACAAAGTTATTTGATAGAAATTTAAACTTAAAATAAACGAAATAAAAATATTCATTAACCTAAAAATGAATAACGATCTTTCAATTTTTATATTTCCTCAGTTTTTAATTAATGAATTTAAAATAAAGATTTTACCACAAAAAAAAATTATATTTTTCTTACATATTTATTTTATTAGAACATAAGTTTAATATTTAAATAGATTTAATATTAAAAGAAAAGTATTTTAACTTTAAAATAGGCAGAAAGCAATTTAATTTTTATTAGCGTGAGTGACTAAATTAGAGAATATTAAAAATCTTAAAAAAAACAACACACAGCACAATACACTTTGAATACAAATTTTTACATTAAGTCTCAGATCTTTTTTGTAGCTCACCCTTCAATGTGCATTTTTTTTATATAATGAAAAGGTTATATATTCAAGAGCTATTGAAATTCTATTAGTTAATTGCAATTGAAGAAAATAGATGGCAAATCTTTTTTAAACAAGTTTTTCAAATAAATATATTTTTAATTAATTTAAGATACATCATTTACACAGATTTATAAAGGATTTCATATATATTGAATTATAAAGGAAAGTGAATACACCTAGGCTCTTTTTTAACATATTTTGAAGTTACTAAACATAAATTTTTTTTTTTTTTGCTTTGTAGCATTATTAATGTTTTTGAATATTTTTTGTATATATCCAAGATAAACGACCTGCATTATCTAAAATTGAGAGTAGGCCATCAAATACTGATGCAAATATCACCCTGTCTGGATATCAAGACCTTCATACATAATTAGTACAATCAAAGTACGAGACTTTGATCACAATGTCAGCAAAAAAACCATTAACACAAAGTAAAACAAAAGTTGCGACAAATTTTGCTGTTTAAGCTATCTGATTTCAGACTTTTTCAAATATATATATATGAAATAACATTGATGAAAATATGTATTAAAAATTATATATACATATTATTTTGAATAAAAAGTTTTAAAAAAGTAAAAAATATTTTTTTTTATCAACATTTTCAGACGCTTTTGAAAATTTCTTTTGGTTAATTTTCCAAATTCGTGTGTAACTTATTTCACCTTATTGCATTATTTATAAGTGATTTTTAGAAATCATGGAACATATTCCTAATTTTTCAAAGAAAGTTATATTTTATCATATAATTTTTAATGTGTTGTTCTGTGGGGCATATTTAATATATAAAAAGATACTCATGTGCACATAAAATAGAGTATTCTAAAATAATTAATTAAAAAAAAACATATATGTAGAAAACAATTTTAAAATTAAAATAGTTTTAAGTATATAAATAGCGACCATTCATAACTATAAATATATTTTTCTATTTATGTTTTAGAATATGTTAATAATTACCAATATTATCAAAGATGCTTTGTTGTTGATAAAATTTTCAATACAGATACTAATTTTAATTTTGATCAATCATTAACTTTAAAATATATGAGTGTAAAAGAGACTTTATAATAAATACTATAGGAAAATAATTCTTAATGAGACAAATTTGTTTTAAAAAATGCAAGGGGGAAATCACATCAAAATTAATTTCTAAAAGGTATACTCTTCACGCAAAAGTATTATTTCTTAAGGTACAAACAGTCGATAGTTTACAAATAAGTTTTTTAAAAATTTGAAATTTTTTAAATACATAACTTTTATTTCATAGATATTTAATTTCTCATTAATTTATTTTACTTATAATTTTACAATCTTCAAATCATTTACAACATTATACACATAAAAATTTAACATTTATCAAAAATTAAATTTTATACTAAAAAACAGACTAGTATAGCACAAATACACACATATCATGCATAACATATAGAATATGTTGCACACACAAAAAAAAAATCATGTATGGAATACTTAAAAAAAAATGGCCATTAAAATATTGTTTAGAAATTTCAAAATTTTTATAATAACTGAACACATTTATAGAATCAAAAGTTCTTTGGCTGCAAATGTGGAATAAAACCAACATTTTGCTTGAATAAATGAGCACACTATAGACAATGTGCTATTATGAATGAATCCTTTAATATTAATTTCAGAAAAGGAGTATAAATAAGCTCTTTATCAAGGTACAAGCCTTTTTAAATGCAACAGAGATAAAACGAGGGGGGGGGGAAGAAAGAAATTTACCTTAAAAATAATAAATTTTCTTTTGTGCTCTTCACATTTTTATATAAAAAAATTATAGCCATTTATTATATTGATTTAATGCATATAGACACTAAAATATAATAAATCACAATCAATTATTGTTATAAATAAAAATAGAAATGAAAAAAGCATGCAGTGTAACACACAGACTGACACTATATATAACATGCATAAGTGACTCAAAGAATACATAACAATTAAAAATGTGTTAGGAGTATATACAAATTTGCATATATTTAGAGGAAACTATGTTTTAAAATGAATAACAGCACCCAAAACAAAATAGAATTGACTAGAACAGAAATAAAGAGTTATAATTAATTGTAAAGCATTTAACTAATGAAGGAAAGTAAGTTAAATTATGGAACTAAAAAAATACAAAACCATTTTTTTTTCCTTCATAAAATGAAAATTTCAAAATATTACAAATAAAAAGGTCAAATTACTTGCCATTGAACGACTATCACAACAAGTTATGCATATTTTTAGTTAACAATCTAATAGTAAACACAAACACATTATTTTTTCTGAAATATTTCAGAAAATGAAAGAAAAACATTAAATAATGACACAGCGATTATCCCGTCGAAACCAAAATCTCCGTCGACGCTTATCTTGCAATGGGGGTTGATTTCTAAAAGTATAGAAAAAAAAAGTGAATTTTTCTAAAGAAAAATATATCAAATTTGTTAACTATGAATAACATATTTTTTTAATAAATAAGCAATAAATTTACAATACTCAATTTGCTATGTAAAAATTTTAAATGGCTTAGTATCCAATTTATTAGTTAATAATACAAATTTAATTGAAGGCGTTTATGCTTTAAACATCAATAAAAAGAAAGTATAATATTAAAAGAAAGAAAATTGCAATGCTTGTAAGATTTTTATAAAGTATATTAAAATACATTTTAGTAAGTTGAATATTTTATTCTTCATTAAATTTAAATATATTTGATATTATTACCATACAAATACTAGAATAATACCATTTAAAATTTTATTATACATTGCAATGTAAAAATTTAAAAAAAAAATAAAGATAGTATAAAAATACTAATAATCAAATATTGGAATCAGGAAAACTTTTTCACATAGACAGGTGTGGATAATAGTCTATGCAATCTTTTCCTATAAATAACTATACAAAAACGACTTTATGAACACAAGTACAAATTTAAAATCAAATCCATTTTAACTTCAAAGTAGCTTGTTTAAGGTTAACCTCTATCTGAAGAATATAAAAACAAACCACACATGATATGGTACAATGTTCTGTGAGTGATAATCATAATGATGTTTAACTTTCATTGTCAAAGTTATGAAAGTTATATAATTATGAAATATCTCACACAGATTAACTCTGATGTTTCTTATATTATTATGAAGCGTAGGATTATTTTTAATAATAGAAAAAAAAGAAGTATATTGCTTCATAATTGTATATAAAAATTTACTAAAAATTATATTTTAAACATGTGCTATTAAAATGATACTATAGTAATTACCAGTCTACAATTCCCACCCATAAATTTTGATAGTAAAAATAAAACAATCTGGTATAATCCAGAACATTTGTATTTATTCATATAATTTCTTTGACATAACTTGTATTAATAAAGTTAAGATCTAAAACAATTATAATTTTTTTCAAACTTATGAGTTTTTCCAATGCCAAGATAATATAAAAACACAATCATCCAAATCAGATAAGTTAAAAAGAGGGGCCTCATAGGAAAGAAAAAGAGTTTTAATTGCAATAAAAATAATTTAAATTTTTAATAATATAAATTTTAAGTTATACAGCATTAAAAAAAAAACTAGATGAAAAAATTCTACACTAACGATTGTAGTTTTTCTTTCCAAATAGCTTTGTGACTGTATAAGCCTACTAGCACTCATAATAAGTAATTGATTCATCCATTTTTATCATTAAACAGAATATTTATTATTCCACATGATTCTTGGTCAGACTATAGATTAGGCAAATCAGAGAGAAGAAATATGCGTGAAAGAACCATGTAAACCAGAAAATAAAGTATTTGCCAGATATATTAACTTTTACTTCATTTGGATCTTTTCATTTTCTGGTATTACAGTAGTTAGTATTTACACATCAATATATAATTTCATCTTATCTCCTATCCTATATGCACAGCTATGTACTATAAATATATCTCTAATCATTTGCAATTTCTGTAACTTCATTTTATTCTGCTTATTATTATATGATTGCTTCCCTTACAATTATTTATTTTGTTATACTTAAGTTTAAATTATAATCTTTAGATAAAAACAGATTAAAATTTTTAAATAATTTTTCAGATTCAGATTTTTAAATAATTTTTTACAATACTTTTTGAGGGGAAAATATGCTGCTATTCGTAAATGGTAGCCTATTATCTGCATCAAGAAATATGATTTTTTAAATTTTAATATTTTTATATAAAAATTAAAAATTTTAATTTTTTAATATTTTTTTTGTATAATCCATGCTTTACAGACAAGAAAATATAACAATTATTTTAGAATACAATAACCACAATATTATGTATATATTTGAAAAGGCCTACAGTATAATTCCCTGATAATATATATATATATAGATAAAATTTTCCCCCTCCATTTACTATATATAAAAATTTGGTACTTACGTATTAATGATACCTTGGCGATTTTTAAGTGTCGGCAATCTAACAGCTACAGATTTGGTGGTTTTTAAGTGGCGCCAATCTAACAGCTGCAGATTTGCTGAGTTTTGACGCCCTTTTGTAGTGCTACGAAAATGCGTATTTGGGATTTGACAGAAACAGAACAAGATGCAATTTTATTTTTTCAGGAGCGAAATATTTTACCAAAACAACGAAAACGTCCCAATTCTCATGACATGAAACTTTATTTTGGTAAACGTAAGTTTCGGAAATGCAATTTCAGTCAGTGTGCTTATCGTGTGGGACTTAGAAAAGACAACTGGTTTGAGGGAAGCAGAATTCCATTTTGTACAGCTTTGAGATTCATATACTGCTGGTGCGAGGAGTTGACGTCGATTAAATTTTGTGAAAAGCAACTTGATTTATCGGATAAAACTGTTATAGATTGGAACAATTACATGCATGAATTATGTGTCTTGTGTGTGTTTTTTGAAAGCGCTTTGATTTTAAATGAAGTGTTTTATATATTTCATTATTTGGAACAAAAATTTTAAGTGTAGATTGGCGCCACTTAAAAACCGCCAAATCTGTAGCTGCGGTTGGCACGTGTGCTCTTTATTGGCGCAACTGTCACCAAGGTATCGTTAATAGGTAAGAACCAAAAATTTTTCAAATTATTTTTAACAGATGAAATAAAAAACAATATGCTATATTTATTACAAACATTTCAAGTTTGATTATTGCTCACCGTATTATCTTAACAACTTCATGAAAAGCAGAATCAACATTCAAAGGAGGATCTTTAGCACTTGTCTCAATATATGGTATCTGGAAGAAAAAAATGGAAAAGTTTTAAAAATTTATTTAAGGCACTAAACCAGAAAATGTTTGTTACATAATTAAAAATGTTAAGCAACAACTTTAATGCATACTCTGAACATCTATAAAATATAGAAAGATAATTAATCACTATATATAGTACATTTAAATAATTATTAGAATAGTAAAACACTTACTAAAATAAAAAACAAAAGAATAACGCAAAATACTAATGATCTGCATGAAATTGAAATAAATATAACAATAACTATTAATTTTATAGCAAAATATATTTGTCATTAGAAATGACAAAAACATATTTAAAAAATACCACACAAATTACATTGTTATTTACAGCAATCAGTAATTTTTAGATTAAAAAAATCAAGATTATGAAAATTGCATTGAACAAATTTAAATTATTTTTTTTAATTTAACAAGGTGTACTTAATAAACTAAAAATATTTTATCAACTGAAAAATCTATGAATATTTCATTAAATAACTGCAATTTATAAAACTAACCTTTAAACAAACAGCCAATTCTTTTCCCTGCTCCTCAGTTACTTTTCGTAAATGAACCAAATCAACTTTATTGGCAACAAGCAGCATAGGATAAGAATCCCTGGGAAGAAAGAAAAATGCTTCATAAGTTGGAATAAATAAGAATTAGAATAAATTTGTACAGATATAAATTTTACAATCTAGCAGTTTAAAATAATTTCAGTGATCACTTTAACTATAAAATTAATTAGTTCATGAATTATTGAAAAAAAAAAATGTTTTAATATATTCATATATAATAAAAAATTGTTTTCATGTTCCAGAAATTTAAGGTTTCTTGCCGTTGATCGTCATTTTCCATTAGTTTCGTCTTAGGATTATTCTCATGATTGCATCGTACCGTAAACAACTTGGAATAAACAATATTTTTCGTGATCAGCATTTTGATTAAATCCTTTTTCAAACTGTTTCAGATGATTTCAATATGCTTTTGAAGTATAACAGCACAAGCATCTTCATTGCTATAGGTATTAAAATGGGAGAAATTATACGTCATAACATATTATTACAAGTACATATATAACTCAGCATTTCTTTGGATCACAGCTAAAAATATTATATAAGTGAGAACTTCTCCACAAAATTTACAAGCTTCTGGCATCTGTGACATTTAATTATAAATATTAGTTAACTAAAAGTAATATATTATTACTAATCATGATCATTAATTTCTTCTTTTACATTTCTTACTTCTTTTATTTTGAATTGTTCATCACATTTCATTTTCTTTGAAATCTTTTTAATTCTTTGAGAAACTGATCATGCCAAAGATATTTATTTCTAAATAATTCCATGATTAGTTCATTAGTTTATTCAAATATGAAATTAAAAAAGCTTTAATATGAATTATTAGTAACTGTAAACTGAAACCTAGCTAAAAACACCTATCAATGCTATAAAATTGTTTTACATTTAATGTGAACATTGCATTATCAACACAATAAAAAATTAGTAAAGAATTCATTGCATAAATTTAAAATACCTGTCTTTGACACGCAGAATTTGGGTGTGGAAATGACGTATGTTATCAAAACTCTGTTTATCAGTAACAGAATACACAAGAAGAAATCCATCTCCTTTTCGCATATATTGCTCTCTCATGGCGCTAAATTCTTCTTGACCAGCTGTGTCCAATACTGAAAAGCCGGAAAATTAAAATTAATCAACGACTTCAATACAAAAAAAAAAAAAAAAAAAAAAAGTAAAAATGTTACACTTTCATTTAGGTGGGTAGAAAAAAAGCTGAAGATACAAAAGAATAAATAAATAGGGAACATATTGCACATACAAATGATTAAATTATGATTTATTCAATTATGATTTTTAAAAAATACTGTTTTCAATAAAAATGAAACTTACCATCAAGTATGCACCATTGTCCATCAACTTCAGTATGTTGTATATAAGAATCTTCAATTGTGGGATCGTAATCGGTCACAAACATTTTTTGAAAAAACTGAATGGTCAAAGCAGACTTGCCAACACCTCCATCTCCAACTACAACTAATTTGTAGGTAGTGAGATTTTCATTTGGTGGTTTTGACATTTTTATAATTGCTTGGCACTTTTTTTAACAAATGCCAAAAAGTGTACAACAACGAACAATCTTTGTAAATTTGAATTATTTTACCTGCAAATAATAATAATAAGAGGTTATGGAATCTTCAAAACATAATTTATAAATATAGTTCACATGTACAATTTAAAAAAACAGTTCACCCAAATTAAATTAATTACTAACTTATGAAATAATTATTTATACATGAGTGATAAATTTGATAAAATTTCAAACACAAATTTTAAAGAAATTTTTTAAAAATCACGTAGAAAATCATCATATTTAATGAAACAAAATTAATTTATGATTTTTCATAAAAAGAAGGAAACAAATTGGAGGAAATTATAGCTACTTACCCCAGATGGTTCGATAAAATCTGGGGATAGGAAAAGATGGCTGATTCTGTTTTGTTTTTGCTTGTGAATGAAGAAGTGCCAAAAAAGTTTACAAAAATCGAAGTTAAACTTTAATCAAAGTTTAATTCTGTAGTTTACATCATATAAAGAGAAAATAAAATTTAAAAATTTATTTTTCCCAATTGACAGATTTAAACTTTTGACAATATAAGATTTTATTTTTTAATTCAAGTTTTCCATTGATTTCTACAAAAATCATAAACTTTTCTCATAATACGTTCTAAAACTGTATATTACTTTCGCTTTGATGAATTAAATATTTTGTTGGTTTTACTATGGATACTTTTAATATAACTTTTTTTTTTTTAATTTAATATGTTTTACTTCTATTGGCAGTCTTCGTATTATTCAACTTCTATGATACGTCATCTTTGTTTCGCTTTCTGTTTAATACCGGCGAAGGTTATGTCAAATCAAGCTTCTGTGTTGTTTTATTTATCATAAATTGTACTAATTGTTTAGTCATATTAAAGGATATTAATTTAGTACAAAAATTGACTTTTAAAATTATTAGTTATCGTCAATTATAATGAGCTATTCATTTATTTTGTATATTTTTGTTTTTTATTTGATATTTCCGCTGAATAGTGCTTCTGAAGATGGTAGATCAAAATCATTTCATTGATATATTCTTTATTTTTTGTTACTCTAATAATTATATTTGTTTTATAATTATAATTGTTATTTTTAGATATACCCGTTGTCGAAGGCGATGGTGGTGTAATAAAAACTGCTATTGAAGATGATGTTCTGGTTTTAACCCATGATAATTTTGATATTCAAGTTCGTACAAAAGATATGATACTTGTAGAATTTTATGCCCCTTGGTAAGCATTGTTTGATTTCATTAAAAAAGTTTGCAGTTAATTTCATATGGTTTTTAATTGGATTATTTTTTTTTAATTCGTGCTACAAATAAGTTGATTTGCAACATGAATCGGGTATTATTATTTTATTGTTTATTATTTAATGAATTTAAATTGTTTGTTTAGTCGTACGATAATTTTTAATTCATCTTTAAACGTTAATCATTAGTTAATGATGCTATTGTAAAAAAAGTTCAGAAACTTTTACATTTTTTCATCACTTCTGGTCACATCTTTGTATCTGTTTTTGCTGTGTATTTTTTGAGAGTAAGCAACTTTTATATTTAGTTATTTCTGAAGTGAAAATTATATTGCAAAACTTAAAATTGAGTTGTTAAAGATTTTAATATAATAAAATTCAACTATTAAAAAAAATCTTAAAAATGTCTGAACAATGAACTAAAGCATTTTATACTGTTACTTTTTGGCTAGGAAGTATTTTTTTATAACAATAAATATTTGTAAAGTTAAAATAACAAAAATAAAATGTCTTAAGAGTTATATAAGATTTCTTGATAATGTGATGTTTTTAATTATTGTTTTGATTATTGTTAACTACTTCGATCAATATGTCTTAATCAATTTCTTCACTTTCTAATATTCATTTAAATAACATTATTCAATCATGAATTAATGCATATTTTTTCATTGAAGTGTATAAAACTAAATCGGAGGAGTCTATGCATTTTTACATAGCAGTTTATAATTCACATCCTGAAAGTGTAAGGTTCCATGGAATATAGCAGAAAATTACAATAGTTGAGAAATGTAAATGATTATTTTGGTCTTGACAATCACGCATAGAGATGCCAAATATTATGAATTCTCTATAGTTCTACAAAAAAATAACAAATGTTGAATTTTCTGTGGATTACAGAAAAAAATTAATATTTCTTTGAAAATTTTTTTAAAAAATCGATTTTTGTTAATATTTTGATGCAATCAAAATTTTATCAATAAATTTTACTAGTTTTTGTGAAAAAACATGTTATGCATTTTTTAAATAACTAAACAAGTAACATTCAGTCTCTTATTCAGTAATGTGCACAAATAAATATAATGTCACTATTAAATTTTTTCTGTATTTTAAAAAATGCTATTAGGTTTTTTTTATGCCATTACTTAAAGGTTTATAGTTTGTTAGAAAGTTTAATATTGTTGTATGAAATGGAAATTTATCCGAGATAGCGTTGAAAAATCTCATTTTAGGTTGGTGTTTATGCATATTCGATACATTATATGCATTTTCAGCTTCTGCATTCTACATATCATACTGTTTTATGTTTGAATTGTATTGAATATTGAAAAAAAAAATTAGTTTTTGTCTTTAAAAAACAGTTTGATGAAAACACATTCTAAACTATGTTAAATTTTTATTCTCTCAATAAAATTATTGTAATTTAATGTACTTATAGGTGTGGTCATTGTAAAGCATTAGAACCTGAATATGCAAAGGCAGCAAAAATTTTGAAACAGGAAGAAGATCCTATTTTCTTAGCTAAAGTTGATGCAACTGTAGAAACTGAGCTGGCTGAACGATATGAAGTAACAGGCTTTCCTACATTATATATATTTAAGAAAGGAGAAAAAATAGCATATGAGGGACCTAGAACTGCACTTGGTAAGAAGATTTAAATTTTATAATTTATCTATTTGGTTTTTATAATTACAGAGTTTGTATACCATTAAATCTTAAATGTTATGTTTTCTTGAGAGTTCACTTTATCTACTGCATTCAAGTTTGCTTTCTTGATAAATTGAATATATATATTAAAATATTTAATATATAGGAGTTTAAAGTACTCCGTTATAACTGGTTGTAAATGTTTGGGGATCAGTTATTTAATCATTGGTATAATCTTGTTTCACCATTTGTTAATAAATCTTTTTGTTTTCATATTTATACCAAGCCTGTTAATGCTTGTTAGTGTTGTTTTTCCTTTTATTTTGTTCCTTAATATCTGAAAAAACATTATAATATTAAATTGACCCTCCTTGTATGTTACACAAAAGTTTGGGATTTCATAGTGGAAAAAGCTATGAATCGTTATTGTAAAACTTCACTTTCAAAAGTAGCTAAGTTTCAACAAATATTTGAAAAGGAAATCACTTCTTAATTAGTCATACCATTTGTTATTGATTAGAGATTTATTCATTGCTAGTGTTACTTTCCTTTCTATTTACCTATAATTCATATTTCCCTCAAAAAAAGTTGTCATATTACGTGGTTCAGTATTAATGTTCATTTTCTAAATGTTCTTTTTAATTATCCAATGATAAATTTCTTAAAAATAGCTTGTTACTTAAGTATGTTCAAAAAATCTTTCATTACTTCATATGTTAATTTTGTTAAATAATTTTATTTAGATTTTTATTTTTATTAGTATATTATATGAATATTTAAAGTTTTAATCTCTCAATGATAATTCAGTTAGGGAAATGCATAAAATATTTACATTTTCATAGTTTATTGAATTATATTTGCTATTTATAAATTTTGAAAGTTTAAAATTTTCTCAGTTTTTTTTATCTAAAAATTTAGAAAAAAATTCAAGATTTAGATATGTTGTTTTTCTATGTTTACATAAAAATTAATGTATGTATAAATTATTCAGATTTGATTAATGTTCTTGTTTATTGATGCTGTAAAAAGGAATAAAATTCAATACACTTATGAGTTTTTTTATAAATTTGTTTTAGGCATTGTTGAATACATGAAAGAAAGAGCGGATCCTGACTGGAAACCTCCCCCGTCAGTTGTTATTGAATTAACTAAAGAAAATTTCCATGAGACAGTAAAAAATTCTGACATAATATTGGTGGAATTTTATGCTCCTTGGTGAGTGATGTGGTTAGAATTTTTATTCATTCTTTCATTTAAATATTGTTTTTATTTAGAAATTTATCTAATTTATGATCTTACTAATACTTTTTAATGATATTAAGAAAGTTCCTTTTTAAAAAATCTTTAATGATTGGCCATATAGCTAAATTTAATTTTTAATTATAAAATTAAATTTAACTATACAGGCCAATCATTAAAGATTTTTTTTCCATATGTATTGTTTTCTCAAATAAAGTATTTTTTATATCATATATTAAAAAAATATATCAGAAATTTAAAAAAAAATCAATTTCAAACAAGCTGTGTAAATCGAATTCATATGAATATTTTACATTATTACCATTATATTTCAGACCTGAGTTGCTATAAACAACAGGATCAAAAATGCAGATATGTTCTAAGTGACTGGAACATTTCTACTGTATCTCATACTGTTATTTTAATGGTTTATGGGTCATTCTCTATCCCTTGGGATATTTTTTTCCCCCTTCATAAAAGGCAAATCATGATTGTGTTAAAAATGTTGATAGCTTTTGTTATATTTGTGGTAAACCTACTATAAAGAAATATTTGAAGGAAAAAAAATGTTATATAGTTATTTAAGTAGCCTTTGAGATTAAAAAATCATTGTTGGTGAAGACTTAATATGTGAATTCTTACTGCAATAAATTTCAAGTTAAGTCTTTGATAAAGGATTTATTTTCAAGTACAGCAGAATAATTTACATTTTATTTATGTAATTTTCTACAGTTGCTGTAAAGGTTTTTGAATTAGACTGTCCTTCTTAAAGTATTGTTAAGTGAAATTTATTGATCCAGATGTTCCACTGTTATTTATCTTTTTGATTTATTTTTTAAAATTATTTTAAGATATTGAAGTTGAGCATGTATGCATTGAAGGCCTTTCAGCCCTTTTCATTTATTATAAATCTTAATGTGTGTCCATGCATGTACATTTATTTTTATATGGAGTTTTTTTTCTATTTACGAAACTTTTAAATATCAATAACTTGTTAACTCAATTTATTTAATTCCTTTGAAATCATTTTATCTTGTCAAAATAAAATTACTACTATGCATTAGGTATTATTTTATTGGAAATGGGTTTTATAGTATTTTGCATAATGAATAAGTATAAATATCTGTATTGGTCTTTTTAAAATAAATAGGTGTGGTCACTGTAAAAGATTGGCTCCTGAATACGAAAGAGCAGCAAAAATATTGAATGACTTGCCAACTCCAATACCACTTGCAAAAGTAAATGGAATTGATGAAAAAGAACTTGCTGAAGAATTTGGTACAAGTGGTTGGCCAACTTTGTTTGTTTTTCGTAAAGGTCGTAAATATGCTTATGAAGGTCCCCGGGATGAACCAGGTATTACTTGATTATATGTAAAATTTTTAAATGTATTGTGTGAATAAAATATATGCCTACATATTTTATTTTGTTATAGGAATTGTCTCTTATATGAAGGATCAAGCTAAACCTCCTAGTCAAGTATCTGACTCTTACAAACATTTGAAAAACACTTTAGGAAAAATTGATGCAACTGTTGTTGGATTTTTCAATTCTGATTCTGAGGATTTTTATCAAAACTTTATTGAAGCAGGTAAAGGTTTTTATAACATGTTTGATATGTTTTTTGCTATAGAAAAATTGGCACACAGAGAAAGAATTTTCAGATTGAAATTTTACAGTATGTGTCTGTAATGTTGATATTAGTGAATATAAAATGAAAGCAAGAAAATCATTTATTTCCAAAAACCTCAAATACAGGATCCAGCATCTTGTACCTAGATAATCTGTAACTTGAATGTATGATTTAATATAATTGGGGATTGAAGCATATGGTATCCAGCAATTTTTCAGCGCGCAATTACTATAAGAATGTACCTATTTTACAAAACTCAATGCTGCCCTATTTGTCAACACCTGAAATCTCAGTTAATGATAAATCTGGGTATAATAATAATTACAAAAAAAAAAGTGTCGTTATTGAGAAGACAATCCTGTGGTACCCAGCAATGTGTAGCCAAGCGTTATGTTGCTGAAAAATGCTTCCTGGTAACCTTGCCACGTAAGGCAATGCATGCAACTGAAGAATGTCATAAGCATATGGCTAGGTTTAATGGAGGCTATTAAGTATTGTTTTTAATGGCATACCAAACTATTTCACCAGGTGTGCTTGTGATGGACTGTTTCAAACATTACACAACATTGTAGCATTAACCATAGGTGCCATAAATGTGTATCAATGTCCTTATTAATCTGCATAATGAGCAATCATATTGAACTTCTAATAACTTGAATATGTTCTTGACATAAATCTTAGTGACCCATTTCATAGCAGTGTGACAAGGTGTGCTTCTTTTGATTCATTGTAAATGCTATAATACCATTTTGTCTTGTAAGTGTGTCGAAAGTTGTCAAATATGAAAATGGAAGTTTGTAAGATTATTTAGAAAAAGATTATAAGAATGGAAGGAATTCTGTTTATCTATTGATCGTTAGAAATTATAATCCGTTACAGTAAAGTGTGTAAAATAAAATATGAATTTCAACTGTTAATATTAAGGGTTGTAAAGAAAAAAAAATATTTTGATAATGATTTGTAGTTAATATTTTGTGCAAGATATTCTTCTGTTTTATCATTTGTTTAATTTTAAAATAAATATAAAAACCTGTTTTTTCCACAGTTACTGAAACTAGCAAAAATTAAGCTAAACACTTAAAATTAGCTCTGTCATTGTTAAAAAAAAATTATACAATTTCAATTGCAGGTTGTGCCTGCAAAATGTAGGCATTATCTGTTTGATTTTTAGAAATGAGTATTGAGTTAATTTTAATTTATACGTCTGCAGTATATGCAAGTATTTAATTGATTTATTGATCTTAATATTTATATTATTGCTTGCAGCAAACTCTCTTAGAGGAAAATTTACTTTTGTCCATACTTTTAAAAAAGATGTAAGAAAACAGTTTGGATATAAAGATCCTACAATTGTTCTATTTTTACCCGATATCTATGCTACAGATTATGAACCTAAAAAACATCACTTATATAATGTAAGTTTTTTTTTTTTATTATTATTTTATAAAGATTGTAAAATTTATATTATATTGTAATATATTTATATACTATGAAATTAATTTTAAGTTGTTTGCCGTTCAAGATTTTTTTAAAAAAAAGCATGTTTCTTCGATTAAATATACAAGTTTGCATTTTTGTGCTACAGCTATCTAAAAAATATTGTGCTAAGATCTCATAATTCAAAACAAGATGAAACATATAAACTGTGGTGAAAAAAAAAAAGACTATTTTTCCAACGATTTTTAATCTTTGCATTTGCTAGAGAGATGAAAATCTTATGAGTATTACAGTTAATTTGGCCTTCTGTAAAACTCTTTTAATTATCTATTAAAGTCTTATCAATTTTTATTGACAAAAATCATTTTTAAGTGGGGGTTTTATGTAATTGTTTTTATAAAACTTTTTTTTTAATTATCTATAGGTTATATGCTACTGTAGATTTTTATTTACTAAGAATTCATTCAAAGAAACATCCAGATTGTTACAGCCCTTTTTATACACCAGCAAAAGGTTAATTTGTTTATTATAACATTCTAATATAATTATGTATTGTAAAATTTAAGATTCAGGAATTCTAAAAATTATGAATTTACATGAATTGGGAATGTAGTGCTGATTACTTCCTAGTCAACATATCCAAGTGAACAGTAACAAACAAATGTATATTGCACATGAGCTGATAATTTTCTATCCTAAAAACAATAATTAAACTGTTCCTAAACTACCAATAAATGGATGTCTGTTTTATATGGTAAGTTAAAATTTAATTAAGTTATTAATTATTGTTTTGACTTTATCATATTTTTCTGCTCTTTTTTCTCCCTCTTCAAAAAAAAAAAATTTTTTTTAATTACCTAGAGTTGAGAACTGTACTATGTTATGATACTAGAAAAGTAGTGCTTTGCATTTAAATATACAAAATACCCATAAAATGAAACTAAAGATTGCGGATACAATGTAAAAAGAGAAGCATATATTCTGACAACTAGTTCAATGATTTCTATATATTATTTGCAGCACTACAATTTATTTGTTCAAGCAGAAAATCTGAATGGTACGAAGTGGTCAATGAAATGGTGCGACAAGCAACTCAATGTTTAGAGATGTCAATGTCTCAACTATTGAGTTAATAAACTTTATGAAACAGTTGTTTTCCTTCTGGATCATACAATCTATAGACAAATAGGGAGCATTGGAAAAAATTGTGAAAATAAGCAAATGTCTGTTTTACAGTGATAAAAACAACTTTGGCAGTGTTTTTCTGTAATAATAGATATACTGCAAATTGTATTAAGAAATTTAGAATTTTTTTTACTCATTCAAGTTCCAAATAGAGAAGAGACTGCATTCAGGGCAAAAATCTTAGACATCATATATAATAAAAACTTGGTGATCATCTTTGTGCTGTTTAAATAATAGGGCTGTGATAATAAAGAAATGTGAAATCCTTTATTTTATATTAAAATTTAATATTTCTGAAATGTTGTTACTTATTGATTGCTGTAACTAGTAAAAATGCATCGAAAGTTTAAGGGGAAAAAAAATAGATTTGTGTGTAGTTTCTTACATTATTTGTCAATTGAAAAAGTATTTTTATATATAACTAAAAATATTCTTTTATTTTTTACAGGCTCAAGCAACATCTTCAGAAGTCATAGAATTTATTCAAAAATTTTCCTTGCCTTTGGTTGGGCAACGAAGTAGAAAAAATCAGTGGAAATATTCTGACAAATTTCCACTAGTAGTCGTGTATTATGATGTGGATTTTAGTTTTGATCACAGAGTCCGTAAGTGTTTCCTTTTTTTTAATCCTTTGTGTACGTGAAATCTCCACGATGGCATCTTAAATCTGTATACTATATAAATTCATTTAAGTGATAGGATTCAAAATTATTTGACAGATTAATTTTTTTAATCAAAATTATGATTATTTTAAATATTCATAATATATGCATATAGGCATAAACATTCCAGACAAAATAAATTTTTTTCCCATGACATACACTGTG
The DNA here is from genome assembly GCA_021605075.1 of Caerostris darwini. Taxonomy (NCBI): domain Eukaryota; kingdom Metazoa; phylum Arthropoda; class Arachnida; order Araneae; family Araneidae; genus Caerostris; species Caerostris darwini. The sequence goes on along the minus strand of BPLQ01008434.1, from coordinate 656,701 downwards.
ACTAAAAAAAAAATTGCCTGTTATGTTATTGTTAAGGATATCAAAGCAAAATTAAAATTTCACATATTTTAAAAAATACACGTTTTAAATTAAACTGATTCTACTCATTTGAGAATTTTTGTTCACACTTTTTAAGTTTATGAATAGTTGTAGATATATATTTTATATATTCTTAAAATTGCACACTTATAATTTTTGTTTTATTATAGAAACTCAATTGATTCGCAAAGAAGTAGCTAAGGTTGCCAAGGATTTTAAAGGAAAAATTACCTTTGCTATTTCAAATGAAAATGAATATGAAGATGAATTGCAGACATTGAATTTAGATGACAGTGGTGAAGATGTCAATGTTGGCTTCTTTGATGTCCAAAATGTTAAGTACAGAATGGAACCTGTGGAAGACTTTTCTGAAGATGAATTAAAAACATTTGTTGAAGATGTTCTTGCTGGTAAAAACTTATGTATTATGTTAATTTATATCCTTATTTTTAAAGCTATTTAAACATAACTCAATATTGTTAGGTTATTTTAACCTTAAAAATGGAGTTTTATTATATGTCCTGTTATAAAAATTTTGACATCTACAAAAAAAAAGATTTTGAATAAAAACATAATTCGTGTATATCGCAAGGCTTAAAGGTAATGTAGGAAAATTGAAAAAGGAAAGTTGAAATGAGTAGTTTTTATCTATAAATTTAAAAATGAAAATGATACAACAAAAAATATTTAATTTTTAAAAAAAATTTACGAGTGGTTGACAATGAAAGTTTTGGAAATAAGGCATAAAAAACATAAATGACTTGAAAATCAAGGATTTCAAAAATAACGATTGATATGTATGAAATTTAATCTGACCTTTTGATAAAAATATTTCTATACTGCTAGTATTATTAAAATGATTGTTGATATAGGTATAAATGGAAATAAAATTTACTGATATTTTAATGTAGAATAAAAATTTTGTTTTATTAAATTATATATATATATATTTTTTTAATTTATTAATAATTAAAACTTCCTTCATAGTTTACTATACTGTGATCCAGTTATATTTTCCTGTAATTGAAATAAAGTATAAATGCCATTTAATTAAAAACATATTTTACAATTAAATCAAAGTCATTCTATTACAAACATTTTTTATATTTCCAAAAGAAATTTTTATTGGACTTTCCATTGATATTTAAAGTATAATAAAGTATTTAAAGTATAATAACTTGAATTTTTTATTCAAGGCCAAATTCCAAGACATATCAAATCACAGCCTGTTCCCAAAGAAAATAAAGGGCCTGTTGTGACTGTTGTTGGATCAACATTTCAAGAACTTGTAATGAAAAATAAGAAAAATGTATTTATAGAATTTTATGCACCTTGGTGTGGTCATTGTAAAAAATTAGAACCTATCTATAAGAAACTTGGAAAAATTTTTGTTGATAATAATAATATTGTTATTGCAAAAATTGATGCCACTTCAAATGACTATCCTAGTGAATTTCAGGTGAAAGGTTTTCCAACCATATTTTATGTACCTGCTAAAGATAAATTCAACCCAATATCATATGAAGGGGAACGAAATTTAAAAGAAATGTCCAAGTTTATTAACGAACAACTTTCAAAAACTGATACTAAAGATGAACTTTAATAATTTCTTAAATATATAAAAAGAAAAACTGTTATAACCAGAAACTTAAATTTTTTTTATTAGTTTGTGTGTTCTTTTAACTAATAAACATATTTAAAAAATGTTTATAAATGCCTATACTGTAAAACTTGAAGTTTTTATATATATATTAATTGAAAAAGCAATTCAGTTTCTTATTGATACATTTTTTTTTTTTTTTTTTTTAAACCTTCATGTTAAGAAATGTTAGGACTTGAATTTTGTATAATTCATTAAGTTTTCTATTACTATGAAAAGTCTATGCTAAAGGTTTAATATTTGTATTTAAATATTAAAGAATCAAAGTATCTTTTATTATAATATGAATATATATCATATTGTTTTCGTAATAAAGAATGCCCAATTTGATTTGAAATGGTATTAAATAATCTATACATGTGTCTTATTTGTTATATTTCTATTCTGTTTTGTTTTTTATATTCATATTTTTAATTTGTGTTACTTTTTTCTTCCATATAAAAAAGAGCTTTATTATATAATAATGGTGAGTGAAAAAACGTTTTGTCAAAGAAATTTGTCAATTTGTTAAACTTTTTATACAATCATGCATACATAAAATGTTTTTAATGCATTTCTCATATTTTGTTTTTGATATTTAGTTCAATGTATAGCACATGTTGCTCAAAACAAATTGTATTCTTTTTTAAATATTTCATTTTACTATTTCTGTTCATTGTTACTAGTGTTTCTGCACCTCCATCTATCAATTTAGTGAGAAAATTTTAATAAGACAGGAATTATAATCGAAAACTCAAAAGTTTAAATTATTTTAATTCTATTTTTGTTAGGAAATAATGTTATTGTTTTCCTGTTTATAATTTTAAAATAAAAATTAAACTGCATGAATGCAATTTTCAAGTAGCAGTAAATTTTTTTAGTTTCTATTTTCTCCTCACACTAAATTTTATTTTTAATTTGTATTTTAATCAAACATTTTCAAAGTATTAGAAATATTTAAAGGTTATATTTATAATCTTGTAATTCTTTGTGCATTCCTTTTTTTCTAAAAAACTCTATTAAGACTTAAGTTTTGAAATGTAATTTTATAAACTTTTCATATTCCATTTTTTGAAAATAAATTGTTTTGTGTAAATATTTATGTGATATAAGAGACTTTTTATTCTTGTTTTCCTATAAATCGATGTAGTGTTTTATTTATTTTATTTAAATGCATATTGTTAGTGTGCGAGAATTGAATTTCAGCAATATTTTTTTTTATTAAATTACATATATTCAAAAAATATTTTTAACCTTTTAAATGACTGAAATGAAAAAGCATGTTTGTACGGTTAAAAATTGTTAATTAATATTTGGACATAAAAGTTTTTAATTTTTCAAATCAATGGTATTATAATATAAATTTGTTGTAATTACAGAAATACTCTCTTCCCAAATTTAATTCTCTGGGCAATTGTATTATCTTGATATCATTCCCTATATCCACATTAATTAATCATACAAAATGCCTAATTTAAGGTATATTAGTGTTTAAGCATATGAAACTTAATAGAAATTCATATTTTCTTCATAAAAGAAATATTCTACATGAATATGTATGCAGTGGTGAAACTACTATTTTTTATAAGAGAAAGTGGAAATTTTCATTAGGTTTAAAAATGTTTTATTCTTGAGGGTGTGTGTTTTGTTAGGATTTTCCAGCAAGTAATTAAGTTATGGTGTTTGGAATCTACTCATAAGTTAAATTATTTATAACCTTTTTTTTTTTCAAATTTTTATTAATATTCTATTTTGAGCATTCGGGGAATGCTCAATATTAACTGTACGTGCATTGATGAGGATTTTTAAAAGGACAGCATGGGAAACATAGGCAGCATGGCGAATGGAGTTCAACATTATCTGATGTGGCAGCAGGGGGCAACCGCAAATGGGGCTCTTCGTTGTATGTCCACATCATCGATGCTGGGCAGAAAGCCTCTCGACTTTGTCTTTGACATTCGAAGTCTAGGCAGGGGTCCGCGACCAGACATCCATCCTCTTCTAGGCCCTCTCTTACTGGGGGGCAGCTCATTTTCTTTACTTGTTCTCTGTCGATTCCTCTTCCATTCTCCCCGCTCATATCCCCATAACCTTTGTTTTTGTCTTTTTAGACCACCAGCCCCTTCATTCATTATTCGTTGAATTTTATTAGAAAATCCGCCCTTGGGCCTAGAGGCCTTTTCATTGGTCGGAGAGATTTCCAACACTTAATCAGGATAAAGAGGCGGTAAGTCTTATTTTGTATAGTTTTTCTCAAAACATCCCTTTATCATGTTATCTGCCGCCAAAGTATTCTGTTTCTTTTCGAAGAGACACCCCTTTAATAAATTACCCGAGCAGAGATAACTCTCTCCAATTTAAACACCACAAAGATATATCACTTTCAGTCGGCAAAGGGCCTACTTTCACCTGAAACCGGTCATCCGTTTTAACATATCGGATTCGCATTCTGTAAGGGCTAGTGACCATCAAACACCCCCTTCCAATGGATGCACATAAAATATACTATCACAACACCAGAATACTATAATTTATACAAATAATTTTATTTTAATACAAAAAGATATTTATAAATGCATATTGACAACAATATCAGTTAATATGATATTAGTCTGCTAAAATAGTTTCTCATTTCATATCTTCGGCAGTACGCAAAGAATTCAAAATATTCTCATTCAGTTATAGGATTTAATAAGTTCAGCATTTTCTTCCATTATACATCTGATAGGTTGCCAAACAATACTAATCTTTTGATATCAAATATTTCATGTTTTGCAGTTTCATCTAATACATTAAATAATCAAGTAAACGTAGCTCTAATCGTTTGTTTTAATTTCAAAGTTATCATTATTGTTAAAAATTTCGATAAACTTTTAATTCACTTGTAATGAATCAACAGTATTCAAAATTTTCTATAGCTTAGCCATCTATCAGTGGGACATTCAAATCTTACTATATCAGTCTATGAAATCAATCGCTGTAAGCATAATAACTGTCAGAATTAAATGAAAACGAAAATTTTCAAGTTTTAAAACAGAAGAATTTTATAAAGCACTAAACTGCGCGTCATTTCTCCATAATAATTGCATTTCAAAAACGTCATCATCGAAAACAGTTCAAGGGGGCCTGTTGGTTAGTTGACAGTAATGGATGATTTCACACATCTCCAAAATCTTGTAGTAATGGGTGATGCCACTCAATCTCAACATCCTCCCTTGCCCTTTTTAAGTTGTTGAATAGCTATTCAAAATGATCAGTCCAATTCTAATCGGCCAGATGTCTTTATCACTCTACCAGATCGAGATTCTCGAAGTCACTTCACCTCAAATTTCTCAAGGCCTTGATCCGCACCAGGAAGAGGCTGGAGATTAGTGTTACTCGGTATCTGGTGTATCTAAATTTTTTGTTGAATATTTTTTATTTCATTTCAACTGAAAATTCGTTGAAGAGCCCTTTTTTTAAACACCGATCGTACTTTTAATTTTAACATCCCTTCCAGGTTTGATTTGTCGTTCTACTGTCATTTTTTGCACACTCTAGACTAATTAAATCGGGAACTACAGTTTAACGTGGATTCCGAACTACTAACAAACATCCATGCCGCCGCCTTTGGTACCGCAGGATTCGAACCTGAAGCCTGTGGTATCAAAGGCCAGAGTGCTAGCAATTGTCCATCAGGCCGCCCCTTCCAGGAATAGGCCACAATATTTTTGCAATAGTCTATTTTCAGAGTGCGTTTCTGTATATCATCTCCAATTAATGCAAATATCACCCAGTTTCAATTTAGTAGACTGGGAACCTTGACATTGTTTTTGAAAACGTTGGTCAAGATATTCAATAAGTAACAAATATTTTTCTGTACCTTATGTATGAAATCAAGCCATCAATTGTTAACACCGAAACAATCAATATCACAAACACAGGAACTAGAAATCTCAATTAAAATCATGGCTGATGTTAGTGATACTAAATCAATTAAATTTTTTGACAAATTAACTCATAGGGTAATTTACGTTCGCTTCACAGTCGCATATAATAGTTAGCAATTTTTCAGAGGTCAAAATAGCCCTTGCAAGAGTGCATCTAATTTTTGACCATTTTAATCAGTCGCTCCCAACAGCCTATAAGACAGCTGAGGGACGATTGAACTTCCAGATGATTCACGGCACTTTTGTAAACCACATTAACTTATTTCAATCAATGTTAGAAAAATCATTATTAGCGCTGCTAAACTTATAGTGCCATTATTCGAATAGATTATATAGGATTTTCCTCTTCTGGCAATGAAACGTCTTAAAGACAAAAGAAAAGAACTTACCAATTAAAGAACCAACTACATTCAAATGTACAGCTCCATAAATGGCACATTATGTACAGCATAATGAACTATCTCTCCGCTTGATAGAAGATTTTCTTTTTAATCCATACCTATTACTTTGAAGACATGTATTCCTCACACCATCATGAGGTAGAGTCACAGAATCAGCATTACAGGATTTCTTGTAGCATTGGCAATAAATGCATTTTCTCTCTATACTACAAAATACTAAGAGTTTGAGTTTCAGGATGACAGTTTGTCATGTGAAAATACTCACTCAATCTTTTTGTAAAGTCACATTTATCAGGAAGAATAACAGATGGGATATTACTTTGATAACTTATTCTGGTTTTAAGATACCTTTTTCGTCTCTAAATGGGTTCAGATGAGGTATCGAATTTATATCCAGAAAAATTGCTTTGTATTATTAATATAAGAGTATTTTCTGCATTTTTTATTTCTCCTATTTATGTTCCAGTTGCTAAAATCATAACAACATACCACGGTACATTTTCTTCACGTAAATTAAAGTTATAAAGTTTAAACTTTTTTCTTTCTAGATCAATATTAGGATTTTGGTCATATAATTTTATCTGGATCGATCACTTATCAGATAATTCTGCTAATTAAGATGGTTATTCTTTCAATTGGGATTCAATCATTTTACATGAGGATGTCTATCTTAAAAGTAAAGTTGTTCTTGCTCGGCACATGAAAACGGAAGAGGACACAAGATTTATTTCTTTAACACTGTTAGCCACGAAAAGTGCCCCTTTTCCTTTATTCAAAAAACTACAAAGTATAAAGTCACCACAGTGTCATTTTAATATCTGCAATACTAAATGCATCTGGAACGGCATTGGATAACTTAACACCAATGTAGCCTCCAATTAATTTAATCTGGAAATAAATAATGTGTTTCAAAAGAGCAACTCCCGCTTTCTCTCTTATAAGTTGAACTTTTACACCACAGAGAACATTGTTCTCAAAAATTCGCATGCAGCATAAGCTTCCTTGGAAGCATCAACAAAAGTATGCATTTTCGTAAATTCATTAATTTCAACATATAAATTACAGCATCTATAAATGGCCAAGTGGCACTGTGGAATTCGGTATCACAGATTTTGGGTTCGAGTCCCGATGGTGCCATGGAGGTTTGTAGTGGTTCGAAATCCATTTTAAACTGTATGTCCAGGTATGTTTAACCCTCGTGTGCACAAGATGACCGTAGAGTGACAAACCAAACCAAATCTAAGTTTTCCAAGGCTATCTTTTAGGGTCGTAATTCTCTCTTTCACAAAGAGCATTCTTCATCATCATGGATAAGAGATTAAGCCTGGACAAATCTTCTCTTACATGTTACCTTTCGATAAGTTTTCTACTGTGACCGGGAAACTTTTAATTGCCCTTGCAGCTCTCGAACCTGGAATTATGATTGGCAAGATGTACTGGAACTTACCATAATCCTATATTCTTTGGTTTTTATGGATCTTTGAAAACTGCCTTCAAAAGTATAAATATAGTTTCGCATACCAACTGTTCTTTTTAATTTCTGTTTTGGTTAATTTAAAAGCTGTTTTTAACTCGATTGTAATTTTCATCAGTGATGTCTCCAACTACCTTTTAATTCATTGAATTGATCATGGTAATTCTCTGCTACTCATAATCTTCTTATTATTCTCTTTCAACATTTTCTGAAGAAATGTCTCAGAAATCTTGATTTGACATTCTTCTAATCACTTGAATTTTTCTTTCAGCTGTGATTCCAAAATTGAATGTATCAGACTCAATTATGTTTTTCACTTCTGCTTCTAATATCTTGCACAAACTGTAAAGAATGTACTCAAAAACTGATTTGTCCACTGAAACTGATTTAAAGCTGGAGGCAAACTTTGTCTGATTTTTTAGCATTAGCTGCTCCATTTTCAGTTTAAAATTTTATAACTTTCAATTTTCAGTCATTATTTATGACTAAATTGTCAAGACTTCATAAATGACTTATTTCATTGACCCCTATGAAACATGATATATAACGGAGTTACGAAGGATAAAATTGGATAAGCGCACAGAGATAAACTCATTATTTGAGGGGCAAAACTATAAGCTCAGTATTGAAGGTAATGAAATAAGCCCGTGTGATAAGTACTTTAAAAAAGCTTGATCAGAAATCCCGGCAAGTGAGTCAAACCGAAAGTTTTCATATTTACTCTTAGAAATTTAATAAAGCATTAGATTGGACGTGTGAAATTTCAGATGCTCTGGTGTTTAAACAATACATTTCTGCAGTATCCCAAAGAAAAGTTGATTGACCATGTTCATGAGCTAAAAGCGTAGAAACGAAGATAAAAATAGTTAAAATAAGGTATCAGTAAAATTGTAATTTTAAAACTCTAGACAGTATACTTATCTCTTGTCCTTTACAATTATTACCCTAAAAGTTGATAAAATTTGGTTACGCTAAGTAGTCACAATATGACATTCATTTGTCATAAAAATTGCTATTTTGGCCATTTTGACGAACATACAAAAATGTGTGTTTTACTGGTTGGAAAGAAACTCTTCTAGTAATATTAACTAACTATTAATCGAATGAATTATGGGAGAAAAATTTCCATGAAAAAAATAAGAATATTTATATTTTAGAGATTATAAACGACACTTTAATACTAAATCATGAAACTTTTTAATAAATCTTCATGTATTGAAGTGTATAACAAGAACGAAACTGTCTTTATCTTATGTTGTTGCCAGTTGCAGCTAACTTCTTAACTTCTTGTTTATGTATGACGGTTAGCAAATGTTTAATGCTATTGGTTGAAAGAGGTTTGTTTAGTAGGCGCTGGTACTGTGTATTTCTGTCACTATTTGTTTGTTAGTGTGTGTGCGCTGTTGTTGTTTGACGCTGTTTGATCGTTGTGAAATAAAACCGTTTAAACAGTTTACTATTCTTTGTAAATGAAGATGCACTTATAATAGAAAGAAAAGTAGGCGATTTTTGTAATTATTTAAGGTAAGGCCTTTACCTATTTTAAAATAAAAACAAATGCCGCTCAGTTATGGATGGAATCGTTAGTTTAATTTAATTTGATTCTTAAAACTTATTTTTTTCTACTTAAGTCAAAATTTTTTCTATAAACTAAATTTAAAACCAATGCTTATTTTCTTGTATATTTCTTACTAATAGTTTGTTGTACATTGGAATATATATATTGTTTGTTTGCCATATTGTCATAAGATAAGGATATTTTATTCTTATGGTACTTTTGTTTTATTTTCGGTATTTATTACAAGATAGAATTTTACTTAACTTTTAGGAAAGTCGAGTCTTTAATGTTGATGAGACGCTCTTTAAACGAAATACGATGAAATTGTGTAGCACACCTGTTCATATTTATTATTGTAATGTACATTTATTGTTCATAAAATTTATATGAAATCATTTAATTCTTAATATTGATTAAATATAAGGTTAGATTTAATGTGTATTAATGAAAATGAAATAGAATTTAATAAAGTTAAATGAAAGTTAATAATTTAAATTATAAGAGCACTTTTAATAATGATAAATAATTTTATTGCATTATTTACACAAAATGTTATTTCTTATTCCACTTGGTAGACATTTAGACCAAGCCCATGAACTTGTTGGCTCATGGAATCACACAAAATATATATGTATATGAATAATCAACGAAAGTAGTATTAGATTTCAGAGGTAACAAAACTATCTTAATTTTTGATATTTTTATATGGTACATTTACCATTACAGCTGTCATCCATAAATGAAAAAGGAAGTTAATACAAAATTTGTAACTGAAAATATTTTGATTTTAACACAAAACACTTTTGTAATTATTCGTTTTGATAGGTAATATTTCTTCAAGAAAATTCTGTTCAATTTAAAGTATCTTATTAATGATCAAAATAGGTTATTGTTATTTTAAATCTATATTAAATTTATAAATTATTTTTATTTTGTTATAAAAATATTCTGTTGATAATTTCTTGCCAGATAGAAAGGATTAATCACATGAGGAAAAAGTATTATTTTAGATTAAAACCTACCCAAAAATATTGTGTATGTATTCATAAGTAAATTTGTTGTTTTATTTTTTACTTAAAATTTGTTTTGAATTCATTTTCAGTATAATATTTGAAGTTGAAATAAGGTGCCATTATAATGTAGAACTGTTACATTGCATTACAAAGTGATTCAAAAATAGTAACAATTAAGTGGTTATTTGTAATATATAGTTCATAATTGATTGTTTTTTATATAAATAATGTTGTAAATTTAATCCATAGTTTAAAATTTTTCTAGATGTAATCTATACTTTTTAAATGATATCTAAACTGTCAGATTTGATTAATTAAAAATTAAAAATTGAATTTAATAGTGTTTAATTTAAGTATCAACTATTTGATTTGAAACTTGATTAATGACTAAATTAATCATGTTAATTTCATTTTAATTATTTTCATTATTGAGTATCATCACAAGTATTAATTGAGTACTTGTATGTTAGCGGCGTGCCATTGATGAATCTCAAATAAGATAAACAGATATTCTGGTGTTGGCATTAATATATGCTGTAGTTAATACAAGCCATTAATCACTGGCATGCAATTAATAAAATAGTAACATCTGTAATACATTTCCATATTTTTTACTTTACTTTTATATTGTAACTTTTAAAATAAAAATAATGAAAAGTATCCCATCTTTCACATATTTTTTTCCAAGTTATATTCAATTTATACAGCTAGTTTTCATTTGATTGGTAATAAAAAAAAAAAAAAAAAAAAATGAGTAGAACATTCTTAATTTATTCCTACAAGGCTATACAGTGTTACACACTAATGTTCTTTTATATGTTCTGTCATTTGAATAAAGATAATGCTTAAAAAAACCTCTTCAGTAATTAAATTCTACATTGCTTTTGTCTAGAATCGCAATTTAATAAAATATAGATGAAAACAAAAAATAATTAAAAAATATCTGCATCTCCTGAACTAACTTAGAAATACCTGTGTTTTTAAAATTATTCACAGGGATAAAAGAAATAGTATTTATATTTTGTATGTGTGTTTGTATCAATTAATAAAAAAGGAACATAATCAGCAAAGAATTATATTTTAATCATTGCATTGTTAGTTAAATTTTAAGTATAAAATGCTTGATGTTGTGAAGAGAAAGAAAATTTTCTAGTATATATATATATATTCCTTAATTCTCTTTTTTTATTTTAAGAAATATTTCCATAATAATATTAATATTATTTTTATTAATTTTTAATAAATAGAAGAAGGAATCAATAAGCTTTATTCATTTATTTCAAATAAAATTTGCATTGAATATTATTAAATAAGAGTTTGTGAAAAATTTATTGTATTCTTAAAATTAAATTAGCTATTAAATATCATAACTAACATATGTATAAATAACTACATTTGCCCCTTCCATGAGAACACATAGGTTCATGGACTTGGTCTAGATGTTGCTGTCGATCAAGTGGGATAAGATACAATACAAAAACCATTCATAATTATTTTTAATTTTTAACGAATTTGTGGTTAAGTAAACCTAACAACTTCTTGAAAATAAATTAAATATTATCAATAAAAGAAATTGTGTCTTCTAAATGTATTTATAATTTAAATAAACAAAACCAATCTAGTAATAAAGTAGCTAATAATAATTCATTTTAAAAAGTATATGAAAGAAAGATAATAAAGTCTTATAAAATAATGTTGATTGATCAAACACATAAGGGAGATTATTCTAACAGATGTAATATTTCTTTCAAATTAAAAATATTGTCCACACATATAGTAATTTTCTTTTCACATTGAAACTGAAAACAATATATATATATTAAATTTACTAAATAAGCATACTTGGTAACAATATTGAAGTCCCTTTGGCAATATTAGAGTCAAAGTAAAAAATTCTTCACCTATAGTTTTTAATAAGCTACTCAGTTCTTTTATGAATAGGTAACAATGTATTTAAAATTATTTTATTAGTTAGATAAGAGATTACTAGATTGTTTATATTGTTGTTAGAAGGTTACACAGTGAGTTTTTAGCAAGCAATGTATTACATCAGCATACTATTGTTAATCTTCATTAAGAGAGATTTAGAGGAAATCTGAAAATTTAATATAATATAATTTACATAAAAATCAATTTGTAGATTCCTGCCTTATTCATTTAAGATATCGATAAATTTCTAAACATACATATTTAATATGCCAATGAAAAAAATTCTTTTATTGGTATGGGTATTTTTTATTTAGGCTTTCAGCATTATTATGTGGATTTGGAGGGGGAATTGAAATTCATAGAACTCATTTATCATGAGTTTAAACTACTTCTCAAGTAATAAATGTTGCTAGCAAATATCTTTGTATTGATCAACGAGAATTTACTTTAAAATTATGATGAATATAGATTAACACTACAAGATAAATTTTGCTGCTATCTGACTTCTATTTTTCAGTATAATCTAAATAAATTTCACTTAAAACTTTAAACTGAATGTTTCTTTGATTAGCTGATTATAAAATTTGTCTGTATGGTTTTTAGTGAACTTAGCAACTTTCTGAAATAAATTCATTTTGATCACATCTGAAAGTTATAAAATTTCTTGGAAAGATATAACATAATGTATTTTAATGGAAAATACTATGTAAAGATCAAGTTTTTAAATTAAGCATCCATTTTTATTTTATATTAAACAAATCTTACATGCAATATAGATTGCAATTTTATTAGAATCTCCTGTAATATTCATTGAAACCTTGTACTTCATGGAAGAATAATGGATAAATATTGCATGTAGCTTAAACTTTATGGCTGATTTTTCAGTTTCAAATATTCCAAACAGTTCCATGAATATTAGATAAAATGAAACTGATTGAAATCCTTAATAACTATTAAGTTTGTTCCATAATTTTCAGTTTTATTACAGAAAAATTATAAGACTGTTGGGGTTTTCATTTAAGTTAATGAAACAATGATAATAAAAGTGTTTGGTGTTTATATATATCTTTTTTTTTAGAGTATTGAAATTACAAAATTTATTGTTTGGTTTAAACAGTTAAAACTGCCACATCTATAGCTAAATATATTTTTCAATTAACTCTCATTTACTCTCTCTGTAGTTCTTATTTCATTGCTTGTTTTATTCTAATGCTTTTTTCAGAAAAAAAAAATTAAAATTTTTAAACATAAATCTTTTAACATGCTTTTTTAAAATTATATATTTTTCATTAGTTAATTTGTCATTTTAAAAAAATAGTTATAAATGTTAAATTTTTTTTTAATGTAGCTCATTTTAATATATATATTTTCTTTATTTGTTGTAATTATAAATTTAGTATGATAATTAGTTTTAGGTCATTAAGCTATACATTCAAACAATGTAAATAAGTTTTTTTAATTTCTAAAGGAAATATTTTCATTATATTTGTTTTCTATTAATACTGTGTGAAATTCTTCTAAGCATTTTTTTTTTTTTTTTTTTTTTAACATTAAAACTCTAAAACAGTTGTTTCAATTCAATTATTGCCAGAAAGTATTTTTTGAGCTGTCATAAAGAAGAAGTTTTTATTTTTATGATTGGAATTGGCTACTTTTTTATGATTGTTTTATTGTAGAATTATGGAGGAATCAAAGAATTTATAGTGATAAATGTTCAAATCAATAATTTTATTTTTCTGACTCATGCCTAACATTGAATTACTTCTCACTTTATTTCACCTGTTTTAGAGAACAATGACATTATTTTAAGTAAAATTCTTCTTGAATTCTATTGTGTATATTATACAGATAATTTTATTTTAATTTTATCTTCTTAATAAATTATTGTATAATTTATTATGAACATGTAAGAAATTTCTCTTCCGTCCTTAGTTTTAATGAGAAAAATAAAACAGCATTATATATATTTTTTTGTACTATATAAAAGAATTTTTAAATTATTAGAATTCATACTTAGAGTTTAATTTTTTTAAATTTTGCCTTTTTTTTTTTTATCTGCTGAATGACCAAAATAATGAAAAAAATATTTTAATTAAATTACAACCATAATTTTTATAGCAAAATATCATTTTTAAAATTATGAATTCATAATCAAAAATTGTTCATCATTTACATCTTCCTAATTGTTTAATTTTCATTTAATATTTCCCTAACCTTAGAAAAAGTAATTTTGATATTAAATAAATTAAATTTTATAATTATTATTTTATGTAACTATTATTTCTTATTTAACTATAATTCAGTAAAGTTTTGTTAAATTGTAATTAATTTATTTTCACTATTCAAATATGAAACTACAGCAAAATACAGTACAATACCACATTGTTTCGAAAAGGACAAATTCTTGTGTCTAGTTAGGAAATTATGATCTAACAACGTTAACGAAATTGTGCTATAACATTGAAATGCTAAAAGCCATGGGATACCTCCTAATATCCTCCTCGTATGGGATATCCTTTTTCCTGGTGAAGTGCAGCAACTCAATTTGGCATTGATTCAACAACAAGCCATGCTTCCTTTACAGACATTTATAATTGTGAAAGTGTTGCCGGTGCTGGATTTTATGCACGAACCCACCTTTCGATTCATTTCCTTATATGTTCCATGAAATTCATGTCCGGTGATTTATGTTGACAAATCCTTAGCTGAAATCATCCAAAATGTTTCTTAGAGCAATCGCTAATGATTATGTCCTTGTGATGACGCATTGTCATCTTAGAAATCCATTGTTGTTTGGGTATATGAAGTTCCTAAATGGCTGCTATTGATTTCCAAGTAGCTGAGGATTCCATTCCATGTAAAAACATACCATACCATTATGGAGCCTCCACCAGCTTGCATAGCAGTGCCTTTTTGACAACTTGGTCTATGGTCTCGTGGATTCTGCGCCACGCTGGAGCCCTACCATCTGCTTTTAACAACTGGAATCGTGACTTTTCTGTCCAAGCAACGTTTTTCCAGTCAACTAGTGTTCAACCGATTTGTTAGCGAACCCAATACAGGCGCTGCAGTCGATGACTTGTTTGTAAAGGCATTCGAGACTTTTACCATATGCCATCAACACTAAATTTCGCTACACGGTCGTTTTGGATACATCTGTCGTATGCCCCACATTAATTGTTGCTGTTAGTTAACATGGTGTTGCTTGTCTGTTCATTGACTATTCTACTCACTCGTCGCTGATGTCGGATCATTGAGTAAAGGCCGTTAGTATCTGTGTTGTCTATGGTGTCGATGTAATGACTGAAATATGTATTTTCATCACACCCTTGACAATGCAAACAGAGAAATAGTGAATTCCCTAACAATTTCCGAAATGGAATGCCCCATGCATCTAGCTCCAACTAGCTTTCCGCTTTCAAAGTCTGTTAATTCTTGTCGTGCGGGGCCACATTCACGTCAAAAAATTTTGCACATGAATCAATAGCAATGCACTACCCATTTATACATTTCTTATGCAATGCTACTGCCATCTGTATACTTGCATATTGCTATTCCATGACTTTTAGCATTTTAGTGTATATTTTAATGAATGTGATTTAGAATTAATTTTGGTTTTTCAGCAATGTAATTGGTGCTAAGCTTCAAGTTATGAGCTGTTAAATTCTTCTGAAATAAGTTATCTTTTAATTCCTTTCTGTATTTCCGCTTTAATATGCATTTTTTAAAATTTTTTTATTTAATTTCGTATTATTGATTTATTATTATTAGTTTTTTTAGTCACCAGATGAGGAAATCCTTTATCTAACGATATATTCTACATCTATGTCAAAAATATATCTGGATTTCAAATTTAATTTTTCATTTATATTTTTTCATCGTAAAAATTAAGTATAATAATACACATTGATTTATCTTGAGTGAGGAGATTATTCTATGTGCAATTGTTATCAAACGAATAGCTTTATTTAAAAAACTATTCTACGAACATAATTCCAGTAAGAATAAATTATTTGCTATGGAAGTTAACATACTATTTTCATTCTGTTTTAACAATCTAAAGACATATGAAGAACAAAATTTAATTTTGTGTTAGGGAGAAAATAAGTAAATAAAAAAAAGATCATACAACGAATGTGGGATTAGCATTTTAATTTTTTTAAAATAACTTTCAGTATTTTAAGATTTTTGCGGAGAATTAACTGGAAGATGCGTTACATATGCTTCTTCTAGGACCTAGAGTTATCCAGATACCACGATTTCAATTTTACGAAGAGATACGGTAAAAAAAAAAAAAAAAAAAAAAAAAAAGTACTTTTTGTATTGACTACATGCCAGGGATTGATTAAGCGTTTTGATATTGGCATCAGGAAATCCGTTTCTCAGTATTTTAGTTGAAATTCATCAATTGCATGCGTTTAGTACTTATGTATCGGAAATTATTTACTGGAATTGTTGTAAGAATGAGTAAAATTTTATCAAATTGAATCAGATCATCTTTATACACAAGAATAAAATATATATTTTTTAATTCACATATTGCCAGTTTGTTCGCACGGAAATATATATATATATATATACATTCAAAGTATACAATAACTGCGTATAAAATGATGTATATTTATAGGTAAATATTTGCTATTTTAAAAAATATTAATAAATCAACGAAATAATTTGAAGATAAAAAAAATCTTGTTTAAAATGTTATTTTTAATTTTTATGTTCTTCATACTAAAAAAAGTGTAATTATAACAGTAGATGATAATACTTCATATTAAAAAGTGTAATTGAATAATATATAAAATATTTCATATTTAATGATATCACTAAAAAAGAAACTTCCTGGTTGTTGCTAACAAAATATTTGATTTTTAATGCTTCTCTGTCTTGTAAATTCGATAAGATTCGATTCTCTCTAGAATTCGAAACGGCCGCGTTTACAATAGAAACGGAATTCCGACACGAAACACAGTTTCTTAAGAGCATTGTATGTATTGTACCACTGTAAGATTGCCGCAACTTCAGTCCTACATTCTTTCATTACCTCGTGTCCAGTATTGTTTTCATTCTTCGACCTTGCAGAGTTCAAGTACTCGCACTTCCTTGCCGGATGTTTCTCAATATAAATTTCGTTAAAGTTGAAATTTTTTAAAATAGAAAAATATATTAAAATTTTTTTTTAAATATCAAGATCAATTTAATTTTTATTATTTTTTTTATGTATCTTTTTTCCTCTAAAAATGTTTTATTTATAGCAAAAGTATTCTTTTCGTTCTAAACTAGCAAAATAGAATAGAAAAGAATGTTTTAAAGCCATTTGTCTATTTTATATACTATCTATAATGAGCTTGTATTTAGATTATCATTATTACTATTTTTGTTGGCGAATAACTTTCAGAGCTATTGATGCAGAATTAAGTAAAGCGCATTAAGTTTTTAAAAGACATTTTTTTTCTAATATGTTTGATGCTTAAAAGTTTTGTCAATGAAACATTTTTGACTGAAAATCCATGGTCATTCTCATGGTCGTGTCATTCTCATGGTCGTATCATTCTCATGTAAAATAATAATAATAAAAAGCAATTTTAAAGAAATAAATTATATCATATTCCTTTTATACTACTTTAGTTTTTGAAAGTAATAATTTATACTACCTTTTTAATTTAAAAAAGTGAATGTCTTTAAGCTAAACTGTGCAATTTAATCTTTTTTTTATTTTTTTTATTTAACTGTGCAATTTACTTAGTAAATTATACAATTCACGCTTGCAAAAAAATGTGCATTCAATAAATAATGAATAGTGAATATACATAAATTTCATATGCTGTAGACTTGCATATAATTAATATTTTATACATTGAAAATGATTAATATGGTGATTATTAAATTTTTGTGTTAATATTAAAATGAAGAAACGTAAATCGAAATATAATGCATAGCCTTATTCAAATAAAAAAATCTAAAACTTCGTATTATAACATTTGGCTTGCCGTTCAATTAATGGAATCTGTAGTGTGTAGGTTGGGCAACCAGATTGCAATTGGGTGTGGTTGGGTTGAGATACTGCAGGCACAGGTTTGAGAACTTACCGTTTTATTTGCGCACGCACAACAAACACCACACATACAATAAGAGGCATACAATATTTAATACATTTAAAGACCTATAATTATAGATTCGTGGAGGATTCCACTTCTAAACCAAAAACCCGATACTCAGCTACGAGCAGGATGCTCGAAATATACTTATCTCTGCGGGTGAGAGCCTGTAGGCCAACTGGCCATTTCTCCTGCACTTCACGCGGCCTGATGGCCAATTGGCTAGTGCTCTGGCCTTTGGTACCACAGGTTTCAGGTTCGAATCCTGTCGGTGACATGGATGTTTGTTAGTAGTTCGAAATCCACATTAAACTATAGGTTCCGGTATAATTAGCCCAAAATGTGTACAAAATTACAGTGGAGCGACAAACCAAACCTCGATCTATAGGGGACGCTCCTGCCAGTGCGTAGGAGAAAGCATGAGTAAAAATCTTATATTCCATATAATTATCCGTAAATAACCTCCGAAAATTATTAATTGTTTAACTGTGAAGGACTTTTAAAATTCATGTAAATGAATATATTCTGCATGAAATAGTGTTTGGTTTGGTTTGTCGCTCTACGGTAATTTTTTTACACACTTTGGGTTAATTAGACCGGTACCTGTAGTTTAACGTGGATTTCGAACCACTAACAAACATCCATGTCACCGCCAGGATTCGAACTTGAAGCCTGTGTATGAAATATTAGTAAGTATCAACTTCAAAACATATCTCCTCGTTTTCTAAGCCGATAATTAAATTCTTAAAAAAAAAAAAAAACGTTTTTTAGAAGCGCGATGTTTTTTTTTTTTTTTTTGTAATTAGAATTCATACATTTGAGTTTTAAAATGTATTTGATAGCTTATTGGAGGGATTACTAAAATAAAAAGAGATTTTAAGTTTATAATTACTTATTAACAGTTAATCAATTTAAAATAGAATAAAAAACGTGGAGAAAAAAAATATGAATAGGTTTTCTCAATTTATGAATAAATGTATGAGTTAAATATTTGATTTTTATGATAAAGCTTAGAATAATAGATAACTAAATGTTCAATAATCTGCGTACTGCCAGCTTAGTAATTGCATAGATGAATGAAGTATTTTGCTGGGATTTAAAATATGCGAAAAATTTCACTTTGAAATCGTTAGAGCAATGTTGGATTTCAAATCTTGGAAATATTGATAAAATGGTTCATTGTCATCGAAAGGTCGTAAAGACATTTTTTTTTTTTTTTTTTTTTTTTGTATAGTATCCATATCACTGATCATTTACGAGATTTCACCAATAGATTTCCATTTGTTTACGAAAAGAATGCACCGATATGCTTGAAAAGAAAACTTCAAATTCTTGTAAGAATAAATATCGAGTCAGTATCTGACAATCGTTTTTGATCTAACTACTATAAAGCGTTTTTTTTTTCATCTCGTTCTTTGTAAGTAAATCTTTGACGTATGTTATTAAACATACGTAGTAATGAAAGAAAGTATTCCAACAGAATTTTTTTTTGTGCATTTTGGTAGACCAGCAAAAAAAATTTCGATCAAGTGAAATCATACATGACGTCTTATATTTCGTTTCCTTCCTTAATCACGTCCAGGTATTAGATAATCCAAGTATCTTTGTTACTTTAACAAGTATCTTACATCGACAAGATCAGTCTTTGCTGATATAATTGTAAAGGGCATGCATAAGAAATTATAAACATAATAAAAGACAATTATTTATCTCGCCATCTACTGATCGCTGACGCTTAACTACCTCCGGGGCACACTTTCTGGCCTTTCTTTTCTTTTTCGCTTTGTTCTCTTTCTGTTTTGTTAGAGAAAGTGAATAGTCTGGATATATCATGCATTAAAAAGAAAAAGAAAAATATTAGAAAATAGAACATGCGGGGGAAAAAAATTATATATTTATGAAGGAGTTTTATTAACGAATACGTTTTTTTATTTATTTGAATAAGCAGTTTATTTATTTGAATAAGCATTAATATTATTGATGTGAAAGTAATATTTTTGCATTTTAATATCTTAGGCATTATTTATATGATTTGATCAGTTTAATTCTGCATATAATATATTGTTATGTATCTGTAACCGGGTTTCTTCCTACACACAGGCAAGAGCGCCCTCCTTTGTCGCTCAGAAGAAATGGTCAATCGGCCTCGAGACTCTCACCCGAGAGGAAGTACAGCGCAAACCTTCGTTATCCCTGTGAAACGTTTAGTTTATAGTCTCTCATCCCGAAAGCAAATGTATTTAGCACATTCCTGCTCGTTAATTGGCCTGCAGACTTTCACCCAGAGAGGAAGTATATTTCGCGCAACTTGCGAGTAGCTGAGTTTCGAGTTTTCGGCTTAAAAGTGGAGTCCTTCCACGAATCTATGATTATCTGTCTTTAAATATTATATCTGTCTTAAATATTATATGTCTCTAATTGTGTATGTGCGTGTGTAAATAAATCTGTGAGGCCTGATGTCCGAGTGTCTAGCGCTCTGGTACTGGGTACCACAAGTTTCGGGTTCGGATCCCGGCGATGCCATGGATGTTTGTAGTAGTTCGGAATCTAATTTAAGCCATAGATCCCTGTCTCATATGACCGTAGAGCGTCATAGAGCCTAATCGGACTTCTCATCCACATAATTCCCAATTCTAAAGGGGCAACTCAGCTTTAACCACAGTGATGTGGTGTAGTATAGTAGTAGTAGTAAATAAACCTGTGAATTCTGCAGCCTGAGCTTCAAGTATCTCAACCCAACCACCTCCAGTTACAATTTAGTTAACCTATCTGCACACTACATTATATAAAACATATAGTAAACTAAATTTCTTAAATAAGTGTCCTCCCCCCATCAACTTTTGAATGAAATATCGGAAAGAATTATTTTTAATAAATTATTTGTAAAAATTCTATATATTTGCTTTTTAATAATATAAAAAAAATTATATTATTAACTTTGCTGAACAAGCAAGACCCCCATAGTTACACGCACACACTTTTTTGGACTGTATTAAAAATTTTATTTTAAGAGAAATTGACCTTAATTATTAAAAAGAAATTTTTTTTTTAGATTATTCAAATGCAGCCTATTTTCTTATCATGTATATTCATTCGTTTTAGTATTCTCAAAGTGTGTTATTCAACAGAATTTTACTCTCAGTATAAAAATTCTAAAAGCATGCTGCCAAAATATTTCTAAATGTTCTTTTTTTTTTATAATAGAGTTCAAACACCTTAAAAAAATCTCAACAAATTTTATCCATGAACCATATGTTGTCGAACAGGGATAATTTCCCTCTACCAATAAGGATACACTTATATTTAGGTTTGGATTTGAAGCGACGGCACGAAGAAGTTTAAGTGATAGTTAGGAGCTTTAAAAATAGCCTTTTTAAAACATAAATATTTTTAAAGTTTTAAAATACCAATACTACTATATTAGTTTTAAAAAAAAGTTTGGTTTAATATAGAATATCATACATAATTCTTAAGTTTTATTAAAATTGTTATAAAGATTTAAAAAAAAAAAGCTGCGTAAATTCTTTTTCTTTTTTTATTCATCGTTATCTTATTTAATCAATTATTATTTCTAAAAAATAAAATTTATAAATTAGTGCAAAGAATTTATCGTTTGTTTTAAATATTCCTTTTTGTGCTCAAAACATTTGACAGTAATTCTTGATTTATTTATTTATTTTTAATTTTTTTTTTATCATATATCAATATTTTTTGGACAAAAAAGATTGCACCAAGGGGAGAAGTCGAAATAGAATAATAAATAAACAATATTCTTAAAGAAGTAGGAAAAAAAGTCTAAAAGAACAAACAATATTTTGAAAAAAGTGGTAAATGATTCTGAATAAAACACGATTCAGAGTTTCTACGGTTACAGTTTTCTCAAATTGTATAAAATTTATTCCTAAATTGATGATAGTAAATGCAAAATATGTTTTTTTATTGACTTTGTTTATTTCATGATTCTTTATTTATATTTTTTGTGCTTATTTTATTTTAGCATAAAGCACTCATTTAGTTTTTAACCTTCATAAAATGATAAACATTTTGCGCAAAAAGCTTTTTCCCTTTTCTTTCCTTATTAGGCGCCTAATGGTGACATATTATCCTTTACTTGAATTGAAATCCGATAATCTCATGAGTACAAGCTAAAAGGTTTTGTAATTCTGCTTTTTTTTTTTTATGCTTAAGTAAAATGTAACCAAAATAAAATGTTTTACCAAGATTGTTTTTTAATACGCTTTATTATTTAATTCTTTTGATTTTGTTTGCCTGTCGCTTACATTTTAAATATTTAGATTTTTTATTTTCAAAATCAGTCTATCTTTCTAATATATTATAAAAAATGAAATGCGGTAAAAATCATGGTTCGAGCAATAAATAAAACATTGCTAATAGTAATGAAATCAAAACTAGTTTAAAACAAGGTTATTTTTTTCTAAATACAAATTGTAGTTAAAAGTTTCAATTTGAATTTATCTTTGACAACTGGCGTACCGTTTACGGAGTACAATTGGAGATGTAGTCCCTTTAATTTCCTCACCAGAATTTGAGTATCGAATGAGAATTAAGTGTGTAATTAATATTAAAAAAAAAAACAACCAGAAAAATAAAAACACATCAGTAATAATAAGCTATTAAAAATTCAAAAAGCGAAAAAATTAAAAAAAGAAAATTTAACAGAAAATTAAAAATTTGGTATACTTAAGAACAAGCTGCAGATGCCTAAAAGAAAATTAAAGAACATCTATTATTGTAAGGATAAAAGAATTAAAAGTTAGCAAAAAACGAGAGTTAATAAAAGCAATAATTCAGATAAACTTTAATCACCGGATTAATGAAGCATGGGAAGTTAATTGCTGCTGAAACATTCGGGAGACTAGGTGTAGAGGCACCGCCTTACCTCAGGGTGGAGCTTGCTCTGATTGGTTGAAGAACGGAGCAAGTGGATATACTCCTCTTTGTTGTCAAAAGGGCTCGTAGAGATCTAGAGTTTTCCAACTTGATGACTACATTGTAGTAGTTGGTTGTATAATTTCTGTTCCTATAAGGAAGTTGAAAATTGAGGCAAATTCCTTCATGACTAAAAACTTTCTTTAAGATGAAGTCAGTATTTTCAATGTCAACTTGTTGAGGTGCTGGTCTGGCCCTGTGGGGTTGAAGCTTGCGGGGAGCTTGGTCATGAAATGCTGTTGTAAACAAGAGTTGTGTTGCTGCTATCCTTGACGTAAAAGTGGTTTTTATAGGAGAGTGGTTTGGAGGTCTTTGGAAATTTGATAAACCTTCCAAGATGCTGGGTGTCCATTATAATGTCCTTAATTTATGCAGATTAGATTTTCAATCAACCGTGGAACAATGTTTGAAGAAATGCGTCCTCCGCACTTACATTTTTATTTTGTACCGAAATAAAAATGGAAACATTAGAATATTGGGTGGCCCCAGGCCTGAGATCAATTCTCCACCCGCACAGATAGGTAGAGCATTTTCTTGATTTGAAAAGATTATGGCGTTGGTAACATTTCCCATCAGGACAATTTGTCGTAGCGGGATAGATTTCTTCTTTCGGTTCTTTAGTTGAACGACCTTTGCAGATGTGTTCATCTGGTGGTGGGAGTCTTCGATTTCAGCGATGCTGGTGGCAGTAGGCCTGGGCGATAAATCGATATATGTCGAAATATCAATGTAAGTCTATCATCGCATGCCCGATACTAAAGAAATTCCGATTTAAGATATCGCAAAACTGGTTAACATTGAAACGGTAACATCGATGTTAATCTTCAATATCGGAATTACGACTTTTCAAAACCGGTTAACATCGATGATACTTCAGAGATCGGCAGATCCGATCAATACGATGGAAAAAAGCGATTTCAACATCATTGGATATATATCAGAAATATTCGATGATTTCAAATATTCAGTATTTGTTCGTCAGCGCTTCCGCATAATTATTACATCGTGAAATTTTTACTTATTGAAGATATTGTTTGGTAAATTATTTTAGTTTTTATTCTTCAAGAATTCTCACATAAAATAAAACTTGTAGAATTCCTTAAACATTTACTGTTGTAATTGTAATATTTCCTAAAATTTAAACGTTGAATTTTTGAATCTAAATCCTTTTGATTTTTATAAATTCTTCTGAACAAAAAATAGATAATTGACTATCTTAGTTTTAGGACATTCTACTTGAGTGTACGTTAATCGCTAAATAGCTGTTTTGATACCAGAATGGCGATCGCCAAATGGCGATAATTAACTTGGCCGTTATTCAGGGTTTTTTTTATATGACAACCCTTGATTTCTTTCATAGTACTTGTTGCCTGAGCTGCTCTTTCTTTGTGAGCATGCAGAAATGCGAGCTTTCTTGAGTCAAAATAAAAATTTACATTTAAAAAAAAATACGAAAAATTACAATGAAATACGAAAAGGCTTCGATACGAAAAACTACGATAAAAATAAAAGTTTCTTTTTTCCCCTAGTTCGTTATGTAAAATATATTGTAAACAAAATGAAAAGGTCTTGGATTGATTTTATTTAAAAGATAGTTTATTTAAGTGAATAAGGTGAAAAATTGGAAACTAATAAGAATGTAGGTAAAAAGCCTTCTGTTCAATATTTTCAATCAAGTTTATATATATTTTTTTATGTTTAGTAACTAAAAGGTAATTTTTTTACTACATTAAGCAAAAGTCAAGTAAACGTTAATTAGATTTTACTCACACTCATGTTTCTGAATACAAATTATCTGCTTGTTTTGCAGAAATATAAATTTGTGGTATAGAAATTGGCACTTTTACATTGCCATTTTAATCAAAAATGTTTCTTCTACTTGGTAAGTTTTTATATACAGCTAACCATTCTTTAATGTTATTTAGTGAATTATCCTTGAGCATTTTTTTTTCCATCGAATAAAACATCTTCATAATTTCCAATCCGTTAACTTTTAAAGTATTAGAGAGTGGTGCTTTAAATATGGATAATATTATTTCGCCTTCCCCATTTATTTTAATAAACTGAAAATAAAAGGCCAGGTAAAATAAATATAATTCATACTAGAAAATAATAATTAAAACAATTCTTTTTAGAAATTTTGGGATCGGGAAGTCTGAGAGACTACCATTTTATTGTTTACGATTCAAAAACAAGCTGAATATTTAAAAATTTAAATCTGTATAAAATTGATAAATCATAATATCGCGATGTACTGATTTAAGAAATTTCAACATTGTCCAACCCTAATAGGCTGCTCTCCTTAAAGACTGTTTTGATCGGCCTGTTTGATGTAGGGGTGATCTGGAAGAAGCCTATACCCTTTTTTGAATTGAAGTCAATTTTGTAGTTCGGTATTCAGGAAACATTTCTCATC
This sequence comes from Caerostris darwini, assembly GCA_021605075.1. Lineage (NCBI taxonomy): Eukaryota > Metazoa > Arthropoda > Arachnida > Araneae > Araneidae > Caerostris > Caerostris darwini. Next base: position 631,255 of record BPLQ01008434.1, on the reverse strand, counting down.
ATCTGAGAACTTCATGGACACGCTTTTGAAGTTTTTTTTCTGTAAGTTTGAGGATATCTTTTAGGAGGCGGAGTGATGATACCTCCGTGTGGAGGCATTTTGTCTAGTGGTGCCGGAAAGGGTTTCTTGTCCATGATCACTTCAGAAAGTTCTGTGAAGATATTTGCAGTTGGTGTTGGGTCCGAAGCCTTTGCTGGCGATGATTTCTTTTGGACTTCATGCTAAGTGTTTCCTTGGGGGAGGAGGGTGAAACCTTCCTCATCAGTGTCAGAGCTTCTGTCTTCAGTCGTCTAATTTGCGAGTTCTTTGTTGAAGTTGGCGTGACATATAGATTGAAGATTGTGTGATTTAAATATAGTGTCCAACATGGCAGGAATCATAGTTTCCATAACATGCCAAACACTATTTTAACATAGGGGCTACATGGCAGGCCGGGACTGGAGAGATCCAAACTTGAATCTTCGTCTTGTAATTTTTTTTACTCTTTAGAAATATACAATCATTCATTTATGCGGCACCCTTATCTTTGGCAACACAATCGTACTTTGTAGTAAGCTCAGGTGGCGAGGGAGTTGGGAGGGCAGCGAGTTTGCTGACTTACGGAGCGTTTCCCACGATGGTTCTTAGAAGAACCGGTACGAGCTACTGTTTTGTGCTGTGATTCGAAGATTGGTCCAACTATCTAGCAATCTTAACAATTAGCAACCTTCCACAATAAGTAAGTTATCTCAATTCAATTCAAACGGAACTTTTCTTTAAACCAAGCGAATTTAATATTTTGATTGGCTCATCGTTTCTCTTAAACTGCATGATAAATTTTCTCTTGTGTTATTTAATGTATTTTAAGTTATGCAATGAAATAAAAGCTTTTTTAGGCATTTTAATGACTTATATTTTTACGCGTTTTAAATAAAAGCTTATTTTATAAAAACAAATGTCAATTATTTTTATTATAGGAAATTATATGTTAATAATTACTTAATTTAATGACATAATTTTATTGGTATTGGATATTTGCTAAATTAAATACCAGATGCAATTTGATTGTAAGAAAAATACCTTTATTTTTCTGTTAAACATCTAATTTACTGATTCAAATCAGGTTTATCATTTTCTTCTAAAACATATTTAATTTTTCTTTTCTGTACAGAAATGAAATTATATATTTTATATTAAATGCTTTTCTTAGAGCAGGACTGAAGGATGCTGTACTGTAGCAAGAATTGAAATTTTTCTCAAACATATCCTTATTTATTTAAATATATTTATAAATTATAATCCATTTGTAATTTTTTTTTTTTTTTTAACCTTTATGTCAATATTGAGAATCAGTCAATTTTCGGTGAAGGCTAATTTCATGAAATAATAATAAAAAATCACTGTTGATAAGTGTTAAATGTGTTTAATTTACTGAATAAGTTGAACAGATATGTGTAGGAGAACTGGATCCTTTTAAAGACCAATATATATTCATTGAGAATTTTTCTTCAAAGGCGTTCCAATAAAGAATTGTGTGTATTTTTTGAGTTGGAGTTGCCAACAGTCTTGATCTTAATAAAATTCTACCTACGTGACTTGCTAACCTCATTACTTCTTCTTCCATTTCTAAATGCATTAAAAAAAATTATTTATCATTGCGATTAGTTCATCTATGCTATGCAATGAGGAAACTCGAAATATTTTTTTTTCTTATTCTGATTCATTTCTTATAAATTCTTGAATCAATTCGTTTTATACCATGTTTTTTGAATTTTCATATCTATTTTAATCATTTTTTCATTTAATTAACTATTGATCTAGTCGACATTATTATTCAGTTTTAAATTTTCCCCTTCTTTATTTTGGAATTACTTTTCGGTTTAAATATTTGGTTAAAAAAATTCTGCTAGCAAAATTGTTTGCAAAGAAGCGGGGGAAAAAAAAATACATAAACAAATTTCATTTATTTAGAATATGAAAAAGTGAAAAAACACGTTTTCAATTTTAAATTGAATAAAATAGAAATGAAAAAAAATTTCAAATTAGAGTTTAATAATTTAATCATTTTTATTCACTTAGCTAGTGAACTGCAAATTAAAAAACAAAATTGAAACTAATATTAAAATTACTTTTTCCACAAATGTCGAGTTTTTTCACATTTTTTCGTTCTATACTTTATAAAGTGTCATCATCATCATTGGCGCTACAGCCTCATGATGGGCCAAGGCCGTCTGAGTACTGGCAGATTTCTAGACAGGAGATGGTTTCTTTTTTTACGGGGTAGGGTTGTTAGACCAGGTCCTACTGTTTAAAATGAATTCCGAACCACTGCAAACATTCATGGCCCGCCGGGACTCGAACCTGAAACTTGTGGCCATCAGGATCCTTTTTATGGCGATTTTACATTTTAACGAAAGTTTAAATAAATAAATATATATATTTAAGATTCTTTAAAATATAAAACCGTCTTAAAAAGGTGGCTGATGACCGAGTGACTAGTGCTCTGACTTTCTGTACCACAGATTTGATCGATTGAATAATATCGATCGATTAAATAATAGTGTAAGAAATGAGCAACATTCCGTGAGTTGTAATTTGTATTGATTATAATAAATTATCTTCATCTTTATACTTTTAAAATAAACGTCTGTTAGGTCCTTTTTTTTTTTAATGAAGTCCATCTCTCGTCTAACTCCAGTTTCATAAATCACCTGTCGCTTCTGAAAAGTTAGATCTCTTCTTCCCCTGACGTACGCGCTCGGGGCTTCGCTTTGATTGAAAGCCAGTCAAGATTGGATTTTGGTTCTCATTTGTGTCTCCCTCTCATCGCACGTGACTTCTTCCAGAACTAATCCTCTTATTGCAGTTTCATCTTCCACTTTCTACTCCTCCTTTTTCTTTTCTTTTGCTCTTCTTTCTCTTGTTTCCCCACCTTTTCTATGGTGTCAGCCGTATCTCGGTCAGTGAAAATCCCTTCTGCCCAATTGTTTCTAGACTCATCGAGTTTTTGAGAAAAGTGGAAGCGGCTAGGAAGAGGAACAGACTTACAGATACAGTTTCTTCCTCGTTTTAACAACTTACATGTATCATTGCGCCTCCCGGAAATGTATTCTGTGGATGAGAGGAACAAAAGGAACTTGAGGCGCTTCACCTCTTTTGATTACCTGCTCGTGAACCCCTTTTTATGGAATGAGATATTTCATATCTTCCTCGCGCAAACGACCCCTTTGTTTTCATTTGTGAAAGCCTTCTGCCACCTTTTGTTGGCGAGGTTTTGAATAATTTTGACTTAACTCATGTTTTCTTAGGAAGGGTTCTTTAACGATGAAGGGTTGACTGAGTTATCTGTATAGAGTTTCTAATGTGAATTAAAATATTTATTATACTACCACTGCGGGCCCAAGTAAAGCTGTGAGAATTCGTAACTGAATTTATATTAAAAATTGTTTGTATAGCATTTTATGTAATTATGTTTCCCTGTGAAAATTCAAATACTTTTTTCTTAGGAAGGGTTCTTAACGATGAAGGGTTGACTATGTTAAGTTATCTGTATAGAGTTTCAGACGTGAATTAAAACATTTGTTGTACCATAGTGCGCCCAAGTAAATCTGTGAGAAATCGTAACTGGATTTATATTAAAGATCTATAGCATTTTATGTATTTATGTTAGCATTTAGCATTTTATATATTATGTTAGCGTATAGTATTTTATATATTATGTTAGCATACAGTATTTTATGTATTATGCTTCCCTGTGAAAATTCAAATACTTTTTTCTTAGGAAATGTTGTTAACGATGAATTTGTTGAAGGGGTGACTATATTGAGTTATCTGTATAGAGTTTCTAATGTGAATTAAAATATTTATTGTATCACTGTGGGCTCAAGTGAAGTTGTGATACTTCGTAACTGAATTTATGTTAAAGATTGTTTGTAGTTGATAATAGATTTGTTGGAGTCTTAATGCATTTTATGTATTATGTTTCCCTGTGAAAATTCAAATACTTTTTTTTTTAGTAAAGGCTCTTAACGATGAATTTGTTGAAAGATTGACTATGTTGAGTTATTTGTACATAGTTTCTAAAGTGAATTAAAATATTCATTGTATCACTGTGGATCCAAGTAAAGCTGTGATACTTCGTAACTGAATTTATGTTAAAGATTGTTTGTATGACATTTTATGTATTATGCTTCTCTGGGAAAATTTAAATACTTTTTCTTAGGAAGGGTTCTTAACAATGAAGGGTTGTCTATGTTAAGTTATCTGTATAGAGTTTCTAATGTGAATTAAAATATTCATTGCTTGTAGTTGATAATAGATTTGTTGGAGTTCTAATGCATTTTATGTGTTATGTTTCCTTAACGTTTATGTGAATAACGTTTGAATTTTGAGGAAATTCAAACAATTTGTTTTCATTAGTACAGCTAAAGTGTTTTTAAAATGCCTTTTGCGTTAAAAATCCTCTTTTATTTAATATGCAGTTTAGATTTAAAAAAAAAAATTTTTTTTTCTTTTGAAATATGTATTCACACATTCTACATTCTCAAGAAATTCCTTCCTCCTTCCCAACCAATAAATTGTTCATCAATTTTAATTTTATGAACAATATTTTTATCTTATGTGCAATATTTATTCTCAGTGATCTACATCTTATTGTGTATTATTATTATTACTTATTACATATTATTGATTTATTTTGCTCATTCTTATATTAATTTATGTTTCATTTCTATTTCAGATCCAGTAGTTTCAATGCCCATATTTGTTGCATGCCCAAACATTTATTGGCTTATGCAGGAACCAATAGCAGGCTCCAATTCTTCGAATTAATGTCTTCCCATCGATATACACATCGTTGGGTAGGGGTAAGTACAGACCCCCCCCTTTTCATTATTTCTTTGTTTGCATGTAGTACTACTTGTACATTTGAGTGAATAACGTTTGAATTTTCTTCCAGTATCATTGTTGTTCGGAAGTCTTCTCATTTGTAAGTAATAATCATCTGTAAGATTTTTTTAAATTAATATTTTGGAAAGAACTTTAAACTGAAAATTATAAATAACTCAACAATTATTTTATTATTGAAATGTGGTGGTTCGGTATTAAAGTAGTCAACAAGCTTTTGCGGGTTCATCAAATGAAGCCTTAGAAGTATAAGAAAGCATAACTTAAAAAAAATAAATGTACTAATGAAGCATGTAAAATATATAGGTTTTTTTTTGTTCATTGTTTGTAATTGGTATGCAACTGATAAATTATTAAAAGATATATAGTGGTCGAAAAATCTTGACCAATTTTTGAAAAAAAAAAATTTATTAAAGATAAATAATTGTAATTTGTATCATTTAAAAGAGGAAGATGTCAAATATTTTTTTTTATTTATTATTATTTTTTTTTAAATAAATCTTATGTGTAATAATCATGTTTCAATACTACGGCTTTCCACTTTATTGGGACATCCATGTGCGAGAATTTTTGAATAAATTTTTTTTCAAAATCGACAAATGACAGAGATGAATCGATTATATTTTCTCATCGTACTTTAACAACGTTAGAAATGTTTATCGGGATATGCTTAACATAAAGAGTGTGGAACAATTATAAACAATATTTACATTTACAATATTGCAATTACAATGTAGCGAGAATTTTTGAATGAATTTTTTTTCTTCTAAATTTATGAATAACAAAGATTAATCGATTACATTTTCTCATCGTACTTTAACAACGTTTAAAATTTTTATCGGGATATGCTTAACACAAAGAATATGGAACAGTTATAAACAATATTTACACTTACAATACTACAATGCACATTATTACAATTGCAATGTAGCGAGAATTTTTAAATAATTTTTTTCAAAATCGATGAATGGCAGAGATGAATCGATGACAATTTCTCCTCGTACTTTAATAATTTTAGAAATTTTTGTCGAGGCGAGGTGTCTTAATGCAAACAGTATGGAACAGTTATAAACAATATTTAGACATACAATATTACAATGTTAAAATTACAGTGTAGCCAGAATTTTTGAATAATTTCTTTTTTTAAATCTATGAATGGCAGAGATGCACAATTTCTCCTCGTACTTTAACAAGTTTAGAAATTTTTGTCCGGATATGCTTAACACAAAGTATAGGACATATATAAACCATATTTAAATTTTGAAAGGTATACTAATGAATTAAGGCACCGGAGTAAATGTAATTTCAAGTATTTCTAAATAGATATTTATTTTACATGAAAAAAAAAAAATCGAATTTGTCAATAATATATGTCTTTCTCTAAAATAAATTGTGATTTCGTATATTAACTTTACGTAAAGGTTTCAAAATAATTAAAACAATATGTTTAAATTAAAAACATCATCTCCTTCTTAATTACTTCACGAATTCTCGTTATAACAATTTTTAACATTGAAGATGGCTATAAAATTAGATTTTAGACATTAATTTATGATTTTTTTAATGTAGTTTTAATGAGATAATTAGAATCTATTATCAGATCTTGCAAATTTTTATTTATAAAAGTAAGTTAGAATATATGTCTTATTCTGAGTCGAGTTTACTTTAAACATTTATTCTTGATGGTGAATTAAATCATTATGTTTTAATAAACATGAAATATTTATATATATTAAATTCTTTTTAAACTTACTCATTTACGTACTATTTATCCATAATTGATTTAATTAATTCTATGTTCATCAAAAAGGAGATGTAGCTGTGAGCATACAATATGATTCAGCTGTGTATAAAATCTACGTTAATCGAAATACGCTCCCCCTATTTTTTATTGCTTACATAAAAAAAAAAAAAAAAAAAAAAAAATGTTGTTAGTATCTCACTGTGATTATTACTTTTCAACGATTTTGTTCCTCCAAAAAATGATATATAGTTTTGTATCTTCACATACTTTGAGGCGCCCATTAAAAGTGCTACATGAGTAATCCTCATTTATAATTTCCGAGAAAATACCTCATTTAAATCAGTATCGCGAGAGCCATGGGTGTAGTAGTACTTGGAAAAAAAGTCTCATTAAAAACCACACGAGTCTCTTCTGAACAGCTCGATTCCTACCGTAATCGTGATAGATTTTAATTCCATCTCATGACGTGTTTCCTCTTGTAACTTCCATCAATTAAGTTTCAGCTTTTTCCCAACAATGCAGCATTCTGACGCACGCTCCGTCGCTTGCTTAAACGAAGCTATTTGCCCTCACTAGGCAAAGCTTCGATCTATCATCGCCTGAGCAATGGTTCCCAATCGGGGTAAAGTGCAGCAGGAGCATTGTGTTACTTTGCTCCGTTGCGGGAACACGCAGAACGGATCTAATGCATTAATCATATTTATGAGAAACAAAAGGAAGTGTTATTGCATACCATTAAATCGCTGTTTGGTTTTTGGTGTGGTGATTTAGTTATTGTCTTGTGACTGAATTAGGTTTTGTTTCCAATGGAAAATTGTTTGGGGTTAAATTCTAGATGAAATTAAATTGTACTGAAACATCTGATTGTCAACACTTGCATCTATTAAAGGACTTGATGGATGCAATGGAAATAAAACTTCTAGGACTTGATGGACTTGAATAAAATTTGATGGACTTAAAATGACAATAAAACTTCTAACTGTAGTCTTTAATGGAATTATTCGCCACAAGAATTGATTAAATCATAAATGAAAAGTACTTGTATTTTTGTTGTATTGCTGTTTTTCCGTATTCTGATGTTATAGAACTTTATTACTAAATAATTTTTTTACAGGACGGATAAATATGTTCATATAAATTTGAAAAATGCATAAAAAAATGAATAAATCATGATGCAGAATCGCAATTTTCACGTAAAGTATTGTCAAGTTGTGGGATTAAAAAAAAGTTGTAATTAAATCGCTGTTTGGTGATGGTTTAGTTTTTGGTGTGGTGATTTAGTATTAGTCTTGATGACTGACTGGAATGGAATAATGGAATTATTCGCCACAATTGATCACAAATGGAAAGCACTGGTATTTTTGTAGTGTTGCATTTTGCCATATTTTGATGTTTTTTTTAAACTTTATTGCTGAATGATATTGTTTTATAGGGTAGGTAAAAAGTTCATATATACTTGAAAAATTCATAAAAAAAAATGAACAAATAATGATACAGAATCACAATTTTCACGTAAAGCATTGCCAAGGTGCGGGATTAAAAATAAAAGTTGTAATTAAAACACTGCATATGATTGTGCTACAATCCAAAATATGAATGATGAAAGAATTGACTTGTTATTAGATCATTTATTTGATTTAATCATCTATTTAATGCGCAGAACAATTTGCTGTGCTTGTTATTATCTATGATACAGATAAATTTTTGTTAGCTAAGCAGAATAAAATTAAACATACATACGCTGAAAATGGCTAACTATATATTTATTGATTTTCGTGTTGCAATAACAAGTGTTTATGCCATCCATCGCAAGATACAACAAATTGGAGTCAGATTACAAAATGTGAGACTGTTTAGTGTTGGGATGCAATTTGGGTTCTTCTGGCTGAATTAGTGAGGTTATTATTATTATTAGTTATTATACATCTAATTAATGAATCAATTTTATAAAATAATCACCAAGTATTAAGTACTAATGTAATCATCCTTATTTCTGGAAGATCAAGGCTTTAGCATAACTGTTATTGTTGTTAAAAAAATTCCGCATTGTTCTTAATGAAAACTACAGTTTTGTGTGATTAAATAATGATATAAAATTTAGCAATGGCATATATTTACTATACAATGGCAGATATTTATCTATTAAATGAATTTTTTAAATTCGTACAGCTTTTTGTTTACCCTTATTATTTTATTATCCTTAGTATATAACGTTTTAGGTACTACTTAAAACAAGTAATATAAATTTTTTTTTTTTTTAAGTCAATTCCTACTTTATTTTCACTATCTTGCAGAAAGTCCTTTATAAATAATTTTCATTCATTTTTTTAAGTTTATCTGGCGCCATCTATTGGTAGATATATGCAACTTAAATCTAAAAAAAACTAAAATTAATTAATTTAATTTAATTACCGAATTAATATTTGAAAAGACTGTATTCACCTCAAGTATCATCTACTGCAAGTTCAAAAAAAAATGTATTTGAACTTGAGTGGACGAATAAAAGTATTTTATGAACGATTGAAAATTTGAACAAGATATATATAGGGAGAGTGTGAACTAATAGAAGGAATTGAAAAAAAAAAGAAAAGAAAACTCGATTAAAATAATTTTTTTGAATGAAATATTTGATTTTTCAAATTTTATCTGGTTATCTAAGAAAGAAGTATTGTAATGTTTTAGTTATAGTGTAATTTGCAATCTTCACTGTAAATGCTGTACGATATACATGCATTATGTGGTATTTTTATTTTTAATATCATATACTGATCAATTTTTATGTAAAATTAGTGTTTTATTAAGTGTCTAAAATATTTTTAAATTATTCAATTCGGCATTTTTGAATAATAATTGCAATTTAGATTAAAACTATTATTTTTTTTTTATGAAAACTAGGGGGAAAAAAAAAATGAGTTTTTATCAACGTACTTTTAAAATATAAAAATAAAGCGTAAATAGTTTCTACCAAAATTTTAATGAAAAATTCGCAAAAGAAAAGTAAAATTTTTAACTAAAACTATTATTTAAAGAAAGGAATAAGGGTAGAAAGTATAATGGGTTTAAAAAAAAAAAAAAGAAGGTATATCACGAGTTGTTAGGAAATTCTGGAATCACTTTGGCTAAAACATGTATCAACTTACCAGGAAATAGATTACAACTGTATAATCCTATAGAGTTTGTTTTTACAATTTTTTGTGATGCTTTTTCTCATTATTTATTCTCTTTTCAATGTCATCATGTTATTCATTCTCTTCTCATGTTGTTGTGGATTCAAACCAATGTTCTCATATCGTATACAGTATGACTTCCGTCGTATGTGATAAAAATTGCTGCATCAGTTTTATTTATTGCTATTGTTCGTTTTGCAATCTTTTGTTATTAATTTGTTGTCATTAATTAAATTTTATCTACGGTGATAAATATTTCGCTGAACAAAAGCAATAGAAGTATAAAAAAAATAGAAGTAGAAGTAATAAATAAAGGAATAGAAGATAAATAAAAAGGAATAGGAGTAATAAAAAAAATCACGACTTAAGGTGGTATTGCTTTTGTCTTAGGTGTCATTTCATCATTAAAAATAATTTGAATTGTGTTACAAGTAATTTATGTTTCGCCTCCAAATGACAAAGTGAGATCTTATTAATATTACAAGTTAAGAAAAATATAAATCTTCTCACACAAAAAAAATATCTGCCGTAATTACTGAATAATATATTCTAAAAGTTGTTCAAGTAATTATTACTAAAAAAATATATCTATGCACACAAATAATGTTTTCTTTCAATAGCTAAATACGACTTGATAATTTATAAAAATTGTAACGCATAATTAAGAAATGGGATTTGGAGAATAATAGATGTGGTTTTAGATGACAAAATTATGAATAGAGAATTGCTCTTATTTGCTAGTTATTAACTTCTAATATTACTAACATTAAAAACAAAAACTTTTTTAAGTTTTGTTTGAGCAACTACGAAATATCCAAATGCGCGATATAATGAGGGGCTATTAATTTATTTGCTTAGTATATACTATAACATTAGTTTGCGAATATGTATTATAACGTAAATTTGCATAATATGTATTATAACATTTAATTTGCCAATATATATAATAAAATTAGTTTGTGGATATATATTATAACATTAGTTTGCGAATATGTATTATAACATTAGTTTGCGAATATATATCATAACATATTTGAATTAATTTGCATAATATATATATATATAACCTTAATTTTCATAATATATATTATAACATTAGTTGGCGAATACATATTATAACCTTAATTTACATAATATATTTTATAACATTAATTTGCATAATATATTTTACAACATTAATTTGCATAACATATTTTATAACATTAATTTGCATATATATATTGTAACATTAATTTGCATATATATATTGTAACATTAATTTGCGAATAAATATTATAACATATCTGAAATTATTAAAGCTTTATCTTTATCGTGAAAATTTAGCTGTTTCTTTAGATAACGAAATATATTTACCCATTTTATATATAAATATATAAACTTGAACATTTAAAACGGTCTGTCGTGAACAAAATGTTCTTTATCGATATCTAAATGTTATTATATAACTGTTATATTGCAAAAAGAAATCAGATCGCTATTTCACGAATGTTTTTCTATTTTGATCTTATGTCAATTGGCATTAATCAAACGAAATACATCTGTTGATGGGGTGAGGTGTGAAATAAATAGAACCCCATTGGTTCTCCAGACTATCGGTTATTGTTGTCCATTCATTCCTTTGTGATCCGAAAAGCCACATGCGACGTGTCATTACTTCTACGGCGGCCTGCAGTTCTAAAAATAAAGTGTTTAAAAAGCCCAACAAACTGATGCTTCTTCGGTCGTTGTAGTGAAAAATCCCTTAAACGATGCCAGAATTTCGAACGCGCAAACTGTTCTGAAAATGGCATCTGGGAAGAGATGCGTGGGATCAAAAAACGAAACGAAAACAAATATTACAGAAACGCTGGAGCTTTAAAACATATATGCAGGTTTTTTTTTTTTTTTTTCCCATCTTTCTTTCTTTCTTTCTTCATTCTTTTTTTGCCATGTTAAAAAAAAATCAGGGTTAGGAGATAAAAAAAAAAAAAAAAAAAAAAAATAGGACAAAAAAGAAATTGGCACACTTGGATTCAACTTCGATGTGCCCTTGAAGTTTCTTTTTTTCTTCTTCATTTCAAGTCTTGAAATTCATGATTTGAAATATGAATATTGAATATTATTAGGAATGAATTGATGAATATCAGAAATTGGAAAATTAAAAAAAAATGGAATGTTGTGTTAGGGGAAAAGAAAAAAAAAAAAAATCTATTTTGTAAGTTTTGTGCGTATCTATTTTGTCCGTGTATCTTTTTTGTTTCACATTCTGAAATAAAATATTTTAAATAATTAAAAAAATATGCTATTTTAATAATTTGTGCTATTTTATTAATGTGTAATTTTAATTTGTTTGATAGTTATTAAGCAAAAGAGTTAATATAAATGTACAATACACTTTTAAGATTTCTGCCAGAAAAAAAAAATTTGGCAAGGATGTTGTTACATAAAAATATTAGATTTATTTTCAAAAAGAGTTTTCAATTCGTTAAGCAGGTCGATAGATTATAATCGGTGAAATAAGAAATAATTTAGAAAATAAAACTGGAATACAAAGTTGGTATTTGAAAAAAATAAATAAATAAATGAATCCTATTAATTTACTAGAAATAAATAATATTCACTATTTTTATACATTTTCTGATAGTTATAGTTTCAAAAAAAAAAAAAAAAAAAAAAAACCCACTTAAATAATACATAGAAAATTTCCATATTTTAACGATATTTAAATTCCTCGTTGGGCTGTCCATGGTTGGACAACAATGCTCTAGCTTCTTAACTATATTTATTATTTATTACGAATTTAATATATATTATTATATATATATATAATAATCAACTAATTACATAAAAATGTCGTAGCGTTTCAAAAGCATTTAGGCATTAATAATCTTTGCTTTGCGTTGTATAAAGATTTTTTTTTAATGTAAATAACAACTTTCTTTTAATTTACCTCTGGTTATTGTTATTAACTTTTAACTATACTTGGTCGTTAAGTTTTATATGCAGCCTTTCTTATTAATATGACATGATTAATGATTATACTTTTACCTCGAAATTATATAATAATGGCCAATATCTTATTTAATAAACTGCAACCAAGTTCTGAAAGTTAGGATACAGTAAGCTTGCTCACCCGCCCCCTTTTTGTAACAAATAGAAACTATTACTAACTACTTTTTTTCGAACTACTAACACCAAAAAATTCTAACAATAGTGTCCACTGTTTTGATATACAAGTGCTTTTATGGGTTGATTTGTTTGCAATACGATCATTAATCCTCTTTTCTTGTGAATGAGTTATGAAAAGTGAATGTTCTTTCATAATTTATATGCAAAGCGACGCCCGGTAACGTGAAACTCCCAAGACTTTTAAGAAATTGGGAAGTTTTTATTTTTAAGCGATAACCCTTTAGTTTATTTATTACAAACCCACGCAACTACCGCGCGAGTAACTTATGTCGTCTCTGTGTGCTTTTTTTCATTTTATTTTTTCATTAACTGCTAGAGAATAAATCTTAATTATTTTTTATTTCTTGGGAAAATGTTTTCGACTGTTAAAATTCTTGTTCGATGTGTATTATTTGAGTTTCGATTTATAATTCTACACGCTTTTAAAAGCCATTAAACTATTTTTAACTTTTTTTTTCAGTTAAAATTAATCATTTATATTTGAAAGGGAATAATTTATTATTTATTTATATACTGTTGTATTTAAAGTTCTCAAAAAGGTGTGTAAGAACCAACTAAAAAACTGCGTTAAAAAGAATTCCGAGTACATTGCACATAGCTGCTGCCAGATTTATTATGAATTAAATAAGATATTTTTATCAAAAAACAAAAAATTGTTTTAGCTAACCAGTTATAATTTTTAAACTCAATTTATTATGAATATTAAATATTAGTATTTTGTATAGTTTTTTTTTATACAATCAAATGATAATTCTTTAAAGAATAGTTTTAGAACAATCAGAACAATAACGTTTTCTTGTAATAAATACTTGTAGATTTTGTGCTTTCCAATCGTTATTCATTTAATATTTTCATATTTTGAACTTTAAGGAATTTTGTTAACGAATACGATGCATTCGATTATTGGGAATAATGTTTTTTGAAGTTAAGGAAATCATGGGATTTGTAAGACTTGAATTCAAAATCGACTTGCCTGTGCTATTATTACTTATGTGTATATAGATATATGTACTTAGGTTGATGGATATGACTTTACTAAATTCAAAACAATATCAATAAAATAAAGATTATTATTATTAAAAATTAAAAATAACGAAGATTGAAAAAGCAATTATTTATATAAAAGGTGTTCGTACATTTTTGTAATGATTTTGAAATTGTGTATATATTATAAAAATAAAATTTTATTTTCTGACATGCTCAGTCTGATTAAGCCCTTTGTTAAACTATCATATTGCATCTTGATTTCCAACATAAAAGAGCTTTTATTTAAATATCAAGGGTGATTTTATTTCATTCGTCTTCCACAGATTCTATTCAATGTTTTGGGATCCGCTTATACAGAACTTGTTTTAAAACTCCAAATGCATAGTATTCCATAGAAAACACGTCTATTGACTTGGGCGAGATACATTTCAATGGATTAGCCGCAATTCCAGTTTCATTCCAAATATAGAGCTGTAGATTTAGAAGTATGACTGGTAGACTTATCTAGATGAAATTTAACTCAGCAAAGATTGTTTAGATAAAGTAATAGAGTGTCTGCTTTGAAAATAGGTGTTGAAATGTATTTGTGATAGTAATCCGAGTTAATGGGGCCTGACGATCGAGTGACTCGTTCTCGATGCCACAGGTTTCAGATTCGAGTCCCGGCTGTGCCGTGGATGTTTCTAGTGGTTCGGAATCCACTTTAACCCGTACCTCCTGGCCTAATATGATTGTCGAGCGTAGGGCTGACAACCCACCTCTTAAAAAGAAACCATCTCCTGTCTCGAAATCTGTCAGTAGGGAAACGGCCTTCGCCCACCATGAGGCTGTTGCGCCAGTAAAGAAGAATCCAAATCAATTGTGAACACTTTTTCTACTTTCATTATTATAAGTTTTCCATTGTAAGAAAATTCAAAAATAATCGTAAAACTTTCCATGTTTTCTTTAAACCAACATTTTACGTCTTTTTCGGTAGTTAATCGATCTTTTTTATTTCATTCAGTTATATATATATGCAAACAGCATCAATTGTAACTACATTTCCATTTTTCATCTGCCAAATAATTTTCATGCAACAATTTACACATAGCCTTAAGCTGAGAAACAGATTAAGGCTCTAGGCAGTAAACATCATTTTTTTTTTTTTTATTAGTTTGAAATCAGATTTTAAAATTTTGTTTTACAGTTTATTATATTTTTTACAGTTATTTTACAATTTGTATCTTTTACAGTTTACAATTATGTAATTTTGTTTACTGTTTAGAGTTATGTATTTTTACCTTTTATGTAATGTATAAGGATTTTGCGATAGTTGTTTGTTAAGACGAGCGTCTTTAAAAACATGAGATATAGCTTTAAATATAATAGGTGTACGTGCCTTTGTTGAGTAAGCATTTTTTATTAGTTTTTCTAAGTTTGGATGGAAATGGATGTTTTAATGGAATTTCTAACTTTTCTTTACTTTTTTATTAATTATGTCATTTATTTTACGCGATAAAAATATTAAAATAATTCTTTTCACACCTGTAAACGAATATTATAAAATAACCAATAAAACTAATTTCAAAAAATGTCTAAATATAAACTGAAAATACCGCAATCTTATTTCTATTTCAAGAAAGATTGACACCATTGATTTTTATCCGTTCGATTTTCAAAACTTTATCCACATTCCACTGAATAAGATACTCTTTGGATCGTGGGAAAAATGACAAATGCAATGAAAAAAAAAGCTTGTTTGAAATCATCTAAATCGTAGGAAAAATTGATTTCAATATATATATATATATTTTTTTTTCATTTTACTTTCAGGAAATGAAACTATCGACTCTCTTCTTTTAGTATTTCTGATTCTGATTCTAATTGATTAATGTTTGTCAAGTTATTTCATGCATTTCCTTATATTAAATCGACTTTATTCCTTTTTTTTTTAAATTAATAATTGTGAATTATTGTATTAAAATATTGTTATTTCAAATAACGATTTATCATTTAAGTGCAGCAACTGATTTAAAAAGGAGTTGTTAAAAATATGCTTTACGATTTTCTTGATTTAATTATGCATAGATTGCTTTATGTAGTTTTAATTTATTATTTGTAAACATTCTTTTTTTACGAGTTTAATGCTACAATGAATATGGAAGATTAAAACTTCCAATTAAGAGGTTTGATACATTGATTGCTTTATTATATTGTCTGCTTTGTCAATACCAAATAAATCACTTACATGAACAATCCTAATATCACGTTCTCGCTAATCATATTGGTTCTGCTGACATTTAATCATCTGCTACTTTATATTCTTTTACGTTTACAGCTATTAATGGTTTTATGCATGGCTCACTTTAAAGGTTTAACAGAAATTCAATATGAAATTCATAGCTACTTGTAAACTATTGTAACTGAACAAGTTAAAAATCTTGATTTAAACTTAATTTTTTTAAGACAAAAAAAAAAAAAAAAAAAAAAAAAAAAAAAAAATATTCAGAATAATTAATTTAAATCGATATATGTGTTAACTTTTATTGAATTTTATTCTTTCTATTACTTATTTTGTTCATGTTTTTTTTTACTTATTATAAGAGGCGTATTATATTGACATTTATGTCACGTGGAGGTGGAAAAATATTTCAAGATTTTTTGTTATTAATATTTTTGATAAACAATTATCTTTTTGTTTCTATTAAAAAAAATGTGTATACCCTAACAGATAGAAAAGATAATTACTTGAAATTAAATGTATACAACATATTAACTCAAAAGGAAGTACTTATCATATATTTATTTAAGTAGATAATTTAATTGATTAAAATTCAAGCCATTTACTTAATTATGCTTAATATTTTTGAATAAGAAAAGTTAAATTTTTGTGCTAAAAAAAAATAAAGAAATTTTCATAAGACATGTTCATAAATTCTTGAACTAACAGTCATAATATAATAGTAGCCCATTGATAAACATGATCTTAGTATGCACCACTTTTCCTTGAGGTGATATCTGTTGCAATAACTGCTTTCAGATACAAAGAAATTCAATGTCGATTGCGACAGCAAATGTCATCGCCTCTCACCTGTATTCAAAATTGCCGGAGTTGCCCCCATATGGCATGCAAATGCAGGACAATTACTCTTAAAGACAATTGGCTTCCCTTCATGGCCAGTCAGTAGTGTACTGTAATACTCCGAATTTGGAGCTAATCTTTCTTGATTTTTTTTCGTTTTCCTTAAAATTTTCTGTTTTCAGTTTGGCCATGCTAATCAAAATAGTGTCACTGTAGGGGAAAAAAACGTGCATTCAGACATGTATACAGAACCATTAAAAAGGAATCCGAAATTAGTGTGTTCATGCAATTAGTCCAACTCATTCTCACCCACTTCTTCATTGGGGCGACAGCCCATGGTGGGCCAGGGCCGTCTGCCGACTGGAAAATTTCGGGACAGGAGATGTTTTCTTTTTGCGGGGTAGGGTTGCCAGCCCTGCTTCCAATGCTCTACAGTCATATTAGACCGGGACATTTGATTTAAAGTAGATTCCGAACCTATCACTACAAACATCCATGGCACCGAGCGCCAGAGCACTAATTGCTCGGCCATCAGACCTCACATTGTAGTATATACCGACGTAATTTCTTTCTTAAATTTGGGAGCTATCATTATCTCCAAAAATAAATGTTTAGTTCATCTAAAAATATCCAACATTTGTTGAGATTTTTTTTTCTAGATAAATAATTATTATATGGCCGAGTAACTTATATATATAATAAATCTCCTTTTGAATTGTTTTTAAAACTTGGCTAAGAAATTTCATCTATTCTAGTATATTTAGATTGTGCAAAATCCGGAATGTAATCAGTATATATATATATTTTTCATTTATTGTATTGGGTTATTTTAATTAAAAAAAAAATTTCAATTATAGTGTTTTTCGTGAGGGTAAAAGTGGAAGGACATGGATGTTTTAGAATTTTGTAGTGAAAATGCCATCAAAATAATTGTGAAATCTGTTAGAAGTAGAAACTTTTACAAGTGAAAAATTGTTAAGGATTGACTATATAAAGAACTGCAATTTAATTAAATATTTGTTTTTCTTCTAAACTTGGAGTTTTTATTGGTCATTGACTCCAGTTAAACGAGATTTATATGTATTTGAATAAGTTGATATCCGACTGGAGCGATTTTCATTGGGCTTACCAATCGCGTTAATTTCGGGATATTATTATACATAACATGAATTCGTGATTCATCAAACAAAAATATTTCAATGTGCAACATATAAATGATTTCAGAAAGTTTGTTTTGAAAAGACGAAGCGTGACCCAACCGAAGACTATATCACTTTCTATAGAATACATGTAGCTCTAAAATACGGAACCAGTTTTACGAGCCGATGACACTTTTTTTTTTTTTTTTTTTTAATGAAATTCCTTTTACAACATAAAGTATTTTATTAAAATTGCTAATATCATACATATTCTTATCTTCCAGTTGTTTACTTTTTATTTTTAATTCGAACTTTCGTTATGTAGTCGTTAAAGAGAAACATTTGCCGGTAGAGTGGTTTCACTGCTGAGTTGATGAATGTTTTTTAATTCCTCGGCTGTTCGCAGATACTCATTGAAAGAAGATATAAAACGGTGAGTGCAGAAAGTTTGTTTTGGGAAAGACGAAGCGAGACGATCAGTGACGAAGAATCCATGTAATTCCAAAATACGGAAACAGTTTTACGAGCTGATAACATTATTTTTTATTTTTATTCTTCGCTTGCCGCTAAAAACGTTCCCATGCATGACTGCAACTGTCCATGTTACGTGAAGCGTGTATAATAAAGGAAACAACGTTTTATATGGAAAGAAATGCCTTACTATGTGACAAGATTTTTACGCCAACGACCGAGTCTGTGTTTTATTATCATCACCTGCATCGAGTTCGCTCAATTTTCCAGTTGTGCGGCCGCCAACCGCATTGTGGAGCTTTTGTTTTATCGTCTCGGCCTATCATAACTATCCGGAAATCGTAAATGATTTTATGAATAAGCTGTACTTGCTTTTTTCTGAATGAGAGCAACGATCTGCATGTAATGAATATATTGGTGTGCCATTATGTCTGTACTGCTTTTTTTTTTTTTTAAATCTTAATGATTTACTGACCATAATTTAATTATTAATGTTTTATCGCCGATTATTGGTTTGATTTACATACTGATGCTGGCTGTTTTATGTCTAATCTTGTAAGCATTTTTTTGTTCCCATTTTGAAATTTTCAGTCACTTAGTGAGTAAATAGCTCCTGACTACACTCTTAATTATGTTGCGGTTTGGTAATGACTTTACTTTGTAGTACAGCTACCTCAAACCACACGGTATCAGAAATCATGTGCTTGTTATGGAGATCTATGATTGGAATGGTGGTGGTTTTTGTCCTTTAAAATATAATAAATTATTTTTGTATTTATTTAATCATATGCGGGGATGAAGCTGAATTGCATATGGGGGAAAAAAATTAAGTTTTTTGAAAATTAAGGTGAAAAAAATATTCAAAAATACTTACACAAATCTTTTAATTTTCTTTTACTTTGCAGTACACATTTTAAAGAGGTTAATTTAATATATTGTGTCTATTATTTTTCATCAAAGGAATCATCATCATCGAGGGCACGATACCCAGAGTGGGCTTAGACCTTCCTTTGAAGAGATTTGCATGCATTCCTATGGGTGACAAGGGCCCTCCAATTCTTAACCTTCAGTATAGCAAAATCTTTTTCAACTGCGTCTATCCATCTCAACTTGGGTCGCCCTCTTCCTTTTTGTCACTGTGGCTTTTCCAAAACGAGCCTTTTTACAGGGTTTAAACCATTCGTTCTAAATATATGAGCAACCCAGTTTAATCTATTGATCTTAATAAATTTATAATATCTAGGTCTTTATAGCATTTATAAGTTTCTGCATTGTACCGTCTTCTCCAACAATCACTTTCCTTAACTGCTCCAAGAATAGCCCTTAAAATCTTCCTCTCAAATATACCCAAAAGGGCGTCTTCAGATCTTACCAAAGTTCAAGTTTCAGAGTTTTAGAACAAAGTAGTACTAATAAGGGTTTTATATAACAAGAATTTAGTTTTTCTGCTGATGAATTGGGATTTAAACAGATTTCTTAACCATCAAAGGAATAGTACATTAAATATTGCATATATTATTGATAAATTCATCTTTAAATGCTTTGCTA
This sequence comes from Caerostris darwini, assembly GCA_021605075.1. Lineage (NCBI taxonomy): Eukaryota > Metazoa > Arthropoda > Arachnida > Araneae > Araneidae > Caerostris > Caerostris darwini. Next base: position 611,086 of record BPLQ01008434.1, on the reverse strand, counting down.
TCATCCCATATTACTTTAAAGTAGTTTAGAAAAGATATTAATGACTTAAAAAGGAAAGAAAAAAAAAAAAAAAAAAAAAACCATTTTCATGAAATTGCTTAAGCATAAAAACTTCATAATAAAATCATCCTTTTATCTTCCTGGCTGCATTTTACAAAGCTGTTTTTTTGCCAATCCTTTCCCAAAAAGAAGCATACAAAAAGTCCCACTTTTTAAAAATGAAATATAAATTTAAAAAATGAAGATTCATTTAACGAATATATTCGGATATGTTATCATTATAATGCAAAAAAGGGTTGATCTTTTATACACTTATTCTTCCAGCTATTAAATGAAATGCTGTATAAAGTTGTCCACCCATTCTTCTCAACTGCATTATCTATCCCTAAAAAGCATGCAATCCTATTGCTGTTTTTTTTTCCCTCTAGTTAACCCATACTCATGAGTCATAGGATGAGGATTTGTGGGGCATACGGGGAGACGAGAGGGACCAAGGCCCTGCGACTACTGGCCCTTTGTTTTCGGCGCCTAATCATCGGGCCCTGTGGTCCGCACGTGTTAAAAAAGCGTACTATTGTGAAACACCCTCCCCACTCTAACTCGAAAACCTACCGATATATTTCTTGAAAGTGGTGTAAAAGTTCTATCACCGCAGAGCTGGTCGGGAGATCGTTCCATCTGGATTTTGTCATTCCGACCCCCTGGTTCAATAATTCTATTTGCATGTGGCATCATTTTAAAAGACTCTTTCTCACGACGGTGGAAATCAGAAACAGAAAAAGAATAATGGATATTTTTTTTAAACAGATCTATCACTCTTTTTTTTTTCCATGTATTTATACTGTAATACGATGTATATAGATCAGTGGAGTTTCCAAATAATATGCAGGCTGTAACAAATAAAGATTATTAAGCAAATTTTAACGATTTATGTAATTTAATAAAGTATTATCATTGTAATACTCATGATGTATTTAAGGATAGGCTCAATCGAAGAATTAATTTTTGCTCGTCTAATTAAAAAAGCACAGACACAGTCCAGTCGCATTAATGTGACCACCACCTACTTTCGACGTCAACGTGAAATAACCCATCACAAAAGGCAGGTGGCAGCACATTGCAGTGGAGCGTATATAAAGAATTCCACTTAATACCACACTGCACACGCCAATTAAAGCCAGAATATACAAGAATGTATATTCTGGCTTTTGACATGTGGTCACATTAATGTGACTGGACTGCGTATATATATATATATATATATAAAACAGATGGTCTGAAAGGTTCGTAGGCTGACAGATTTCGTTACTAGTATTACATCCATATGATTTTTAGTTAGCCCTAACATTCAAAAGACACGTGTATAAATTTGACAGCTGTTGCACTATTAGTATATGAGTTATAGCATTATTAGTGTTCATCACGTGCAATCCACTCAGCTGACTGTCGATTGGACTCCGGTGTGAAATGATGGAGTCATGTTTCATCCATTCTCACATATCGACGCAAAAATTCGTGTTTATTACGAATGAACAGCTCCAAACACTGCTTAGAATCATCAATTCGTTGTTGTTTTTGGGTCGATTGTGAGCACCCACTTTGAACAGAGCTTTCGCATATATAACAGATATATATATAAAAAAAAAAAAATACAAAGAACAAGATAGAACCAAATTGGCATAAGTTAATTCATCAACTTAAGTTTGGCAATCCATTAACGCTTCCATAAAGAAACAGGAGGCAATGCAGAACAGGAAGCAAGGTGAGGCATATTCATTGCTTCACACAGGTTCAGGAGTCAGTTTAATTCTGTGAAGGTGTTTGCGGAGACAATCGTGACCCCAGAAAAGCCGTATCAATGCCATATATGTATATATGCATTCTGTATTTAAATTTCAGGAAGAAGAAAAAAAAAAAGTGATATGTATGTTCAACATAATAAATTAAAAATATTGAAAGGATTTCATTTCACAATATTTTCTTATATTTCTTAATTCAAGGAAAATAAGGAACGAGGAAGGAGTTTATTAATGTCTAAATTACTAGCTCTAAATGCATCTTTAAAATGTATTTCAATAAATTCTTTAAGATGGTTTTAGCATTTGTGTAAAAATTTTACCGTTATTAATTTTTCTTTTGCTGTTCCTTTTGTTTAATGTTATACATAAGAATTTCTTTTTTTTTAAAGGTATTTTCTTCTCTACATTTGTATGCTTTTTTTAATAAAAAAAGCAGTGACATGTTAAAATTATTGATTGATTTTTAACTGAATGACGAATTATTGTGGAAAATAAGCTTAAATATACATGTAATCATTTAAATCATTAACAATGAAAAAAATACTTAAATCATAAACAGTTGAACATTTTTTTAAAATCGAAATTAAAATAGCATTATTCTTATATCTGTCCTGTTCATTTTACTGGTGTGAATTCAACTGTATTTATCATAAAGATTATGAAATCTGGAAAATTACTTTAAAAATGTGATATAATTTTTCCGATATTGTAAAAGTATTATAAAAAAATGTTTTGGCAGTAAATTGTTATACCTCTGGCTGTTCGGTATTTGCTAAGTGTAATACTTTAAAATATGTTTATGTGTGAAATATAATTAATATTGAATTGCTGAATTAAAAATTTTATTCATATTTTGTCACAATTATTTAGGTACTGATAAATTATTAAAATGGTACTGGTAAAATACTGTGTTGTGTGCAGGCTGGGCAACCAGATTGTAATAGGATGTAGTTGGTTCAGATACTTGAGGCACAGGTTGGAGAACTCACAGCTTTATTTACACACACACACCACACATAAAATTACAGGCGTACAATATTTAATACATTTAAAGACATAAAATTATAGATTCGGGGATGGATTTCACTTCTAAACCGAAAACACCGTACTCAGATACGCGCACTGTACACGAATGATACTTCCTCTCCCTGTGAGAGTCTGTAGGCCAACTAATACACGGGGCTGCGTTAAAAAATATTTACTCTCAGGGTGAAAGACTATAAACTAAACTTTCTCAGCAGGAGCGCGTGGTTGCGCTGTACTTCTTCTCGGGTGAGAATCTCGAGGCCGACTGACCATTTCTCCTGAACGGTACAGGGGGCGCTCCTGCCAGTGCATAGGTGGAAGCATGGTTACAACTAGCAATTAAATTATTTAAAAAAATAATTTTCCTATCAAATTCGTACAATATATATACTAAGTTTGTTTTTTATTCTGGTTATCATCTTATCTTTAAATTAATGTAATTAAATTGATTCGAGATTTTCCATTCTCAACCATCAATTGATCGTTAACAGTTATTTGACGATGTTGAAGATTGTTGAAGCACACTGGTCCCGTTAGTGGCCTCATCTACAGTGGTGGCAAACATAAAATAATGGAATCATTGGTTATGCCAGGACGTTAAAGGAAGTCGGTGAGAATTTAAAAAAAAAAATGAATTTAGGTAGGATGTTAGAGCAGAATATTCCTAGGTCTTTTAAAATTTAGTGTGCGGTTCATATTGTTCGATCGCTTGAATGGCCAGATGTTGGTGGTTGTTAATATTATTGAAGAACATTTCTAAAAAGATTTTCCAGTACTTTTTTAGAGGTAGTCGGCAGAATATCATCATTTCTCATGAACCAGTTGGCATTCGTTATTTGTCTAATTTGTCTATAATTTATTGAGCTTCCAAGATTTTAATGTTATTATTATTGTTATTGATAATTAGCGGCATAGGCACATACCGGGCAAACATAGGTGAGGAGAGTACGAAATATAGAGTTGAAAATCAGAAGTTTATTATTTCTACTCATACTCGAGTTCTTGCTATAAGGGGATAGTCTTCTAATGTTTTTGTATTTTTATTTGACATATTTAAATATGAAAATTCCAGTTTAGATGTTTATGTTCCAGTTTAGATGTTTATTGTTTACAAATTCCAAGGTATTTGTTTCTGATTTTTTGTTAAGTTGGTTTTTGAGATGGATGGCAGGTTTTTATATTTTTGATTCTTGCTGAAGAAGACTGCTTCGGTTTTGTTAATGTTAAGAGTAATTTTCCACTTGTCATACCATTTAGAAAGGCCATTTAGTTGTTTGTTTAATGCGCAGGCAAGATAATTAGGGTTTTTATTTCTGCAAAGAATGGCAGTATCATCTGCATAAATTGCTGTAATGGTATTGAATCTAATAGGTATATCAGAAATGAAGATGAAGAGCAGTGGCGAAATTTTACTTCCTTGAGGTGTGGCGGCTTGAATGTTTTTGATTGATGAATAGTTTCTATTGATTTTGGCTGAAAAAAGTTCTATTGGAAAGGTAGGAGTTGATGAACTTAAATCGACGGTGGAAAATTCAGGTTAATAAGTTTAAAAATAAGTCCTTCAATCCACACTCTGTCAAATGCCTTTTGAATATCTAGAAAAACTGCCCCAATGTATTCACCATTATGAAACCCAGAATGATGTGTTCCTCAACTCTAAGAAGTTGATGGGTGGTGGAGAGGTTCCTTCTTTTAATCCGAATTGTTCTTTACAAGTAATACTATTGGGTTCAAAAAATTTGATAAGTCTATTTAGGATGATAGATTCTGTAATTTTGCTTAGTGTTGAAAGACGAAAGAATTTTTTTTCGCTACACCCATATTAAATATAAATAAATGCGCCCATAAATATAATAAATAATACTATAAATAAATCAGATTAAATTTTCGGAAAACCTTTGATTTAATTTCATTTCATTTATATAGGCTTTCACCAAACTAGCGCTTTACCAATCCATCAAAACTCGCTGAATCGCCTCAAATTGAGACTTAACAGGATCATTTTAAAACTTTTGCGAACCCTTTCCTTTCCCAAGCGCCGTGTTTAGTCTCTTTGGCGGAAATTGGCGCTGCGACGACCGTTTCCCGCCTCTGAAGCTGCTGGAACTCCTCCACCAGCAGTTGGGTCAACGCGCCTGGATTTGCACGATGTGTCGTCTTCCCGCATCCATCAGCTGCTGGTACGGAAATGATCCGGAGGTTGCGGAGAGAGAGGTCGGAAAAATGCTCCTCCTATTCGCAGAGTATGATTGCATGTGACACAGTTTTTGTTCACTTTTCATTGGGGTCAAATTATTCTGTGATTTATGTTCCACCTATTCTGAATCGCGCCTGGATATTTTATTGCAATTTTTAAGATGCTCGGCTGTCGCGTCAAAATAGTTTTTATAAGGTGAGTGACGGCTGGTTTTTTAAAAAATAAAAAAAGGAATCAAATGTGAAAGTAACTTTTTGAATTTATTCTTCAAATTATTCTAAATTTGAAAGTTAATTTGTAATAATGGCTTTCTATTTAGCCTTACATTTTTATAATTCTTCGGTGGAGTACTTATGGCACGTGAGAAATCTGTACAAGGTTAAAAATTTAATTACTATATATAACAGTTAAATTTTAATATTTTTATATATAATATTATATATATATATAATGTTAAATTTTTACCATTGTACATATTTTTCATGAGCCATAAGTTATATATATATATATATAGATATATTATCATTACAAAATTTTTGCTGTGTAATTTCAAAATTTTATTTAAGCATTTTACTTAGGATTTTTTTTTTTTTTTTACTAAGATTTTCTACATTCTGTTTTGTATGTTTTTCCACGATTACTTATTTCTTGTTTATGTGACATATTTTCAATTTTTATTATATTGAGAAATTTTGTACATCATCTATGTACAAGAATACAATTTTTTTGTTATTTGAATATTTTTTTTAATGTGCTCCTAATAAATTTTTATTTTATGTAAATTAAAACAATTTTAAAAGGCTAATTTGAAACGACATGTCGCAAACAAAACTTGCCGAATGTTAAAATTTGTTGTTAAAAAAAAATATTGGATCGTATTATAAAATTTTTGGAAGATCTAAATTGAAGATGGTTGGTTTCATTTAACTTTTTTTTTTATCGAGATTTTCGAGTTGGTTTTATATATATTGCTTATTTAAAATGTAATAAATTAACCGCAGAAGGAATAATCATGCACTTATTATTGTAAAATATATAAAAGCTTTAAAAAAATCATTTTGAAGTTTGTAAAGTTTTATAAATATTGACATTAAAAATTGCGAGAAACTGGTTTGATGGTTCTTTTTGCTTGAGTTTTTTTTAAGGAATTAATTAATTAATTATTAATCGAATAAACATAAAGGAGAAATGTAAGTTCTTCGATAATTAAATACGGTAATTTAAATGACCGAATTGCGTGTAATAGTATTAAAGGGTGAAAAAAAATCAGTATGGCAATCGATTATGAAGTGATGATTGATAGATTGTGATGAAAAAGATACCAGAATATATGAGGGGATATTTTTCCCCACAGATTTTTCTTCTATATTGATTTAATAGAGCAGGGGTCTCCAAACTACGGCCCGCGGGCCAAATCCGGCCCGCCAGTGCCATCAATCCGGCCCGCGACAGCGAATAGCTTATTGTTGCTGTAATAAGTTGGATACAAAAACACAGAATGATAATAACTCGGTTTTATTGACTTGCTAGGTAAAGCGTAATGACAAGCATTATACGCAGGAAATTTAACTTAAGCATAAAAACTAACAAATAATTGAAATAAATCCCACTAGCATTATAAACTAGTGAACATCCCGCGGTTACCCTCGGTAGTTAGGCCTACATATTTCCGCTTTTAACCACTAGATATCATCAAGTGTCACCGTCGTGTCGATACACACAATAGTAATTGTAGTAATTGAACCAGCGAATTTAGCAAGCGTATGCTCGGACTCGGCGACTAGTCTAGAAATTATAGATAAAGGCAGAAAAATTAAAACGGTTTTGGCCCTTGGTACTTACCGGAGTAAACAGTGTGGCCCTAAGGCTGGAAAGTTTGGAGACCCCTGGACTAGAGTGTAAAAGGACTTTTGGTTATCGAGCTCCAGTCTATTAAGTAAATATATATTTGTGGGTAATATAAAATAACGTGATTCAGGTTGTATTATTAATTAAGGATGAAACTTCAATAAGAACTCGTCAATTTTTTTTCTTTTATAAAGATTTAATTAGGTGTTCGATACGTAAATTATTTCAAAATTAAAATTTTGATTATTTAAAAAACTTTTTTTCATTAGCTTGAAATTCTGCAGCAATATTTGAAATTTTATTTTGTTTATATATATTAATTATTCCTGAATAATATAATTTTTTTATTTCATCTAGCGTATTATTAATAATTAAAATACATCACAATAAATTTTTTTCATTATTGCGTGAGCCGTGAACAACGCTTCCAAAATTGTGAGGTTAACTTTGGGCAACACATAAAAAATGCCGGTTTGCTAAAAATAACAATAATAAATAAATAAATGATATGGAACAAGTTGAAATTTTAGGTCTTCCGTTGTTCGATTTTTTTTTCTTTCCCTCCCATGAAATTCAAAACCCTTTGTCAAAATTTAAGAGCATTAGTATTTCTAAAATGAATAAATTAAATATAAAAACTGATTGAAAGTCAAACCCGATCAAAGAATGAAATTGTATTTTTCTATATTTTAGTTAACTAGAAGCCAGACATTTTTCAGTAGTAATTTATTGTTTTTAGTTTTATTTTCTTTCTATGTTTTGGAGAGTAATTATAATTTATTAATATCTATTATAAACATATTTTTTACTGTAATTTACCGAGCTGCTTATTTTTTTTTACCTTTTCATAGTAATTTATTTACAATTAATATTTATGAGTATCGTTAAAATTGTTAGCACATATCTCTCTTTTGTTTTAATGTTAATCAATTAATTTATTTATTTATTTAATTTTTGAAAAATTTAAGAAACCCTAGTCTAACATGCATACATATTCTTTGAATTTGATAAAAGATAAATTTGACTTAAAAAAGAATCTCTAAGAAATATATAAGTTCAAGTTTCATAAATACTTAAATTGTTATTATTAATTATTAAATTATTTTACTTGTATATTAAATTATTAATTATTATAATTACAAATATCAAATGTAAAATTCGTTGAATTAATGAATTTCAGCCTACATCATAGTACTGCATAATAAAATTTTGTAATAATTTTATTATTTTATTTATTTATTCATATGTTCTTATTATTTAAGATTCTTTTATTATTATTTACAAAGCATCTATAAAAAAGTTAATTGCTCTTATCACGTAGTTTGAAAAAATAAAGTTGTACATTTATTTCAACTGTTTAATTCAATTTTTATTTTAAAATGAAAAAAAATTCGACGAGTTTTTATTGAAGTACCATCCTTAATCAACAATTCAACCTGTATCACGTTCTTTTTATACTATTAACTTAATAGACGGGAATCTGGTAAGCGAAAGTCATTTACTATTCACTCACGCCTATTAAATCAACATAGAAGAAAAGCATCAGGAACGAAACGAAACCATAAAAGATATTAAGAGTTAATAGTTTCGTAAGCTTTCATAATGTAAGTGTTATTGACTTGACTTATCCTTGCATGTATGTATCGTAAGAATTGGTAAAAATATTGTTTTATAAAACTTTTTCAGAAATCTACATTTTGAAATCACTATGAAGTTTATTATTCAATGACTTTTTTTCCTTTTTATTGCCGAGATCTCTTAAGATATTTTTCTTTCTTTTCAGTGGCCAGTAGCGGAGCATGTCCAGGAGAGCTTTTGTAGGATCAAGTGGCACCTACAACGTGCGCGCCTCAGAACTAGCTCGAGAAAAACGTGTGAAAACTATTAGGTGTATTGTATTCTTCCTGGATGACTCCCAGCAGACCTTTGAAATAGATGTAAGACTTTCTTCCAATTCATATAGTCCATAACGTTTTTCTTCTCTCTACCATAATGTAGCAGCGATTTCCAAACTGTGGTAGATGTGTACTTCTGGGAGCAAAGACTCTACAATTCAAATTCTTTAAAGCTTTGCACATTAATTTTATTTTAGAATGCAAAGCATTTGATGTACTGAAAACTACAGATTTAGCTCTATCCCCATTCCAATTCATAGAAATAATCAATACCTCTTTAATTATAGATATTTAGTAAATGGAAATATATAATGATTGTTCAAGTAATGTGCTGTCTCGATTATCGAAACAAACTCGACGAGTAATATTGATCGTTAAGATAAATTTAATTTTTCGTTTTCTCAACTATCTCTCTTCAAAAGCTATATACCAAGGAAGTTTTCCAGGTCTTTATTAATTATAAAAAATTACTAGGCTACAAAAGCCAAGAAAAGTTCTGTTTCTTGAATTCTTATAAGCACTGCTAGATATCTAAACATCAAAATCGATATAATAATTCGTATTGAAGATCGTTATGAATATATATGTTTTTGTAGAAATTTTGAAAAAAAGACATTGGGCATGTATCTGCTTTGGTCTCCGATTATAACACTTAATTCATAATAATTATTTTATAAATTTAAAAAAATTGTATTAATTCATACTTCACTTGATAATAAAGTATCAATCTGTTGGGTTGTAGCTCATAAGAGACTGCAAATGTGTTCTAACCCATTAGATTACGATTGTAAGCAGGATTAAAAAATTGGGTAAATAACCTAACCTAGGTATATAATATATGAAATGTAACAAAAATCAAAGTAAAACATAAACATAAATAATTAAAATCACTCCTCTTCTATAAAGGTGAATAAGTTCCATTTTTAACATGTAATCTTGCTTATAAAATGTTTAAAATTGTGTGAATTTAGATGTTTTTTATTTTATTTTTTAAAGATTTGTTGACAATTTTCTACAAAGATAAAAATGAAAATGCTATATGAAGGTTTGCTCGCTACAAATTTCGGAATTAATGAACTTTTATTAGATGGAGAATTTATATCACTTTAGTATATTGGGAAAATATTAACAATTTTTACTGTTAATAATAATTGTGTTTATTTATATTTTTTTGTTGGGATATTTAATATAAAAATATTTTATGTTGTACTATATATGTTATTTCCAATTTTTTTTTTATATATACAATTGAATTTTTCGCTTGTTATTTTAATGTTTCTATTTATGTATTTTTCTGCTAGTAAGTAATTCAGATTTCTTTCTATTATAATTAGTAACTTATCTCTTTTAGAAACGAAGCAAAGGACAGCATCTGTTAGATATGGTCTTCCAGCATTTGGAATTAATTGAAAAAGATTACTTTGGTTTACAATTTTCTGACAATGATCATTCATCTGATACAATGGTAAATAATTTTTTCGAAATGTTGTTGTTACCTATGGCTTTATTAAAACTCAATCCATACAAATTTGGTCAGTTACCATAGAACCCAAAAGAACATATAAACAAATCAAAATTACAAAGGGAAAAGACCAGATATTCTTAACAAAAAACGTCCAAAAGGCCTCAAAAACAAATTAAATGTTCTAGATAAAAATTTAAAAAGCTAGAAGTACCATAATAAAAATAAATGTGATCAGGACATGTTTTCTTTGGCCCTCCAGTAAAAAGTACACAAATCACTATTCTGTTGTAAGAGTTCCAAACAAACAAGTAGATGGGCCATATTCATTTTCTCTGTCTTACATAAAACACATATATTAGAGTTCACAATCTCTCTATTTTGGCCAATGTTCAACCAGGCAGTTGTGTCCAGTTCTTAATCTAAAACTGGCAACAGCCTCTTTGCAACTTTTTTCACTAAATTTTTTTCAGTTCTGTGATATTTGCCTCTAGGATTACTAGATCATCAACATTCCTCTCTACTAAAATATTTTTAATTTCTTGAAATTTAGTGCCATACAGGCCACCAGCATTCCACTGTAGTATATTCAATTTAAAGTTTGGATGACTTATAGTCATTTTTCCGGGGCAAGTATTCATCGCCTCTAGTCGTTACTCATTCAGCACCACCCAGGAGGCACATGTGACTTAGGTTGTCAATGATGCGAATAACATTACCTCCCATTTTTTTTTCAATATAATATAGAACATTTTGAATTTTGTGTAAATCATAGCTAAATTGAATGAAATATTGAAAAGTATTGTATTTGTTTATTAATAATAAACTAATCAATAGTTAAAATATTTTTAAATACATT